>CM042187.1:16225036-16236468 GCA_023539305.1 Ilex asprella
GGGACGGGGCGGGGAGGGGCGGGTACGGGGCGGGGGTAAGGGTAAGTCCATCCCCGCCTCCATCCCCACGCGGGTTTATACGGGTATCCCCGTATACGTCCACCGTCCAATACATATAGTCCATCCCCGGTCCAAACGGGGCGGGTTTGGACGAATACCCGTTTTCCCCCGGTCCATTGACATCCCTAGGGGCACTGTTGCTTTGCATGGCTAGCACCAAGCGCACCAGGCCAAGTTCTCCACAGCTTGACGGTGCTAGTGCCTGAAAGAGAAGCTGGGAAGGGTCGAGTGCAGACTGGAGTGTACAGAGGAAGAAGGCGAGGAAAGATGCTCGGAACCAAAGCATCGAAGAAAAGAATGTAACTTGTGAAAAGTTTGTGGATAGGATATCCCTGGGTCCAAACTATGAGGTTGTGAGGATCATTGAGGCCCACGAGATTGGAATTTGGTTTGAGCCCGCGAATAAGTTCAATTTGGGGTTATGTCGGGAGTTTTACCAAAAACTCAAGGTGGTGGATGAGGATGCAGAGATTTTGAGAACGAACGTGAGGGGAAAGATTTTTTATGTGACCCTAACCGTGATCACCACCTTAATGAAGCATGAGAGGCCACCTCCCTCTACCTCTATGTACCCACACAACATTCCTGCAGTCAAGACCATCTCGGAGTTTGTGGGCTCGATGTACGAGGACCGATTCAATTCAGGGAAAAGATCCAAGTCAGGTGCCTCAAGCATGCGTATGGCATAATGAATAAAATTTTGCATTACAACTTGCTCCCAAGAGGAACCGAGAAGAGCCCAAACATGGAAAAGCTTGTTTCTTTTGGATGCAGTGATGACGGGAAAGGCGTTGGACAAAGCATTCTTAATATGGGAGGTGATGAAAGAATTCACCCAGGCTAGAAAGTCGACAACGAACCTCCCATTTGGAAATTTAGTCACCCGGATGTGTAGCCATTTCAAGGTGAAGGCTTATGCCTTTGACAAGTTGACTCCTCCCAAGACTAGAGCCATAGGGAAGGCTAGCAGTAGCCAGAGGTCTATTATGAGTCGGGGTGAGTGTGCTAGGGTTCCAAGATTGGGGTCGTCTGCTGCAGGACCTTCCTCTAGGGGTCCTTTTATCCCTGGGTCATCTACTTCCGCCCCTGTGTGCATAGTGTCTCAGTGCTTGGATGCGTTAGAGGAGATAATTCATGGGATCTCGACGATGATGGCTAGACTATTCCAGCACACATTCCCTTGTGAACTGATTCCCGGTGGACCACCACCTCCGGCTGTTGGACCCTTTGCCTTTACCCCCTCAGCTTCCACTGTTGTTGAGGTGGGAGACTTAGATAAGGATGATGATGATGAAGAGGAGAAAGGGACTGAGGACGACACTAGAGAGGAGGATGATGGGGAGGATGATGACGGAGACGAGGAGGATGGAGATGATGAGTAGGATACTATTGTTTTTGTCTTTTGTTTTTGATTTGGTTTATGCATAGCTAGAAGTGGAGTTATCGTCCTAGTAGAAAAGTCTTAAAGAATTGTAGGCCTTTTTGTGTCTTTTTGAATTCTAACTCCATGTACTCAACTTTTGAAAGTAATTAATGAAATGCCACAGTTGTTGTTCCATCTTGCCCAAGTTCATTTCGTTAATTGCATTGTGATTTTTGTATTTTGAATATTCGGTGAATTACTTGTGTAAATGAATTGTTGTAGTTTCATACTTGTTGATTCGAAAGTAAACTTTGCTAGGGACTAGCAAAGCTCAAGTTGAGGGGGGTATAATTAACAAGAAATATTGCATATCATGTGTGCATTTACACCCCTTTTATACCATCTTTTGTGGTGAAATGAGAGGAATTGCAATGTTTGGAACTTTTAATGAGGTTTTAGTGTGTTTGCAAGTAAAATAACTTAAATGGTGCATTTTAGGCCCTATCATGTTGCTTAAGGTCAATGGAGTTGAGGGGGGAGCTTGATGAGAACTAGGAAGGTGAAAGAACCAAGAATTAAACAAAACAAGTTAAAACCTAGTGGTAGGTTTGTCATAAAACTACCGGTAGGTTGTCTACTGGAGTTGTTTCTACAGAAAAACTATCGGTAGATTCTTGCTACTGGAGTGAAACCTACCAGTAGGTTTTGCCATCAACCTACCTGTAAGTTTTGCTGAAAACGCCAGATTCTACACAATGCCATCCAATCAACCTCCTAAGGATGGTAGGTCTGTCACACACCTAGGGGAAGCTTCATGGATGAAAATGTAAGCTCTAATGAAGGGAGATTTAGATTGTATTTCATTGTAGGAAGAGAAGCTCCAAGGAAGAAGACATTGTTTAAAGAGAGAAAGCTTAGATTTTTACATTTCTTCCATCCATTTCACTTGTAATCCTTTGTAAGAATCTTGTAAGTTTCATCTATTGCCTTTAATGTCATTTATTTCCTGTACATTGAAAGTTTAGTTGAGTATCTTAGATTTTACTATTGTTGTAGTAAGTTTTTTACATTCAAGCTTTTAAAATGGGTAATCAATGCATTTCTTCTTAGTTAACTTTTCTTGAATTAATTTAAGTTCCAATCTTCATTTCTTCATTATGTCTCTTTACATTATGCATGTCTTTCCTTTTATTATGAGTAGCTAAGCTTTAAGTTGGCTAATCCAAGGGAGAACTTCTATTGGGTATGCTATTTCAACTCATTTTCATACCTCCTCGTAGTGTACGATGATTTGGTTTGACTATGATGAGTGTGGATATGGTTGTGAGTTCTTGATACATCGTAGACTTGTTACGGGGTATGCTTGAATCCTCACCTCCGTTTTAGTCCCTCGCTTCATACGAATCAGTCGAACATCTAGGCACTATTGGAGGAAGGTCTTAAGTTGATATGACATTTTCATTGGAGTGACCTCTTTGGATTAGCCAACACTTGTTTTCATTTCATTTTCATAAAGAACACAATCATAAATCAAACTCAAACATCAAAATATTTTTCACTTTTTATTTTTCACGAAAATCACCTTCAAAACAATTCACCTCCTTCCTTGAGAAAACGACCTTGAAATACGAATTTCAAGTAAAACACGACACTCGAAAGTCGCTTGCGGAGCACTTTTGTTCACACACACACACACAGAGTTCATTCACACACCCGTTTTTCCATTTCTTGCATCGAACCAAAGTGAGAGTGACACTCACCAATACATAAGTCATATACACATTGAGGGTTCATGTTCGGAGATTAGGGCTTATGACAGAAAGTAATCAAGCACTTAGGCCTACACTACCTAGAACCGGCTTGAAAAATATTTTGCAGGCCTGGCCTAGCTCAGTCCATGGACACCCTTACCTTTACCTCTAAGAAACACTAAAACAGATCGTGACAGTAAAACATAATTGCTCCCATTAAGTTTAACTTATGTCATAGGACCATTGAGTAGAACCGCTGGAGAAAAATTCGGTGGCATGGGTGGAATAAGATCAGACTGACTATCGTCATTTTTATTCTTGGGTTCCATAATAGTACAACAATAATAGAACCAAAGAAAAAGAAGAAAGAACCATGTTTCAGTCAAGGTAATAGGCTGGAAGAACACAAAGTCTATTGAACCAGACCTGAACCGTGGACTGGGTGCCTAAACTAAACTAGGAGTAGTGGCTGAATGCTTGAACCGGATGTGAAATACCTACTGGATGGATGAACCGGACTAGAGAAGGCTGTTGGATGCCTGAACGGGACCAAGAAAGGATACAAAATGACTGAATCGGACCAAGAAAGGCTTTTGAATTCCTGAACTAGACCAAAAAATAGATATGTACTACTGAACCAATGCGAACAAGTCTGGAAGAGCTCAACATTACTGAATCGGACCTGAACCAACCTAGAATCGGACCAGATTGAGGTGAACAGGGGGTGAACCAGGATGAACTAGGAATGAACCAGTCTGGTGGATCTGGATCGGATATGGATAGGGCTGACTAGAGTGGGTTAGATCTAGATCTAGACTAGGTTGGATCTGGACTGCACTTGTTGTTGGACTAGGCTTAAGAACAACCCAAACCCCCTTTAGCAAACCGACCCGCTAAGGGTCATCTTCTGCATTGTAGCGGTTTTAACAAAACCCTTGGTTTAACAATGCTGCCTCAACGATGTAATAAGTCGATGACAACGACACTAGTATAGCACCATTACCACAACAACGCAACCACCATGCCACCACAGTAAATCTTCGATGACCAACACAACAAATTCCAACAACGTAACATCTTCACCACCGACGACGTAACAACACAATCTTAACACCACCACCGATGATGCACCACCACCACCTTAATAGAGCGCGATTAATCGCTACACCACACCCACACTTTTGTGGTCATTAAACCAACACACACACGACTTGAAATCCATATTGTGGGTCTTATGACCTAGCCAAGACCGACGAACAGAATAGAGAAGGAAAAAGAAAAAAAAAGAAAAAGGAAAAGAGAAAGAAAAGGAAGAAGAACTAAAAGATCAAATAGTCTTTCAAATATTCAACCTTGCTCTGATACCATGTTAAGTTTAGAGAGTTAACACAATATTAGAGAAATACAGAGAGTGGTCAACAAACATAACCTACCTCTCACAAACCGCTTGTGTTTATATTTAACTTGTAACCATGCAAAAGACGTATATACCCTCTAGTGGTATACTTATTACAATTAACTAATATTTACATGATAATATAATACTCTTAACACATTGCATTTAAAAATTATAATGTTTAATTTAAGTAAGTGATTAATAGATGAATGACTGCTGATTTTTTTGGACTAATAAGAAGTTACTACAATAGGTTATTATTTTCGTTTTATCTTTCTAAGGATAGTATTTTCTATTCAATTTTTTTGACAAGTATTGACATTCAAAAATAGTATATAGATTATTAGATCTATTTAAATATTAATTTTTTAGTGAATTTGAATATACACAACGTACCTACAAACATAGGTGTAATTTAGTGATTATTTAATAAAATTGAGTAGAAATTCATGTGTTAAATGTTAAAATAATCTCTAATCAACTTATTTGGATTAGAAGATATATCTATTTTAACGGACTCATTTATGCACTACAAAAAATAAAATATGTTGGACAATTGAATTGGATTTAGATTACATTGTTCAAATTGAATTTGGATCGAATTTAGATTGTTTGGAAAGAAGATAATAAAAAATAAACAATGAATTTTTTAGTTGAATAAATGAAAAAAAAATTCCTCAAAAATTGATAAAGTAGACATTATATAATTTTTGAAAGATAAATAATAAAATTAAAAGTTTTTCTTTTAAACCACTTTAAAAAGGATAAAGTATACATTATAGAATTATTGAAGGATAAATAAAAAATCAAAAGTTTTTTACTTAAGTCAATTTTATTAGTCGTATAAATACTTCTGAACATGAAGAACTTAGCTTGTTGAGCTTTAACTATGAGCAATGACAAAAAACATAGAGTATTCTCAACAATTCAAGTTCAATTCATATTAGCCATTCTTTTTGTTTTTCCCTCACTTAATTGTTGGCGACGTTGGGTTCTTTTCTTATAATTGGCTATATAATTAAAAAAATTTGTCCTCTTGTGCACTAAAGAATGTTGTTCAAGTGGGGTCCAATTAATGACTCAAGTATATGTTTTCGAAGAACATTTAAAGTTTAGAAAAACTATTATTGAAAAACACCTAGGAGTCATTAACGGATTGATTTGCACAAAACTTTGTATAATTTGTTTGTGCTAATCATCTTTCCTTGAGTGTTTTTAGTGATTAAATATTAGGAGTTATGTCAAACCAAGTCTTAATGTTAATATTTCATGTTTGCAGTTGAAAAAGGTTGAATATAGCTTTTGAAGGCTCTCCCATGTCACTTGAGTGAATGGTGATGAAAAGAGATCAAGGAGATAACTAATGAGAAGAGAAAATCAGAAAATAGAAAAAAAATATTTAAACTGTACCGGTATGCGTACCGGTACGCTGAGGCTACTGGAGTAAACCGTACCAGTACGCTTACCCTACTGGAGTTCGACATACCGATACGCGTACTAGTACGATTTGCCTGATAGACCCAAATTCTACATCAGCTGCTTTGCAATCTTGAGGCCCCACCAATGGATCTTCCATGCTTCTTTGACACATCCAGCCCATAGAACATCCCCTCATGTACTTCCTTTTTGACTTTTGGAAGGTAGATAATAAATGAGGAAAGAGGAGAGAGAGAGGCTGCTGAGTGTGAGGACAAAAACCTGCAACAACCTGCACCAGCCCACCTAGGGGTCCTATGTTGGAAATCACCTCAAGCTAGCTGAGGGGGCACTTTTTTGGAGGGAGACTCTCCATGGTTTAGCATTCAGAAAAGGGGGAGAGATAGAATATAGAGAGAAAAAGAGTGAGGAAGAAGATGAATAGTGCCTAGTGAGAGAAAGTTCATATTTTTGCATTTCCTTCATTACATTGTCTTGTAATCTTCTGTAAGGATTCTTGGAACTTCATTTTAAGGTCATTAATGTTATTCTCCTTCAAGTTCAATGATAGTTAATGCTCTTTTTAAGCTTTCACCATTAATGTAACAATGTTCTTCATTTTTTTGGCTATAAAATGGGTTTAAATGCATTTACTTTTAGCGGATGATTTCTTGCATTTAGTAGTTTTAGAACTTCATATCTCTGCAATGCACTATCATCCTATTGTCATTTTCATTTCAAGTATGAGTAGCTAAATCATTTAGTTGGAAAAGGCAAAGGGAACCCCCACTTGGGAATACAATTTCAACTCATTCTCCTCCCTCCCTTATGAGAGTAATGGTTCGGTTTGACGGGGTTGAGAGTGGACAAATTGGTGAACCTTTGATATCCTATAGGCCTAGCCACGAGTTATGCTTAGATTCTTACCAAACTTGTCCCTAGCTTCCCCCGAATCAATTGTTCGTTCATGCTCTATCGGAGAAGGGATTGGAGTTGAAGGGGTATTCCCATTGGAATGACCTCTTGACTTTGCCAACACTTAATTTTCATTGCATTTTCTCCAAAATACACTCCACCAAACAACTCTTAACCACCAAGTTTTTTACACTTTATTTGATTCACAATCACTTTCACTTTGGTTTACTTCCTTCCCTATGGATACGACCTTGGAACACTTTCCAAGTAAAACACGACCCACGAAAGTCTTCTTGCGATTGGGGAGCATTTTTGTGCATACACACCATATTTACACCATCCCACTTTCCTTCCCCTTTGCCCTTTCTTTTGACACTATCTTCAGGGGGAGTGACCTTCCCCTTCTTGCATACATTTCGTACATATCGCGCGTAGGGGTGTTCACCCTACCCTACGGGTAGGAAATATGTTATTCCGTATTCCTACCCGATACTTTGCGGAAGAATTTTTTCTTGGCCTACCCTACCTGACAGCTTTAGTATTCCTATCCGCCTTCCTACCCGATTAATAGGGTAGGAAGTCGGGTAGGAAGTCGGATAAATACTTTTGTAACTATTAATTTTTGGATCATTTTAACAATTTAATTAAATAACATCCACCAATTTAACAACACAATAAATCAATAACATTAAAATCTAAAACAACTACAACAAGAATTATAATAAATCCCAAGAAAGTATAAACATTAATCCACCATAATTGTTCCACAAATATAATAACAATTAATTTAAGTTTAAACAATATGAAATACAAAAGTATTTTAAAATCATAATTGCTCCGACTGTGACAGTTCACCGGTTCACCACAAATCATGTAACCTGCACAAAAAACAAATTCATGTTTTAGCAACTTAAACATCCACAACAATAACAATGACATAATATAAGTTATATCACACAAATACTCTTGTAAGTTATAATTACTAAAACAAATATACAAAAATTAAATAACACCTTTTTTTGTTTGTGTCATATTGTCATTCACCTCTCTTTACTCGAAAGCAATTGCAATTATCTCTGCAGTTATTTCTGAGATAAAAAAGAGTATGGAAAAAATTAGATACGAAGAACTCATCAACAAATAATAAAAAAGTAACAATAAAAGTATGTAAACCTGAATCTAGTTTATAGCTTTCTGAATCCTCCAAAACATCTTCAAAGTCATAAGCAATAGATGACGATTGAAGCCAATTTTGTGCACATATGAGACACTCAACTGTTTTGGGTGCCAGACAACTCCGAAAAGGATCTAAAATACGACCCCCAGTGCTAAAAGTCGATTCTGATGCCACCGTAGAAATGGGAATAACTAACACATCACGAGCTATTTTGGCAAGAATCGGAAATTTAGAAGAATTAACTTTCCACCAATTCAAAATATCAAAATTGGCACTAACAAATTCAACATCCTCCATCAAATATCGATCTAACTCTGATTTGTTGTCCACATTACCTTTCTCAGCCCTATACTTGCGGTACCTATTCATGAAATTTGTAGGTACTTAATCTTGAACAGACGTCTCAGTCGAAGACACATTTTTCTCATAGTCAACACTTGACCCCACTTCACATCCCACACTAAATCTAGTGTGCTGCTTTGAGCATCAAATACGTAGAGTTCCATCTCGTTGGAAAATCAAGGCAAAGAAGGCCCTTTTCACCAATTTTTTGTCTCTCAACACATGACTTAAACTTGTCAAGCCTTGAAGGAGAAGACTTCACATATTTAACAGCATTTCGTACCTTCAAAATTGACGTGTTCACTTCCTTCAAACCCTCCACGACGATTAAATTCAAAATGTGTGCACAACACCTAACATGCATAAATTCATTTTCTAATATACTGCTCTTTCCATCCTTAGTTCATCTTTTTAAATAATCAAGAGCACCATCATTAGAAGTAGCATTATCCACTGTAACAGTAAATATGCTATCTATCCCCCAAGCAAGCATGCATGCTTCAATTTCCCTTCCAATTGCCACACCCTTATGATTAGGAACTTTTAGAAAATTGATTATTCGTTTGTGTAACTTCCAATCTTTATCAATGAAATGTGCAGTTAAGGACATATAAGTTAGATTTTGAATAGACGTCCATGTATCAGTAGTAAGACAAACCCTTTGACTAGATGAGACAAACATATGCTTCAATTTTTCTTTCTCCACCATATATAATTGCAAACAATCCCTCATCACAGTGGTACGGGAAGGTATACAAAATCTAGGTTCAACAGTCTTCATCAAGTCTCTAAATCCTTCTCTTTCAACAAACCGGAACGGCAATTCATCCACTATAATCATATTAGCAATTGCCTTCCTAATTTTCTTTTCATTGAATTTAGCAACACTAAGGTCACTACTAACACCATCTCCATCTTTTCTGAATGCACCAATTAACTTTAATTGAGATGTGTCCTTCTTATTCACACTAGTCAAATAGGATTTACAATGATCTAAATGATAAAGTAAGGATGAAGTACCTGTTTTTCTTACATGATAATTGTAAATCTTACCACAATGCTAGCATTGAGCTTCATCTGTAGTTTTAATCTTTTCAAAATGCTCCCAAACTCTAGATCGTTTTTTAAAATCTTGTCCATCACACTCAATGTCATCAGTAAGTTGGATGTTACTGTTAGAATCAGCTTGAGCAGCTGATTGTGGAGTCATTTCATCCATTAAGAAATGATCTGTGAACAAAAATTGAATTGATATGTTGGAACTGTCCACAATTTAGTGTGCAATAGCCAATACAATGCCAGTCACATCATAATCATCCATAAATACTAACTTAATAAACAGAAACTTATAATTGAATTCTAATTCTAGTTCTAATTCCATGCCTTCTTGGTTCTTTTTGTCTGCATAAAACAATGGACTCGTAATTAAACCAAAGTAAAAGCAAACAATGGGAAAGAGGCCATAAGATGTAAAAAGGGGGGAAAAAAAAAACAATGTAGTGGGTGAGTGTGTTCGTGCATACAATCCATATCAAACAAAGACAACTCATGTAGAGCCAAATCAAGGAAATATTACTCCTAGAAACTACATACAACATCAAAGACTTGCCTCCAAAGAACAGGATTCGAGTGAGTGTGTTCGTGCACACAGTGATTCGATTAAAAGTTGTGCAAGTATTCTCATGTGTACATAAATAAAATTAAAAGTTGTGCAATTATTCGCATGTGTACATAAATAAAATTAAATTTTAACTAAAATAAAAAGTAAATAAAAAAATCAGTTGAATTTCAGAATTTCAATTTTCATATCAGAAGGGAATTTTTTTTTTTACCAAGACTAAAAACTAAAAAGAAGGGTCTAGGGGCGGCTTAATTAAGAAAATTTGAGATCTAAAGTGATATTTGTAAATATGACATTTTTTCAATTGTTTGTATCGTTAATTTTCTTGTAGGATCAAAAAATATTAAACACTCAAATATCTATTGCACACACAAAATAATTAATCAAGTAAAACTCCAGGAAGAAGACAAAGCAAGCCTACAGAGGACCTTGGCTTTGACGAAAAACCCAACCTTTTGCCATAGATTTTTGGTTACAACCATCAAGAAGAGTTAAAAACTTAAATTGAAGGTATGAACTTTCAGTTCACGTGCACTACTTTGGACGGTCCCCATGGAACAGAACACGGAAAGTTCCCCTCAGCAGAACCCATGTCCCAATTTTAGATACAATACATGGTTCAAATATTTCATCAAACATAATGAATCTGCAACTCAGATCTGTAACTCCAGATCTGAGATAGCGATGCGATCAGACCAGACGGTCCAGATCGCGTACAGAGAGAGAGAGAGAGTGTGTGTGTGTGTGTGTACCTGAAGGTGAAGGTCCTGAACGATGGAGGAGCTGGATGAGTAATGGATGGAGACTTTCGAAGGAGTGATCGAGTGAGGCGTCTCTCGAAGGAATCAGAACAGTCTGAGACTAAGTTAGCAATTAGGGTTTTTTATTATATATATATATATATTTAAAAATTTTTAATTAAATAATTAGTGCGGGTAAGGTAGGGTAGAAATTCATAAATGGATGACTATTCTGCATTCCTACCCGATTTAATCGGAAGAGCAAACACTCTTCCGCATTCCTACCCGATTTTTGCGGCTAGCGGATTTTTAGGGTCGGGTAGGGTAGGAACTTGCGGCCAATCGAAAATTTCAACACCCTTAATCGCGAGGGATAGTATTCAGTGGTTAAGGGAAAGAAAAGGAATTTTTGACAATAACAGATCAATCACTGATTCTATTTTACCTAATCAACCTAAGTCTAATTAATAACTTAAATCAATGGGTCTTTGGTCTAATAGTACTCTTTAACTTGTGAATATTTTGTCTTCTTGAAGTCGAAGGTTCAAGTCCCCCTCCTTCTCCCCCTTCCCAAAAAAAAAATAGAAAAAAAAAGTCTGTAGGTCATTACCTATGTCCTAAGTATGAAAGTACATACAGAGAGTCATCTTA
>CM042187.1:16236568-16253804 GCA_023539305.1 Ilex asprella
GCCTATTCGGACCATTCCCTCCCATGGCAGTACTTTCTTCCCCTTGCCCTGGAGGGGCTTGCCTCATATCACTCGACATTCCCAGGCTGAGGGCCCTGCTACTACTGTTGCAGCATGTGCCTTTGCATCCCAACCGACTATGAGAACTTCCACCACCACTAGCCTCATTACCGAGGAGCATGGTCTTGTGTAACCTTCTAGAACTGTTATGCTTCCCTTTCTCCCTTCGTATGATGGTCGGGGTTGTGGCAAGGGTACTATTTCATGGCGCGGCGGGTACTTCACCACTCGACAAAGTATCCCTCCCTTAGATAGTTTGTTACAGCGTTTCCCCATAATAGTTCACTATTTACCCATGCAGCATGAGCGTATGCAGTCTTTTATCTTGGACCTCCTGGCATCCTTGGTGTGCACCTGTCAACATCGATTAATGAGAGATCTTGGCCCTGACGACCTTCTCCATTTGGAGTGCGTAGTCTGGGACTTGTGGTGTGTTGGGATTACTGTTTCGATCATTGGAAACCACATCGCTCATGCCCGTATTTCGTACGACATCGAACATTCACAGAGGCTAGCTGACCATTTACGCGTTAAATATGATGACATGCAACAAAGACTTGAGGCGCTGCATGATACCTTAGAGACCCACGAACAGCTACATATAGACCACTTGTAGGCTGCGCAAGCACTTGGAGATTTTGTCATAGAGGCACCATTTGCTTATGGGTTATTGTATCTTGTTCCATGCATATATTTCTTTTTTGCACCAAATGTAACCAAAAGACAAGCTTCATATATATATCAATCGATGTTTAAATTTCGGCCTTCCAAAATTAATTTACATGTTTTCTATGGATGTTTGTATTTCTATCCCTTGGGAGTAGTACAGCTTCAACCATTTGGCATTAAACCTCCCTATTGTTTTGTCTAACCTGTTGCGCTCGATTTCACAATACTTGTTGTCTTGATTTTCCGAACTTCGAAAGGTCCTTCCCACTTGGTGGCGAACTTAGGAATGGCTAGGCCACGCATAATACTTGGGACTGTTTTTAGCACCAAATAACCCTCTTTGAAGGTCCTTGGCTTTACCGTCAAGTCATAAGCCTTAGACATTCTTTAGTGATATTTTTTCAAGTGTTCTCTTGCCCCGTCTCGATGCTCGTCAAGTGCTTTTAACGTTGCGTGTCTCACCTCTGAGGTTGTTGCGACTCTAGCTGCCAACCTCGTGGAGGGTACCACTATCTTTGCAGGAAGTACCATTTCCTCGCCATAGACCAGTGAATAGGGCATCGTGTCAGTGGGTTTTCTTTTTTAGGTTCTATAGGTCCATAGCGCCATTGGCAGCTGTTCAACCCAATCTTTCCCATCCTCGTTGGTTCTGCTCAAGATCCGTATCAATGTCTTATTAGTAGCCTCAGCTTGACCATTTCCTTGTGGGTAGTATGGTGTGGGAGTATGGTGGATCACCCCATATTGTTGTAACATTGCGACAAAGTCTCTATTAACGAAGGGGGTGCCATTATCCAATAGGAAGTGTTTAGGGAAACCAAGCCTGCAAATTATATTTTTCTTTAGAAAGTCGAACACTAACTTCCCTATTGCCCTTTTTAAGGGGACTTCCTCCATCCATTTTGTGAACAACTCTATTGTGGCCAATATCCATATATTTTTACGAGATGGAGGATTGATGGATCCCATGAAGTCCGTGGCCCAAGTATGAAAAGGCCATGGGGTGGCTAAAGTCCTTAAGTTTGCAACAGGTACGTGAATGAGATCCCCGTGCTTCTGATAGACATCACACCTTCGTACGTGCTTTATGCATTGCCCCTCTATCTTTGGTCAATAATACCCCCAAGTCCAACATCTCTGTGTACAACTTCACCCCCTTGGTGTTTTGCGACATGTAACATTTTTAGCACCTCCAAAATTACATTGCTCGTGAGGCACCTTAGGCTTTTTTCATTGAACCCCCCTTATATAGTTCATTGTTATTCAAAAAAAAACCTTGGGGCTCTTCTTTCTACCATTGTCGTGACACTCTTGTCTGCAGAAAGTGACCCTTCACGGAAGGAGTCGATGTACAATTAACGCCAGTCCCCTACTTCTTCTACGATGATGCACTTCTTGGATTTGGGGTGCTCCTGGCACCAAAGGTAACTTTGTTGCACCTCTATGGCATCATTGGCCGTTTTCAACCAATAGTACCCTTTCTTCTAAAGTCTCCTACAGAGACTGATGTTTGTGTCCCCACAGGTGTCTTGGTGGACTTGGACCAATATGACGCGTGATTCTTGTTGTGAAAGACATCTTAGGAGAACTCCCTTAGGGTCGCAGAAGTGTAGCATCCCGCCTGTCATGGTGAATTGGCTCAATTTTTTAATCAAGATTTCTCCTATCTTTTTTTCCAACTGTTCCACTAAGGGGGCTTTCCAATCTTCATAGTTGGTGGCTAAAAAATTTTTAGTGATAGGACTCGACAGTGTCTGCGTTTTTACTTGGATGGTCGCCTCTTCTTCTACCATGTCTAGTTTTGATGCCAAAATAGCCAGCGCGTCGGCGAACCTATTCTCTGTTCGCAACGCGTGCTCAATGGTGGCCTCTTCAAATTCCTCTAGCAACCTCTATACCAATGCCTTGTACCTGGAAAGTGTTAGCTCCTTCACAACATATTCCCCAACTACTTGCTTAATAATAAGTTTTGAGTCCCCCCTAATTTGGATGTTTCATATGCCTAACTTTCGTGCCGCGAGTAACCCTAGAACCAGTGCTTTATATTCTGCCTCATTATTAGTGCATCAAAAATTTAATTTTTATGACAGTTATTTTCTCCTCGCTTTGAAGTTTAGTTAGCACTATTCCCACTCTCCCCCCACACTTAGGGTAGTTGAGCCGTCGAACGCTAAATGTCACTTGGACGAGGATATGACATCCATTGTAGTAAGTATTTTTGCGATGAATGCAGGTTTCGAAGTTGTGGAGGGTTTCGTGGTCTTTGAGAGTGTCGCGACTGCGGGAAGCCCCTGCACTGGTTCCCCTCCTAGCAGCTCTTCTTTGAGCTGTTCATACTTCTTATCTGGGAAATTGACCAATAAGTCGGCTAGAGCCTGGCTTTTTATCACTTTCGGTGCTACAAACCAAAAGTCAAATTTAGATAGAGCGAGAAACCAACGCTGCCCTTCTTGTTAGGGCGGGATGGGTCAATAAATACTTGAGAGGGTCACACTTGGTCATCAGCTTGACCTCGTGAGTGAGAAAGTAGTGTCACAACTTCTATGCTACGAATACCAAAGCCAATTAGTGACTTTCCACCCTAGGGTACCTCATTTCTGCATCTTTTATAATGTGACTAAAGCAATAAATAAGCCTTTCTAGACCCTCCACCTCTTGTGCTATTAATCCTCTGACATTCTTTCTAGTGGAGGTAAGATACAGTAACAAGGGTTGGCCTTTTTGCAGTGCAACCATAGTTTGGGTGGAGTCGAGGGCCTTCTTGATTGTGTTAAGAGTCTGTTGTTGCTCCACATTCTGACTGAATAGTGCATTTCCTTAAGTAAAGGGGTGGACGACATGGTTACCTTGAAAAGGGATAGAATGAATCGCCATAAGTAAGATACCTTCCCGAGGAAACTCTACAACTACTTCTGGCTTCTAGGCTTGGGCATGTTCTAGATAGCCTTTATCTTTCCTGCATCTAGATCTATGCCAATGTACCAGGAAGCTGAGAAATTTCTCTACTATTACTCCGAAGGCACATTTTAGGGGATTCATGTGTAGGTTATACTTTCGACACCTTTCGAATACTCTTTGCAAGTCTACCATATGGTCCTTATCTTTTCGCGATTTTACAACAAGGTCATCGACACAGTCTTCCACTTCGAGTTGTAATAGGCATAGGCTAGCGAAGACAAACCTCCCCAGTGGAATTGCCAATATAATGTAGGTGGGGAGTTAAAAGAAGTTCACACACGTGTTTACGCCAAGGGTAATCAAAGAGAGTGAGTAGGATAAGTGCATGGAATAGAAGGAACTCGAGCAACCTGTTAACGAAGTGATGAACCAGCTGGCCTTAGGGTAGGTGAAAAAATGCTCTCACCAGCCAAAAAATATCCTTGTAGTGGACAAGTAATATGAGTATTTATAACACAGTGCCCGGGCAGGTTAGGTTTCCCAAAGGGTTGCCCGTTGCAATCCTCTATCACCTGTGCAAACCTACAACCGCTTTGACCGTGACGATACTAGTGGTCGTTAATGCAAGTCATGTGTCCCAATATTAACTAGGTAGATGTGATGTTTCCTTAAACGCAACTTGGACGTGGCCCTAAGGAAGGTGCAATAGCCAAGGCGAGAATGGCCTCCCAAGGTCCACGATCGCGACTGGTCACTGTGGGACTGTAACCTTGAAAGGGCCATGTCCGCGATGCCCCCAACGCGCTCCTACTCGGGCCCCTTCTTTCGCTCTCTAGATCCTTCCTCTAAACCTTTGTCAAGGTGCTCAGTAAAGGAAACTCACATAGTTTCGATCTTTCAGCCATCAATCCACATGTCCCAGTATCTCATATGCTAATTCGGGCCAATAACACTAGTTACCTTCGGAGTCTCTTCGGATCTCAGTCAAGCACATCGTATTGATAGGCATAAGGAATATTGCTCGTCTTATTTCTCTCTTTTGATGTTGTGGGACTCATGTCCTAAGAGACATGAATTCCTCCTCTAAAAGGTAAAAATCTTTTCTTGGAATTCTGCATGTTAAATCTCATTAACATCGTGTCTATGTACAAGGATTGGAGCACCCGAAGTAACCTTATAGATCTATCTCCATAAACCTTTATTCCTAGTATATCAGATGCTTCTCTCAAACCTTCAATATAGAAATTATGTGAGAGCTATAGTTTGACCGATGAGAGCATCCTAACATTATTGATAACGAATTGGATGTCTTCTATATAAAATACAAAAAAAAATGTGGTAGAACTCCCACCAACCCTTTTGTACATACTTGGTTCATCTATGTTTAAGTGGAAACCAAATGATTTAATTACCTCATCAAACTAGATGTTCCAACTTTGAGATGCTTGTTTTTAATCCTTAAATAGATTTCTATAACTTGCACACATTATGGACTTCCTCACTGGATACAAACCTTATGGTTGCTCCATAGAAATATCTCCCTCAATGTTTCTATTAAGAAAGATGGTTTTGACATCCATTTATCATATCTCATAGCCACAATGTGCAATTATGACAAACATAATCATGATGAGTTTTAGCATGACTACTAGCTAGAAGGTTTTTTCATAGTCAACAACTTGTCTTTCTTTCAAACCTTTAGCCCATAGCCTAAATTTATAGGTCCCTGCCTTTTCCATTTAAACTTGTCTTCTTTTTGAAACTCATTTACCAGATGTAGGTACAATACCTTAAGTTGAGTATACAAAATTCTAGGCTTGGTTGGAGTATCTAGAATCCACTATGATTTTATGACACTTCGACATTTTTCTGAGTTAATGTCTGACATCGTCTCTGTGTAATTTATTAGATCACTTTAATGGTCATTATAACCAAATAAGAGTTATTTATCACCTTGATGGAGATACCAATATTTTTAAGTGGTGCGGTATCTTATAAGATTTACACAGAACTTGTGTAGTACTAGGTTTTATGTCAATAGGGTATTTACGCTGATCGGTAACTATTTGTGGTTTTGAGGACATTTCCTCAAGTTCTATCCTTCTTGTTATGCCTTCATCTTGAATAAACTCTTTTTCAGGAAAGTTACAAACTCTAACTAACAAACAATTTTGTTCGTTATGAAGATAGTAATAATATCCTAAAGATTCTTCTTTAAGATTTTTCACAAACCTACATCTTTCAGTCATAGCTTTCAAATTGTTCATATCATGTTTCTTAGCATGTGATGGACAGCTCCAAATCTTAACATGTTTAAGACTTGGCTTCTTCCCATACCATATCTCATATGATGTCTTAGAGACAACTTTAGAAAGTACCCTATTTCAGAGGTATGTAGCGGTCTCTAGGGAAAATCTCCAAAAGGAGATTTTTAAGTCAGTGTAACTTATCATTGATCGAACCATATCTAATAGTGTTCAATTTCTCTTTTTAGAAACACCATTAAGTTGTGTTGTCTGAGAAAGAGTTCACTGTGATAGAATGTCATTTTGTGAGATAATCTAAAAATTCAGCATTTAAGTATTCTCCTCCTCAATTTGATCAAAGAGTTTTAATACTTTTGCTTGTTGTTTTTCTACTTCGTATCTGAATTCATTGAAATTTTTAAATATTTCAGATTTGCACTTCATCAAGTGCACTTACTCTAACCATGAATGGTTATCGGAGAAGACTATGAAGTATGAATAACAACTTTTGTCTACTAAACTCAATAGTTCGGATACATCACTATATATTAGTCTTAATATATGCATCTCTTTCACTTTGTCCTACAAATGGTGTTTTAGTCATCTTACCCATGAGATAAGATTCAAATGTTGGATGAGCTTCATAAACCCATGGACCTAATTGTCTATTATTAACCAACATGCAAATCTCATCCTCACTAATATGACCTAATTTTATATGTTGCATATAATTAGGATTTTTTTATCATCTCTAGGTCTTTTATAAGTGATGACATTCATATCATTTTGTTTAATATTATTCATATTTTCATTTTTGTTCAAGAAATAGAGACTGTTGAAGAATATGTCAAAACTAATCAAATTGGAATTAAAAGTAAATGAAAAAAAAATATTATTCTTTAAAAAATGTACCTATAACCACCCTTATACAATGATGAAATAGTTATATGTTCCTTACCATATTAGACATAAATAAATGGTTCTTGAAATCTAAAACAATTTCAAATGGCAATGGTAAGTAGCATGTCCCCACAGTTAATGCAACAACACTTACTTCATTTCCCACTCGAAGGGACATTTCTCATCTACTAACTTTTCTGATTTCCTTTAGTTCATACAATCAAATATATATGTATGAACTAGATACGATATCTAATACCTAAATTAAATCAGAACCAACTGACAAACCAGTTTCAATAAAGAACATATCGAACATACCTTTTGAAGGCATGTCCTTAATGGAAGTGAGATATTCACAATTATTTCTCTACATTACCCATCTTTGCTGCGTGGCAACATTTTCCATTGGTATTTTCATTCTTTTCAAAAATGAGCACACTTCTCAAGTTTTGTTTCCAATCTAGGAAGTTATAGTCGGTCAAATGGTGGCAAATAGTAATTCTAGATAAAAAGTTAAAACTTGCTATTGATGATCAAATAAAACATCTAGAATTAGCAATTTCATTTTAAACCATTAGATTAGGTCTTTAAATCACAATGGTACCTCCCACTATTTCTCAATCCCATACACCCTCCTATGGAATTAGAGTTTTTTTTTTTAATTCCTAGTGGGGATTGGGGTCCCACCTTCTATGAATATAACCTCACATAACAACATATTGGTTATACTAATCCTTAATGAGTAGGTAAGTCTTACCTAATGCATCTTATGCAATTTTCAATCATCCTTTGATCTCTAGCATAAATGAACCTCACATAATAACATCTTGGCCCATTTACCCTACTTAAGTCACACCCACCATTTGTATAAGAGTAGACGTTTATGATCAATAAGCTCCTCACATAATAGTATCTTGAAATTTATAGGTATCCTACCTCATAATATCATATGCTTCAATAAGTTATTAAGGATTTCTAAAAATGAATAGTCCCCACATATCTGTAGTCGACTAATAATGCTAAAAAATTCTTAGGATACTTACAACGGCGGAAGACCACGATAAGACATTCATAATGTCTCTTCGTTGCAACTTAATATCTTGTGAAGGGGTTTTTGGAGGTCTAATTGTCTCATCATACATACATGCATCTCATACACATCAAAAATTAATTCTTATCATTTATCGTTATTAGTCAAATTAATATATTATACTCTCACTAACCCATTTAAAAAGTAATTTTAACGTTTAAAATTAGGGTTGTGAGAATATCAATATATTAAATTGAATCATCACAAAATATGATTCAATATATCAATTTAAAATATTAAATATGGACATATAACTATCTATAACAATTTGGGCCTTTTGCCCTAAGAATGATCATGTACTTTTAGTTTGATTCAATTTGAGCGATTGAATTGAATTTAGATCTGTGTGGGTGATGATAAAATTTGAAAATTTATCATCTCATGACATTGATCTTCTGGGTGTGTTATTTCAATGGACCTCCATGAACTTTACATCTAGGTTCCACCATACTTTCATCTTTATTTTCAATCCTAATGAACTATTCTATTCAAATTCATTACATTAACGAAAAGAAATCTTTATTAAGATCAAGGGGATGTACAATTGGAGGTGAGAGAAGAAATTGCATATAGAAAGCAGAAAGGAGTCATGCAAGCCCCATTTTTCAAAAATTACATATTCAAAGAACAAAATATAATCACATTGCATTCAAACCAATCACATAGCTCAATTATTTGGTCTAAGTCCAAGATCATTCCCATATCCATTCAATCACATTGCATGAATAAAAGAAAAACATGTGATTATTTGTTACACCCCGCATTTTCTTTTATATATGTATATAGATATAGAGTAAATAGTTGTTATAGAAATGTGGATATGTGTAGTGATGTGGGTTTGAAGTTGGTAAATTGGAAATAATAGTTGAAATAGTAAATAGTTAGCTAAGATTTGGTTTAAACTGTAAAGCAGTGAAAACGTGTTCAATAGAAGGTGTAGGAATTCAGATTTATGTGAGAAAACCTCGTTAGACATGTTTGGGATGGCTGTGGAAGGGTTTAAGATGGTTTGAAAATGAAAAATAGAGAAAAAGGGAAAAACTGGGCAAAACCATACCGGTTCTGTGTACCGATACTGCGTACCGGAGCAAACTGGTCCAGAGAGTTCGACCTACTGGTACAGCGTACCGGTACGGCCGAAAGAGGTCTGACTATTAAATGTCGCGATCTCAGTCCGATTTTTGTCTGATAAATACCCTAGGACGCCCCCATTAGCCATATTTCAGCCCCCCAACCTTAGAAACCCTAAGAGAGAAAGAAAGGAAGAGAAGAGAGGAAGAAAGGAAGAGAAAAATAAGAGTTTAAAGGGGTTATTCAAGATCTAAACCTAGCTTACAAGATCACTAGGTAGGGATTTTCTTCCATTCTCTTACATTGAGGCTAGAATTATATATATGTATTCTTTTGACTCTAAATCATATCTATTTGCTATGAAATATGTAATTCTTGATATCCTTGCAAATCTTACCTTGTCTTGAACAATGTTATGGTATGGTAACCATTAAATCTCCTTTCTTACTTCCAAACCCCAGTTTGCAAAGGGGAATGTATTTTCTCTTAATTTTTCCTTTGTTCTCGATTCCCAACCTTAAATATTACTTGTTCTAAGTTATGTTATGGGTGGGTAACCACTAAATCTTCTTGTATGCCTTCGAAACCCTAGTTTTCAAGGGAAATGAGTTCTCTTGATTTCTTCTTTATCTTGATATCTAAATTTGATATTTATTTGTTATTGATTCTAACCCTTGTGATTCATTTATTCTTGATATTCATTGGTTCTTGATTTCAAGACTTGACATTTAATTGCTCTTGATTTCAATACTTGCTATTCCTTTGTTCTTGATTTCAAACCTTGATATTAGTTTTTATTGATTTCAAGACTTGATTGTTCCTTTCTTTTTGGTTCCAAAGCTTAATATTCATGAGTGATGGATTGCAAGACTTAATTGTTCCTTTGTTCTTGATTCCAAGGCTTGATCATTCATTTGTTCTTGTTTTTAAAACTTTAGTGCTTTAACAATAAAATGGTATTTTGATGATCTCATGGGATTTTTCTTAAATGGTTATATTGGAACATTACATCTGAAATCTGGGAATTTGTATTTACTTGGAATTGTTGATTAATTGAGACTATTTTGGTTTCCTTATTTGTATAGTTGTTGTGACGGACTTGAGTTACCTTCGAGAGATGCCGTAGAGTGTAAATGTTAGTTGATCCCAATGGGGGTGAGATGATTGCTTACACTTGTAGTGGGTTATCATTTGAGAATGCAACCGCTATCTTTCTCCTGGAGTTCGAACTAGAGATAATATACCTTTCCTGGGGAAAGATTCGTCAATGCCATCGAGATGGTAGACTCCCTTTTCCAAAGCGCTTGTGATTGTGATTGGATGGACTAGGTATAATCGTTGGGTAGACTCATGAAAAGCAATCAACATACATAGCACTGTGGATGAACCAATATACATGGGAATGTGGAGTGTTTTCATTGTACCAGAAATGGTTTCTACAAGAGTTTCGGGAAGTATGGGATTCCGCAAGAACTTGTTGAAAACGGTTTATGGTGAAATGGTTTATTACTTGTTTATCGTATTCATTTTTCATTCCATTATTGTTATATTTAAACTGGAGATCTACTTAAAAGGTCCATGTTTCCCTTCAAAATTTATATACGATATTTGCGAAATGAGACCAACCAGTTTTTATATGTTTTTCTAAACCTTGTTGGAGTTTGGGAAGATTTTTCTACAGAGCTTCGTGCTCACCCCTACAGTTGAACATTTTTCAGATAATGTGTCAGAGGAGAAGCTCAGTGCTAACGAGCCGGGCCATGGAGAGGCTTTATTAGAGGGATACTTGGATCCCGAGTGGGACATCTAAAGGTGTTGTTTACTTTTGTGCTAGACTAGGAAAAATTATGTACAATCATTTAAAGTCTAGTATTTTGTTTATTCCGCTGCTAAGTAAATGTAATTCTTTTGATGTAATAGCCATGGTTTTGGCTTATTCTTTTGGATATTGTTGTAAATATTTATGGATGAGGAATGAAGTCTCATTTCTTTATGGATTATATTAGTGCTCTCATGATATGAATGGTTGTAGAATGTAATGTTGTCCAGGGTGGTTTTGGGGGCGTTACATTATTCTAATTATAGTATAAATATTTTGGGATTGCAATTTCCTTAACCATTAAAGATTACTTTAATTTTAATCAAATTAAAATTAATAATTTTAAAACAAACCTATTATAGAGTCCTAATCCTATTAGGATTCTACAATCAAATTCCTAGTCAAACTAGGAGTCTATTTTGGATGATCTTTTTAATTGGGATCAAATTTCTAATTTGATTTCAAATAAGAATCATAATCCTATTGGAATCCTTTAAATAGAATCCTAGTCAAACTAGGATTTAAGTTTGGGTGGAATACCATTAAGAATAAAATTCTCAATTTTGGTCTAGATAGAATTCCTAATCTCATTAGGAGCCTTTAATCCAAAACCTAATAAAAATAGAGTTCTAGTTTGGGTGGTGTATAGTTGAAAATCAAATTCCTAATTTTTAGTCTAATTAGGAGTCCTAATCTCGTTAGGATTCTTTGATCTTAATCCTAGTTAAAATAGGATCTTAGTTTAGGTGGTGTTTTATTAAGAATCAAATTCTTATTTTATTAGAATACAATATCCTAATTTAATTGAAAATAATTTTCCAATTTAATTAAAAACAATGTAATTTGACTAGAAATATTCTCCTAGTTTATTTAGTAGACAATCTACTAGTTTATTTAGAAGACAATATACTAATTTAGTTAGAAGATAATCTTCTAATTTAATTAAAAGACAATATATTAGTTTGATTAGGAGACAATCTCCTTTTTAATTAGAAGACAATCTTCTAAAGTACAATCGCTTAATTTGATTAGGAGGCAATCTCCTAATTTAATTAGAAGATAGTCTCCTAATTTAGTTAGAAGACAATCTTCTAATCTAAGTAAAGGACAATCACTTAATTTGATTAGGAGATTTTGTCCTAGTTTAATTAGAAGACAATCTTCTAATTTAGTTAGAAGGCAATCTTCTAATCTGACTAAAGGACAATCACTTAATTTAATTAGGGGATAATATCCTATTTTAATTAAAATACAATCTTCTACTTTAGTTAGAAAATAATCTTTTAATTTAATTAATATACTATCTTCACAAGTAAATATGAGACCAAATTGTATCCAACTTGAACAAGTCAAGAGTCCTTACCATAATTAAGTCTTGAGACTTTACAAATCTAATTTTGTCCAATTCAATTTTGAAAAATATTAAAATTAATTTTAATATTTCATAAACAAAATTAAAACCAATGTTGAACAAAAATTAGATCAAATCAAATTAAGATTTGTAGAACTTTACAAGAACATTATGAACTAGCGTTTGACATTCTACTTCAAGACCACCATTATCATCCACCATGGATGAAATTTTTTTCTCCTAACCACCCTTGGACAAAAAATCAAAGTCGTTCCACCCTTGGTTCAATATCAAACCTGAAACTTGTTTTAAGGAAAACTAGTTGCTTCTTGTTGCAACTACTTTTCTTCAATTTTAAAATCTAATTTTAAAACATTTTCAAATATATGGATCCATTAATATCTTATATTAAACATTTGAAAAAAATCAGAATTTATTTTGTAGAACACTAATACAAAATAATATGTTTCATGTGAATTATGCAATCCCTAATATTTCTCGGTTAATCCCATTAACATGTTATAATAATCACATCAAGTTTGTATTAAATCATGAATAATGACTCTAATACCACTGAAAGGAATTATATAATAAATGCAATGGAATTTTAAAAATATTTCATAATAATTTGATTCCTCATGCCAAGATCTATTCATATTTAATACAAACCGAGAAACTTTAGATCTATAGAGAAGATTAAGGGTTACCTCTTGAAGCGTGCCTTTAGCAATCTTCAAGCATTCTCAAAAACCTGGTTTGGCCTTAAATCTACAAGCATTCTCAAGCAATCTTCAAGCATTCTTAAATCTTCAAATCCAAATTTGATCTTTACCTCAAGCCTCACAAACGTTTAGCCTCTATAGGCATCCACATAAATTCACAAACTTGAAGGATCTACTTTAGCCATTGATAAAACTAGTAGATGAGAGGGGTGATTCTTCTTGTGATAGCAAGAGAGTTGTTATATATATTTCCAATATCCACCTCCTACATAAAGGTATTTATAGAACTTTAAAGGCTCTAATCCTAGTTTAGGTCAAGTTGCAATTATCTTATAGTTACATATAACCCCTTTATTAACATTAATTATAATAAAGTCCCTAATTAACTCTTAATTAGGTTTTCACCCCAATTATCTCTTAATTGGTTGTCTCTCTTTTATCCTTTTAGTTTCCAATCAATTCTATTGTGTGTGACTCTATAGGTTCAAGCATACCCGGTTGTAGGCATTCTATACTAACTACAAGTAGCATTTTAAATTAGAATTCTTTCTAATTTAGCTTGAATTAGAACTCTTCTAATTCTCCTTTTATGAAGAATAATTAATATATTTATATTAATTTCATTTTTTGGGCTTCTACTAATCATGAGTGACACCTAGCAGCATATCATGATCAACCTCTAGATAGCACGAAGTAGGTAAAGAACCCATTCAGTCTATAGTTACCATGCAATTCAATCCATCTATCATATAATGCCCCAATTGACTTACTAGAGTATGGAATTAATATCAAACCCTTAATTCAATCTTAGGAGTATGACTCTTAATGATCAATTAGAAACTTTTTTCTAATTGTAATTCTACCTTGGCCAATGATTCCTTGAGTCATATCCCAGAAGCTCACATAGGATATTCTCCCTTTAATTACTAAGGATGATAGATTCTATGTTGTACACTCATAAATCTACATGCATATTTAACTATGTCCAACAATACATATCCAAGTTACATGGTTAGTATATGAATATGTTGTATAGTTAAAGTATAGAGGTTCATGCACAAGACAACCATGGTGTCTCAAGTCTAAGGATCAGTTGCATAACTATACTTTAAGATTTAACATTGACAAGTTTGTAAAATTCATGTGAAAAATCCTACGTTAGTTAATGGTCACGTTCAGTGTACTTGTTTTGTAACAAGCACCCACACACCTGCTTCAGTGTCCCTACACTAGTGACTTGGATGATTCACCTCATATTAAATATGAGTAAACATTGTGTATGCTAGTCTATCTGAATTACATAGTGCCCAAATAGTAATCCTATGACTGAACATTTAAGAATTATGTACTAAGAAATATAAGTCTCTTCTTCTCAACCCCGTGAGAAACTATCTTCTTAACTTATACTCCATGGACTATATCATGTATATTAAAATGAAATGAAGTAGAAACATGATAAATAAACTTGCCATTTTATTTAATTAAGTAATGAATGTTGCTAGTACAACCTTAAAATATCATATATATGATTGGTATTAGAGCATACTGCTAACACCCAAGGGCGTCGCACCTAGGCATGTCGCACTTGTCACTGTTATCTATACCAGATAAGCTGAACTCTGTCGGACTCCATTTTCATGTCAACTGATGATTATTGCCACTTGTCCTGTTATGGTGGAGACACGTGTCTTGAAGTTTTTTGAGTACTACAGATATCAACAAAAATTATAACCATGCATGAGAAAAGAAGGAGAAAAAAAATTGAAATGCGGTTGCATATAAACCATATGGACTTTTGTGTGTGTGTGTTTGGGGAGGGGGGAACAAAGTCAACTCTAAAATGTACATTACAATATGCCATAACGTAGGGTTTCTTATGCCACAATTGGTAGTCTATTTCCTTTGGGAGGAGAAAAGAGGATGAGGTTGAAATCCATAATCACATGGCAGTCTCTTTCACCATAACCAAAAATTAGTAAAGAAATAAATAAATTAGCCAATAAGGGACAAAAGAAAGTTATGGATTAGGTTTCATTTTGCTGTAGATCATATTTATTTTCAAGCACATTAAAAATAACTAACTTATAAAAGTTGTAATTTAGTTTGTTGTTCATTGATCAAAATGACAGAAGAGATAACTACGGTACAAATGCATTTCTTTGACACTAGTTGTTTCACATGTGCGTTGCACATAGGACATTTTGAGTTTTAATTTTATTTTTATATTTTTAGCTTTGCTGAAATTATATGACAACTATGTTATCAAATAAATGCTTATGAATCAAGATATAAAATTATAATTCAACTTCTAACTTATGTTTTTAAAAGTATCAAACACAATCTTTAGAATGTAATAGAATGAAGCTTCTAGCTAATATGATGGGAGTATGCTACTATCTTAGAACTATCTCTATATAATATTGTTTACCGAAGTTATGTGATATAGTGTCATGTTATAACCAGAAAAATAAAAAGAATCAAGATACAGACAATAAAGATAAAATTCTCTTACCTAGATATATTTTTCTATATATTCAATGGTCTATTTTATGATTTCTTTACTTCGTAAAATGGAGAAATAGATCTAATGGCCTAGTTTCAGAAGCATTCGACAGTGGCTTAGTAAACACTATGATGCATGCTAAACATAGGATTACTTATAATTTTTTGTGCAGGATAGCTGCGAATGTCACAACAAAATAATTTTTTGTGTGTGCGGCAAATGTGTTAGTATGTTTACCTGTGCAAATACTACAGATGTATAGTAACACTTCAAACACCATTTATAGAACAATGTATATTAACACATTTAAACTCCATTCACTCTACATAGAACAACAAATTAGATTTTCACAACATTCTAGCCAAAAACATTAGTCTGCTCTACTTCATTCGAACAAAAAATTGCAACACTAAAATAATAATTACAACTGTCATCGTCATCTTCATGCATTGTAGGATGTCATCAATTGACCTCACTCTTGTGGCTAAATCATTCAGTTCAACGTTTATCTTTGTGTTTGTGATGCCTTATTTCATACTATTCATGTTGGGGGATCATTGGTACACAAATATCGAATGACACCATGTAAAATATTTGCATGACTCATTTTCGCTATTATAATATAGTCTTCCTTTACTGGTCTTCTCGGATTCTCCTATCTTAATCACAACTTTTTGCTCAAAAAAAAAAAAGGTTTTATAACTGTATCTTTTGTCAAACTTCTCTCCTACGTCTTTGCCTCCACCAATATTTGAATAAAACATCAATCCTATATATATACATCACAACATAATAACATAAATTCAAAATTATTAGAAAATTATATACTTAGAAAAAAAAAATCTCAAAAATCTCAAAAAAATTACATACTTACAAATTTATGAAATTTTGACAAATTTTTTAAGAAATTTTTTACCAACTTAATGTTCAACTCATCATAAATCTGAGATATTGCATGAAAATATAATAAAAATTCATAAATACCAAAAAATTATATATTTACACATTTCTAAAAATTTAACAAATTTCTTATCAACTTAATCCTAAACCAATGCAACAACTACTCACCATTAAAGAAAAATGGCGAGTTACAAGCAAAATTAGAAACTGTTCAAGCTTCAACAATTGATATCAATAATATGTGAGGTCGTTACTGGTGGCTTAGGGAATATATAATGGGGCAAATGATTGAGGGCATTTTAGTCTATTAGCATAAAAAAGGGTAATTTTGACATTTTTAAAAAATAGGTAGTCAAATTGTGCATTTTTTTTAGAAAGATAAGTTACTTTCGGGGGGATGGTGTCAATGATTTATAGTACAAACCAGAAAGAGGTGCAATAAAATTTTAGAAACTATAAAAGTAAGGAATGGGGGTTTTGAATTTGGTTGGTCAACCTAACCTAACCATCTTTGTGAAGTACGATTCCAAATTTTAAGGGAAACAATACAATTTTAAAATTATATCTATATCTATATAATAAAGTAGAACGAAGTTTGAATCCGAGACAAAGAGTGGTTCAGATCATTTTTAAAAAAGACAAAGAGTGGTCCAGATCTTCCCAACATAAAAAACGGTTAAGATCATCTCAAAAATTTTGATCTAACGGTTTACCGTGATTGCGGAATTTTATTTTCCCGCCCGTAACATTTCCTTTTTAAATTTTGATTACCTAATCCTAATTGATGTTTGAATTTTCACTTTTTCATTCAAAAATTTGAGTAAGTCATTCATCTCATATACAACTCTAGACTCCTATTGCTCATGTACCTCTCTCTCACACACTCATACGATGTCTCTCTCCCTCCCTCAATCTCTTCTCTCGGTCATAACTTTTCTTTTCTCTCTCTACGTAGAAAACACACAGAATAATTTTTTTAAAAATATATTTTTAGAAAGGTTATACAA
>CM042187.1:16253904-16274457 GCA_023539305.1 Ilex asprella
CAAAGAGGGATTGTTTTCAATATTTTAGGTATTAGCAAAGAGGAATTGAAAAACGTAACTCGGGCCCACCTTATCCCTTTTATACCTATGTTTGGACACACATTTTAGCCCCGGTATTATTGTCAAAAAATAATGTCAGTCCGGATGAATAGTATATTTAATACTACATACAATCTCTAAAACAAAGCCACCTTTTTGGTGGATTTAAATAATCCAATTGAAATGTATTTGGCCAAAAGACATTTTTACTCTCAAATATCTGTAGGATATAAATACCACTCTTTATGTTGAGAGTTTTTTTAGTAACTTAATGTTTATATCAACATTCAATACTTCATCAAAATAGAGTATTGGATGAGATAAATGTATGGTCCACTACTTCTTAATAATTGAACCAAACATAGGATGAAGATATATTATCATTATAATTAATCCAAAGACCAGATGCATGTGTAAGAGATGGACGACATTATCGCATCCGGTCTTAAGTAATGTTTAAACCAAACACAACTATTCCATACGTGATGCATGATGGAGCTACCAACAATTCATAAATTGGATTAAAATAACTCAATCTAGCTATGACAGATTTATTGAAGAAGCATCTACCAAACGTGATGGATGAAATAGTTGTCCTCTCAACTTCATTCACGCACACACACAAATCCCTTTGTTGGAATTACTTCAATATTATTTCAGTTATAACATCGCTCTATTACCAATAAAATAATTTTTCAATCAAGTTGATTGCAAAACGTACACTTGACATGAACTCTTTGACTTCTCAACTCTACCTATTTCTAATACTAGACTATATATCCTAGCTATATGTATCAAACATAGCTCATAACCTTGCATTAATATGCCACTACGTCTAATAACTCTTGTAATCATTAAAACCAAAAAACTTCACTCTCCCACTACTTGGAGAATTAACACAATACTAATATCTTTGTCTTTCATTGTTTGAATATTAATGACCCAATACATGCATGACCTTAATCAATATACATAACTCTCTAAATAACGTATCAAGTTTATTTTCCAACACCCCTTTAAACTTGATTTAATTTGTACCTTCAAATCCTTATCTTGCAAAACACTTTATGGTTCAGAGCTTCATAGACTTATTGGAAACTTTAAGGACTTGAACTCCATTGAATACCATAAAGTGTTTCAGACATGAATTATTAAGTATATGAATATACGATCAAAAGTATATGAATATAAGTTGAGATTAGACTAGCTTCGGACATAAATTATTTAATTGTAATATTATAAGTTTGTTTAATGAGTATTTGATCAAGAAAATATTCGATATTTTTTTATTTTTTATTTTTTATGATCTTATATTAGTCTTGCAAGATTTTAATGATTTTGTATTTAAAATTATTAACATGTAGACCACCTAAATTTTAATTTACGAGAATTGTAGATAATGAATTTTGTTGAGAAATAAGGGACCCTACACTGCATTTGGTCGGTGATAATGGAGCATGAGAATTGGAGGTGTTAATTTTAACCCATTACCCATTAACTCACTCAACTCGTCCATAAATAAATGGGTTGGGAACCTATATTAATTAATATGAGTTTTAAATGAGTTGGGTAATATGATTCATTTTAATTAAGTGAGTTAATATGAATTATAAATGGGTACCTATTTGGTTGAGTATTTATTTTTTTATTAAATAACACAAGTAATAAAATTAAATAAATATATTAATATTTCAAAAAATACATACACTATTATACCAAAAAATACACACATATACATTAATGTACAAAAACATACATACTAGTACACTAACAATACACACACTAATACACCACCAATGACCCACGGGTCAACCCATGACCCACAAATTGATCCATAACCCATGACCATAAGCTGGCCCATGACCCACAACCCATGGGTCAACTCGTGACCCATGGGTTGCTCAATAACCCATGGATCGACCCATAACCCAATGGTGACCCATAATGTGTGTATTTTTTTTGATGAAATGTGTTTTAGTTTTTATGCTAGTATATGTGTATATTAGTGTGTACATTTTTAATGTATTAATTTTGTGTGTGTTTTGGTGTATTAGTGTGTGTGTATATTTGTATTTTATAGTACTATTAATGTGTGTTTTTGTGTACTAATATGTCTATTAAGAATTTTAATTACTTTATGGGTTAATTGGTTTAACCCAACCCGTTATAAACTTAACTCATTATAATTCATTTACTAGGTGAGTAAAAAATGGATTAGATTTATTTTAGTCCAATCCAATTTAACCCAACCCAACCCATAACCACCCCAACCCACCCATTTACCACCCCTAATGAGAATGCAAGTAATGTTTATTCTAATATCTCGATTGTTCTAATGAAAATTCATTCTCTTTCCCACCGAACTCCTAATCCCACTAGTCCATATTTGTCATTACTTAATATAAGTGGTATTACTCATTATCAACCACCACTACTCGTGGCCACCAACAATCCCAACCACCATCACCTCGCCTCCACCTTTACTGGTCTACGAGGTTAAGGGTGTAGGCAAGATCGTGTCCAAGTTAAGGGTTCTGGTCCAAGTCTAGAGCAAGGGTTCGAGGTCGAGTCTAGCGTCTAGGGCCTAGAATGAGGTCTAGGATTAGGGTCATGGTTGGGCAGGGTTGGCGCCCAATAGTAAGGCTAATAGAACCTGGCTTGTAAGCCCGCCATTTTCAAAATAACCCATAGTTTAAGGTACATAGTTGGCCCATATGAAAAATTCAAATCCATGAAAATTTTAAGTCTTGCAGAAAGACCTTACAAAAATTTAAACCCAACCAAAAACTCTTAATAGTGATAATTGGGGGTAGTCCTCTCTATCGAACTTATAATGAGTTAAATCCATCACTTAAACATATTTGGTGTTAAGTTCTATTATTATTTTTTTAATAAGTAATTAAATCTAATTTTTTTTAATAAATCCAAAGTGTCCTTCCTATGACCTTTTATTTTTATTTGACAAGATACGGGCAGAGCCTTTTTTTTTTTATAATTTCTCAAAATCCAAAAAATTACAAGTATTAGGAAGCACTGTGGCTATACAAGCAAAACAATACAACAAAATCATGAAACCACCCCAGTCCTCCTTCACAAAACTGGAACACTCCTACAATCCTGCTCCATCAACACCCTTGCACGCCTAGGAAGAGGAACAATCATTGTAAAATCTTACGAACACCTATCTTCAACAGCTTTATTAGCCAAACAGTCAGCCATAAAATTCGCTTCCCTATACACACGGTGCAATTGAAATTCCAACCTACACAAATAAACATCAATTTGGGATAAAATCCCCCAATATTTCCAAGCTCTCACAGCCTCACCAGCCACCATTCTTACCAAAATTTGATACACTTCTAACCCATACTCAAAAATCATCTTCAAACCATCCAAGAGAGTTGAAAACTCAACACTCAGATTTGACCCCAGACCATAATAAAAAGAAGCTGCAAGAACCATATTCCCCTCTGGATTACGCACTACAGCTCCCCAACTAGACAAACCAAATATGTCTTTTCTGTATGTTTTCCGTTGCTACCGTGCCTCCTTTGGAAGCCCCATCTGCATTCAGTTTCAACATCCTAGCAACAGGAGGAAGCCATTTGACCCAAATAGCTTTGACAACCACCTTATATGAAACCTCAACCCCTCTCAACTTAAGAAGCTCAACGCCTTTATGACTGTCTGGCTTTTTAAGATACAGACCAAAGGCTTGCTACTTAAGAGAATGCAAAATCTTTTTAAACAGAGCAAATGAATGCAACCTTACCCCCTCAAACCTCCTACCACCACTCTCCCTCCAAATATGCCAAAATACAATCAAAGGCGCAGCTCTCCCTACTCCATTACTCAAGAACTACTGTTTAAAAACTCTAAACTGCCTCTTCATCCTCACCAAAGGATCCTCATTAGCAATTAAACAAAAGCCAAAAAATGAAGTCAGTCTACCCCAAATAATTTGAGCAAAAGGACAATCAATAAATAGATGTGAATATGTTTCAAAAAATTACAACACAAATCACACCTACTTACCAGAGGAATCTCCAATCTCATCACCCCTTCATCCAGAAAAAGAGCTTTTTGCAAAATTTTCCAAGTTACCAATCTAGCACTAGGAGACACCTTCTGCTTCCAGCTAGCCTTGACAGTTTCATTCAAACTCCCTTGTTGCCTCACAAAACCCAAAGCAAACTTCACAGAAAACAATCCAGATTGAGAGTCCACCTACACCCTCCTATCTCTTTGACTGGATAAAGAGAAACCAATTGACAAGATTTCCCCCCAGGACTTGAGGCTGCAGAAACTCCGACACACTATGAAGCTCCCACTGCCTATTAAGAAACATATCAACAACTGCAGGATAATCCCTGGGCACTCCATTGGCTTTCCACAATAAAGGCTCCATCTCTAGCCAATTGTCACACTAAAAGTCAGCATGCTACCCATTCCTAATAATCATTTTAGAATTACAAACCACAAAATGAAACCAAGGAAATAAAGCTCTGTAACATTTATACTTTTTCTGCTCTGCACCTCTCAGAATGTGTTTATTCTGCAAAAACTTCTGATTAAAAACCGTAGCCCATAATGAACACCCATGCATGATACTCCACACCTGCTTCATTCTGAAAGCAAATTGAACATCCTCCATCCTCCTAATGCCCAAACCACCCACAGACAATGGCCTAGCTACACTCCTCCAGGATATCCAATGCCTTTTCCTTACCTCAGACTTATTAGACCAAATAAAACCAGCCATTAAAATATTGAGTTTAGCCAGAATACCCTTTGGCAAATTCAAACAAGTCAATAAATGAACTGGAATGGAGTTCAACACAGACTGAACCAATACAACTATACCCATATTAGAAAAGATTCTAGCATACCAATCATCAATCCTCTTTCTAAATCTCTAGATAATGTCCTCAAAGTATCTCAATCTTCTCCTTCCTTTGATAAGATGACATGCCAAATAATCAAAAGGACAACTCCTCGCTAAAATCCCAGTCACAAAAACCAACATTTGTATTCTTACTTGAGAAATGTGAGTAGAACAATACATGAAACTCTTTTGCATATTGATACTTTGACCAGAGGTAACCTCATATTCCTTGATGAAACCCATTAGGTTCACTAAAGACCTCTTATCACCCCTTACAAATACCAGAGTATCATCAACAAATAATAACTGACTCAACACCACAGCTTCTCTGCCAGTGTGAAAATGTTTTACCAAACCCTCTCTATAAATTATCTCCAAACCTTTGCTCAAAACTTCCTTAGCCAAAATAAAAAGGCTGGGGTTTAAAGGATCCCTTTGCCTAAGCTCCCTTGAGGATAGAAAAAATCTAAATCTCTGTCTATCATATGCCTTCAACATATTCAATTTGAGGATTACATTACCTGCCTCCACCTTTCTATCAAGCTCCCGAACCATAAACTGCACCAAAGAGATAAAATCACCAATACTTCTTCCCTTAACAAAGTCATGCTGCTCATCTGAGATCAACAAAGGCAACAAAGTACTCAACCTACTAGTCAATAGTTTTGTAAAGATCTTGTAAAGAAAATTACAAAGGCTTATTGGCCAAAAATCAACTAACGGCATAAGATTCTCTTTTTTTTTTTGAAATGAGCATCAACAAACTAGCATTGGCAGACCTGAGAACTGAAACCCCCTCTAATGAAAAAATTCACTGCAACTACAAGGACATCCTTTATCACATCCCAAGCAGCTTGAAAAAAATTTCTGGACCACCCATCTAGACCTGGAGCACTTTCCACAGACATTGAAAAAACTACAACTTTCAATTCTCCCATGGAGGCAGAAGCTACTACCTTTTCATTATCTTCAAAAGATACCAGATTACGTATCTCAGAATACAAATGATCATTAATATCAATAACTTCGTACTTATATAAGAAGGGATACAAATCCTCAGTCACTTTAGCTATCTCTGCTTCCTCATGCACCCATATTCCTTCACCATTTTGATTTCTAATAATTCTATTCCCAACTGCCTTCCCTTTGGCAACTACATGGTAGAATTTAGTATTTCTCTCACCCTCAACTACCCATCTCATATTAGCCTTCTGTTTCCAGAAAATTTCCTCCAATCTTAAAGTGTTATCTAGTTCTCTCTTTGAATGTTCTAGAACCCTCAAATGTGATTTTGAAGCTTCCAATTCTACCAAAGCCTCAGCCCTGAGCAAAACTTTGTCCAACACTCTAATTTTATCAAATATGTTTCCAAAAACCTCTTTATTCCACATCTTGATATGAAACTTCAGAAATTTCAACTTCAAGAATACATTTTCAATTAGGTTACCAGAATATTTACCACTCCAACTAGAGGTCACCAAAGGAAAAAAAAAAAAAGAAGACTTCTCAGTCCACATGTCCTGAAACCTGAAATATGAAACCCTTGATCTAGCAGCATTCTCCAAAATTGATATAAGAAGGGGACAATGATCTGACTTTTCTCTAGACAAATGCTTCATCTTTGTTCTATCAAACTTCATTCAGAACTTAAAAGCACCCTGTCTAATCTTTGCCACATTCGAGTTCTTCCTTGTGATTATTGCACCAAGTAAATATGCTCACCTCAAATCCATCATCAATCCAACCACCATTTGCTATAAAATCCACAAACTCCTCCATTACAACAAGAGAAGGAAATGCACCTCCTAGCCTTTCAGCTGAGGTTAATATGGCATTGAAGTCCCTTACCATTATCTAAGGAACAGAATTAGGACATGAAATTTCCAACAAATGCCACCACAAATCTCTTCTAAACAAATGCTCACATGCTGCATATACAATTGAAATCCTAAACACCCCTGAACCCAAAAAAGAAACTTCAATAGTCATTACTTGTTCATGACTACATACCACTCTGACATTCAACCTCTGGTCCCAACGGACCCAAATGTTTCTTTCAGCTAATTCATTAGCATAAAAAGTATCAAGACCAATACTTCTAGCAAAATCATTTAACCTAGAAGTTGACAACTTTGGTTCTTGAATAGCAATAAAACTAACATCATTCATTTTCACAATCTTTTTTAACCTCCTCCTCTGGATAGCCTTCCCTGCCCCCCTCATATTCCAGGAAAGAAGATTAAGCATTATTAACAGGTAAAGAATTACCTCTAGACTTTTATCTAGTCACATCTATAGAATCCCTTCTAAAATGATTCAAATTAACAGACTCCTCCATAGCAGAATCATCTGTATTCACAACAATATCCTCAGCATATTTCAAGCTATCACTATCAGAGAGATAACCGTTATCTGGAGGCACCTTAATAAAAACCAATCCCCTATCATCATTGAAAGAACATTCACTCCTCCCTCTATTTACAGAATGATGATCAATCAAAAAAGTAGACCCCAATGAAGGAGAAGGTAGTTTGTTCAAATAATGATTACTATGAGTTATCATTTTCTCCTTCACCACTTCATTCACTAAATCAACTACATCCTTACCAACTACTTCCTCTACATTTCCACTGGCTACCTCATCTTCAGGAGATTTACTCTTCTTCTCTCCACCAGCCTCCTTTTTATGTGATTTACTCTTCTCCTCTCCACCAACCTCTGGAACAATCCCTAACACCTCCTGATTTTGTCCCTCCTTAGCAAATAAAACTTTGCTATGAATATTATCGAGGACTTTATCCTTAGCTGAAGGACCACCCTTCTCCAAAACTATAATCTCATCCTACTTGTTTTCTTCCTGCCCAGATAAAAGAACCGCAGTCCTTTGCTAACATTCTTTCCTATTTACTTTCTTTTGAAAATCTTTCATCACAGACTTCCCTTTTTCCATCTTCCTTTCCACCACTGGAATTTTCTCAGGACGAGTAATAGATTCCTTTTCTTGAGAAAGCCATCATCTTGCCTCTTTTTTCTACAATTCATCTCATCGTGTCCTTGCTTTAAGCAAGAGGAACAATACTTACACTTTTTTTCATAGCAAATCTTCTACCATTTGCCACTAGCCCCACCCATATCCCACCAAAATCTCTTCGAATTATCAGCAACTTCCACACAGGCTCTCGTTACACCAAGTCTAGTCAATTGCAGAGTAGGAGTATCAATGACAAGAATATGACCGATGGGACTCAAGATATTTCTCAAACTCTCTTTGTTGAATAGTTGAATTGGCAGACTAGGAAGAGAAACCCAAATCGGAACAACTGGGGGTTCCACCGTAGGTCTTTCTTATGACGTTGAAAGCAGTCTTCAACGTCAAATCAGTTTCCAAACCAGGAAACAATTATCCCTTAATTCAAGCTCAATGGAGATCTGGCAGTAAGATTTTTTCCATAAAATTTGAAATTTAAATCGGTGAGTATAGATATTATTCATGTTTCAGTTATAGATATTATTCATATTTCCATTGCTGTTTTTAAATCACCAACCACTGTTGAAAGCAGTTTTCAACCATTTTCATCCAATTCACGGGCGCACCGATTGGATTAAGAGGTGGTTTCTCAAAGCTCTCGGTAGCATTGGAAGATCTGGGTCTATGAAAGCAGTCTTCAACCATTTTCATCCGATTCATCGTCAGTAATGAGGTCATGACCTCCGGCGATCAGAACCTCATGGACAACTCTTACCAACCACGCACAACATCCAAAACTCCATATAGATCCAAAACTCTTACCAGCCATGCAAAACTCCAAAATGCCAAATTTACATATATATGCTTCTATCCACATATAGATCTTTAATCTTTCTTTGATTCGAATGTCAAAGTTGAATTACAAATCCCAGTCATTTCTTTCGTTTTTACTGATTTAAATCATACTATGTTGGTTTGCATTCCTTATGTCTTTTGTTTGCTTGGATACTTGATGGCTTTGTATAGAATTTTCCTTTTCTCATCAATGATAGATATCTAGTAATATTAAGAAACGGGTTTAGGGCTTGCCTTTTATTTTATTCTGTTTAATCTTAATCTTAATCTTAAAACATGTTTTCTTCCTTTTGATGGAATTGGCAGACTAGGAAGAGAAACCCAAATCGGAACCACTGGGGTTCCACCCCAGAAACTTCTTATGACGTTGAAAGCAGTCTTCAACACAAACAACTTCAGTTTTTCGAGTATGTGGTATGTGGTATGTGGTATTGAAGTTTAAATATATAGATCTTACCTTTTGATTTGGGTGTTTGTGTTTTTTGAGTATTGAATAATTTATACATTTTGGGTTTTCAATTGCATGTCATTGTGTTTGATGTTTTTTTATGGAATTATATTGTCAATTTGGGATGTGATTTTGGTTGACTTTATTTATCTGGCGAATCTATTGATTTAGGGGATGTTCTTTAAACTAGCAATGCTTGAAAGGAAATTAATTTGGTAGATAATTATGATTGAATTATTGGCACCGATTAAATGTTACCCTTTTTTTTTTAAGTATTGCTGTTTTTTGGTTTGAATTTTACTATTTTTTGTTTGAATGATCATTAGTTTTTCATGTTAATTAAAAATGCTCAATATGTTACTGGTTTGATCTCCTAAATTTGTTCAATGCTTTATGGTACTTCTTTTTTTGTTGACCATGGAATTACTTTTTATTGTTAAGCTTGTTATTGTTAATATTGTATGTTACTATTTTTCAGAATGTTAATATTGAATGTTATTATTATTTTTTATTTATTTCAAAATGTTAAAATTTAATATTGCTATTTTTTTATTTTGAATATTGCAATCTATATATGATATTGATATATATAGGTATGAATGTTAGTAAAACTCATTAAATTCAGGAGTTTTTAGTTTTTAATTTTTTTAATTAAATATAATTACTGGAGATATTTTGGATAATAGAGATCGAAATAGACTTATTTCCAAACAAAATTTTGAGTGGAATTTAAGTCCAAATAAGTCTTGAAAAGTGGACCGACCTCCAAATTTTTTATTTTAATATCAAAAATTTAGGCTCATAATCTAACCCACAATATTAAAAACTAAATTTTTTTTTTAAAAAAATTAATGGTGCAAAAAATCTATTCAAAAGTCGACTTATAATTTAATGCACAAACTTCTCTCTCTCTCTCTCTCTCCAGCATTGTCATGATTTCGAATGTTTCTTAAAACATGACAATTTTTTTATATTAATAATGCAGATTTATTTTCTAAAGGAAATTTTGCAAACAAAAGAAAATATCTCAATCGATATCCTAAATTATATAATAATGCAAGATTTTTTTCCAAATGTAGTCATTGATTACAAAATATTATTAATAGTTCATTTAATAATTGATTGTACAAAAACGAAGTTTTTCAAAAATAAAAATTTATAAAAAATTTCTTAAGATCGATTATGTCACAAGAAAAATTATTTTCCAAAAACAAAATGTCACAATAAAAATTACTTGGATTAATGATACTATAAATTGAAAAAGATATAATAGCAAAACTCAGGGGCAAACCCAAAAAATTGTGTTTGGATCAACACTTAACAAATTACTGTTTTTACCAAATTGAGAAAAAAAATGTCACTATTCATTTAAATCATTTTTTTATATTTGTCTCTTAAAAATTCTTCGTTTTCATTAAACACAACGTGTTGAAAAATTAATAGTCATTAAAGTATGGGTCTAATAATTGATAAAAATTGGGTGGCATAATAAAAACTCCTTAACCAAATCTTTGAAATATATCTAACTAATGGTAAGGAAGAAAGTTTGAGGAGTAGCTCCGCCAATGACAAAATTTAAATATAAAAACTTAATGCAACTCAAGAAGTAAGTAGAATTATTTTTTATAAAAAAAAATTAATACTAAAAATAAAAAGATTTCATGTAGATATACAATTTAATAAAAATTAGAAGTGACTCCCCCTAGATGTACTTGTTTGGAGATAAGTCTTACAAGAAAACTTATAAGGAGCTAAGTCCATATTTAAAATTTATGTAATGACTTAAGTCCACATATTTTTTTATCTCAAAAATACCCTTCTTTTTTTATCTCGTAGCGGATCATTGCTGTGACAGTGATCACTATTGTTCACGGATACCGGGAAAAAGGGTTAGTATACTAGACACCTTGGAAGGATTCGTCAATGTCGTATGAGACGGTACACGCCCTTCCTAAATTGGCCTGTGATTGTTATTATAAATGGGTGAACGAGGTAGAATCGTCTGGCAGATTCATGAGAAGCGACAACCTACTTGAGTGGTACCAAATAGAAATTATTGTTCATTGTACCAAATATTATTTCTCCAAGAGTTTCGGGTAGTATGGGATGCCGCGATAACTTGTGAAAATGGTGTATGGTGGAGTGGATTATGTTGGAAATTGTTTGTCAATTAAACGTGGTTTTATTCTCTTTCAATTCCTTATTATTGTACAAACTTGAAATCTCCTTTAAAATGTCCTTATTTTATTTCAAAATTCATTTATATGTATGTGCGAAATGTGACCTACCTGTTTTACTTGATTTCAAAACCTAGAATTGGTTTGAAAGGATCCTCCTATAGAGCCTTGTGCTCACCCCTCTACTTCCCTACCTTTCAGATTTTGCTTTTGACGAGGAGCTGGGAGTCGAGGAGCCGACACATTAGAAGACTCCGACAGAAGGGAACGTGGATCCCGAAGTGGACGCTTAGAGCGACTCCCCTTTCTTTTGTTATAGACTTGGACAATCTTTTGAGAGAATTGTATAGCCTAGTTTTATTTTGTAAATTCCGCTGTGTAATATAGTACTTTTGTGGGGTTGTAAAGGCCATAGCTTGGCCTATTCTTTTGGGATAACATGTAAATTTGATGGATTGATTTTATGGTAGTTAAATGGACAAGGTATGGTCATTACAGTAGAATTGCACAGGTTGTGTTTTGGATAGAGCTCTCCGAATAAAGGAGACTCTGCCCGAATTTTGTTAAATTAGGGACCCTCGGTTATTCATGGATTTATTAGTTGCTCTCATGATATGAATGGTCATTGAATGTAATGCCGTCCAGGGTGGTATTTGGGGCATTACAGATGTTGATGTTTTAACCACATTGTTGTTGTCTTTTATGGGCAACTTTTCTAAGGCTAAGACTCTAGCCTACAAATCCTCAATGTCCCTTTTGACTACTAGCATTTCTTTTAGCAAATTTTGAATCGTAAAAAGGGAGTTTTCATTTGTGTGGAAGGATTTATCTTCCATGTCACTTTCAGATCTTTTAAAAATTTCCTTTAAAGAATATGGTAGAGATAAGTTTGGAGATAGAACTGCTTTATCACCCTTTTCTTTTGGATCTATCTGCAAATATTGTTCAATAATTTTTTTTTTTGAGTTTGGGTCTTGAATTGTATCAATAAGATCAAGAATAAAATTTTGTGACTTAGTCAAAGTGTTTAGATTTAATCTATTCATGGCTAAAATAGACTTATAATAATTAGTTTCTGCCTGACAATGGGATGAACAAGCTTTATCTTGTATGGAAAAGTCGTGATCAGAAGATGAATTACTGATTTCATTAACACATGGAATTTCTTCAGAAGAATCACTAGAAAATTCATCTAATTCACTTTCTGAGTTTAACATGAATTTTAAATTTTTTTTTTAAGATCTGAATCATTAATTAATTCATTAATTTGTTGTTTAAAAAAACATTTACAGGCAACATGACCCTCTTTACCGCATTTAAAACATTTAATAAGAGGTTTCCTATCTTGTTTTTTATATTTTTTAGTGGGTTTATTAGATTTTTCTTTTTCTTTATCATAATTCTTTTTATAGAATTTCTTGTCCTTTTTATAAGGCTTAGGATAGAGTTTTTTCTTATAAGATTTATCTTTTGGGATATCAAGATTGTAGGCAAATTGATCACAAAATTCACCTAGTTCTTTTCTTCCATTTAATCTTTGTTTTTTAAGCTAAGCTTTAAGATTTAAATCATTACAGAGAGCTAATCTCTCTGAAATACATTCCAAAATTAGTTCTCCATAAGTATAATTTTCATAAGGGATTTTAAATCCACCATGCCTTTGCTTTAAGCAAATCCTTATTTTTTCAGCAAATAAACAAGGCAATCCAGAGATAAATTTTTCTTTCCAAAAATCATTATTAACATCTGGTCTTAGTAAAACTTTAGCAAAAAATACATCTTTATACCACCTAAAATGGATTAAAGTAGGACATCTTAGATTCATTAAAAGTTTTTTACTTTTATCAGTATTTTGGAAACCAGCTCCAACAAAATGTTTTAATATAGATTGTATTAATGTATATACAGCATCTTCTTGGGTATTTATAGTCCCATTAGCGCCTGTTGTTATTTTAACAGCGGTTAAAATTTCATGTTGTTGGTTTGGGCTTAAATATTTATCCCACCAGCCTCTTAATTAGTCAGTAAATCCAACAGTAACAAATTTAGCAATTGTAAAGTCAGAATTACGATTAGCTTTACAGACAGAAGCATACATTAAAATTTTATGTAAAACTTGATGAATTAAATATTCAGACATACCATCAATATTCCATTCATAAATAGAAGAAGCATCATAGCCACTTTGATCAATAAAAAATCTTTCCTCATATAAAACATCTTGACGAGTTGAGTGTGGATAGTAAGCTCTTAAGGGAGGTGCTTGCTGATATGTATTAGTTTATGGTTTAGAATAGCCAATTTTATTTATTTCTTCAGTTTGCATTTGTAGTAAAGAATCTCCAAATTTTTTAATATCAATATCAGATTCTTCAACAACTTCTTCAGATATTAAATTTAATGATAAGCCTCGTAATTTATTTTTGAGCGCTTTTATGAACTCTTCTTCAAGTTTATTATGAAGATTAAAAGAGGAAGTGTCAGCCGGTGGTTTTATATTTACCTTTTCGATTTCAGCTTCTTTTAAAGAAGTCGTTCTATTTTTATTTTGTTCAGTTAGTAAATTTTCAATTTTAGTCAAATGTCGTCCTATAACTTGTAAACAAACATTAGTGTAGTTGTTTTGTCTGACTAAAACATTAGTGTCTGCATAGCAAGCATTCATGATCACTTCGTTAGAATTATTTAAAGTCAATTTTATAGGTTCAGTAGTTGGGGGATAAAGACTATTTATAGTTTTTCCATCCAAAGTTTTTCATTTATGTTGGAATTGTTCAAGTATATTTAATTGAGTCATAGTTGTTGAACTATTCTACTATCAAAAAAGAAATTTTGTTCATTGTTAAATGCATTAGTAAATTTCAAGATGATTTATTAAATCAAGAATTTTTACTAAAGATTGACTGTAGTTCTGCTAAAAATGTCCTTGAACAAGATGTTAAAAATATTGCATCAAAACAGATTTTTGCAAGATGGCAGGCTATTTTATCTGTTTTTGATTTTAAAATTGAATATGTTAAAGGAGAATTAAATTCTCTTCCCGAATTTCTAACTAGGAAATTTTTGCAGGGTTCTCATGAATCAAGGCCAGGGTAATCTCCGTGGCAGAGGCCGCGGTCGAGGAAGGCCTGGCGGAAGAGCCCAGGTCAATGCCTACTATCCTCCCTTAACAGAATCACAAAAGCTTAAAGCTGTTAACAACCAACTTCTTAAAGAAGGATTTTCAACTTCACATAAAGGTAAATCTTTATCTTCACATAAAAGTGACGATAAAGATAAAGAATGTTATACCGTCGTTCGATCTAAAAAATCTATTAAAGAAGCTTTAGTTGCTAAACCTGAACTAAACCATACAGAGTTACATACTCTAACTGTTTATAGCAGTATTATGACTCTTGACTATGATTATATTAATTGGATGACTTATCCGTACTATATTGCAGGAAAATTTATGACTTTGAATAATGCTTTTTTATTTTCTGGACCTAAAAACAGAGAATACTATGAAAAAATCCTTGGTGAAACTGACTCTGTTACGTTCACCAGATTTTGTAACTATGGAAATCGTAAAGATCCTCAATATAGTAAAGCTCTAATACTAAGGGTGATCTCTGCTAAAGACTGGGGTCTTGATCTTGTTCTCCCCAGAACACTAATAATTTCTTCATATACGGAGTATAACTATTTTGATTATATTGATGCTTGGACTAATATTTTTTCATATGAAGCTATCAATCTAAGGCATACATGGTTCTTCCAATTCACTGAATCTTGTTTGAAAGTTCCTAATTGGTTCTATGATTGGTGGGAAACCCATGGTGCTATTGACAGGATATACCCTGAACGAATGAAAAAATATTTTGACTCGTATAAAGAAAAGAGTCCATCCTTAAAGGATAATGATATTTCCATTAGCACAACTCCATGGAGAATAGCTTTTCTTAATTAATGATTTTTCCATTAAGGAATCAAATTTTTTTTTTTTTGCATAGTTCGAAATATTCTTTATTCATTTTGGTTGGTCTAGCCTTAGTGGGAATATCCTTTTCGTTAAATTCCTTGATATAAGGCAGTTTTACCATATGTTTTTTCCTATTCCAAAAAGCAGTAGGAAGAGTATCACAAATTTCCATAGTTATCTTAGTCTCAATTTGCTTTATTTGTTGAATGATTTTAGGTGAATTAAGTTTATAAGATAAACTTAAGATTTTAATTTCTTCTTTTAAAAAGTTCAATTGATTCTCTTTATAGATCAAATCCCTGTTTTATTTGATTTATCAAATGTGTTTGGGGTGGAATTATAAATTCAAATAATATTTGTTAAACATTTATAGTAGTCAAAATTCCTTTAGAATCAATTCTTTCAATAGGTTCAATTAAAGATAAAAATGGTGTACCCAAAATAACTAATTGATTTAAATTATCAATAAGCATAAAGGTTGTAGAAATACAAAGTCCTTGGTTACATACCAAAATATTAGAAAGTTTAAAATTTATTTTTAATTTTGAACTGTCAGCCACACTTACTGACTAAGTAGTTTTTTCAAAATACTTAGTTGGAATTATTCCTGCTTTTATGCAATTCATATCAGCTCCACTATCAATTAGAGCAATAGTTTCAATAGTTAATTCAGAATTTATTACTAATATAATTTTAACATACCATTTTTTATAAGTAATTTTTTCTAACACATTTATGTTTCCAATAGAGTGTGATGTTGACGTTTTATCATTTTCTTAATTCTTTTCTTCAAGTGTTCTTTCTAAAGCTACCTTCCTAGCTTGTAAGACTTTTAGTTCCTCTTTTACTTTATGAATTTTCCTTTGTAAGTCTTGAACCATAGGAGTGGAAGTATTAGCATCTTTTATTTGGAAGGGGTTATCCTTCAAGTCTTTGTCAGAATTAGTTGGTTGAGATAAATTAGGTGATAAAGATCCTTTATCAATTTTCTCTTCTGGTTTAATTTGCAAGTATTGTTCCATAGCTTTTCTTTTAGATCTTGGATGTTGAATTTTATCAATAAGATCAAGAATAAAATTTTGTGTCTCAGTTAAAGTATTTATACTTAATTCATTCATAGTTAAACTAATTTTTTTAATAGCTTTTTTGGCTTTATAAAAATAACAAATAGAAGTAACATGACCTCTTTTTCCACACTTTTAACATTGAATAGGCTTTCTGGCCTTTTCTTTCAATAAAGTTGAAGACATGGTACGAGTACTTTTTAGAGTAGGATTAGAGTCTTCATTTTTAGGTGAGTTCTCTTTATGTAGAGACGAAGGGTCATGAGAAAAGTTATTATCTTGAATAGTTATCCTTTTGTCATTATCTTCTTTACTTTTATGTAAAAGTGGGTTTGAAGATTCCTTCTCAATGTTTTTATTGTCATGTGAAGGTTCTTTAGTCAGTGTATTGACTTGATTATCTTCAGATTTCGTATCCCTAATTGTAGGTTGGGGAAGATTATTTAATTTTTTCAGGAGTTCGTTTGTAAACTCATATTGTTCAATAGTCAAAATAATATGTTGAATTTTAGCAAAATTATTTTTATCAAGAGAAACATAGTAAGTTATAAACCAAGTAACAAAAGGAATTATCATTTTTTCCCTTTCTATATAAAGGTAAAACATTTCTTTATAAACTTCAAGTTCTTCAGGACTCATAGTTTTAAAATACCAATTCCTAAATTCTTCATATTTAGGAAGGTTAAACTCAGCATTAATTTCTTTTTTATTAACAACAAATAGATTTTGGTGTATATCCATAAAAGTTATAGTTGAAATCCAATTGCGGATAAGTCTTTGATTTTTTATGAAAAACCTTATAACAAACTTTGTAACCAAGCATAATTATATCTATACCTTCTTTATAGTTGTAACCATAAGTTTTAATGTTACATGTTAAAACATCCAAAATATTTTTATTAATCAAAGATACAGAAAGATTAGGAAAACAATTAAAATAGACTGGACCAATACTTAAGCTGGACTGCATAACACCCATTAAGGATTGATTAAAATCAAGACATCTAGCATCTCTTAGTGCTAACATAAAAGAGACATTTAATCCTTGAAGAGTTAGTGGTTTCAAAGCAATTTGAACTAAGCCTATATGAAAAAACTTATAATTTTCTTGAGCCTTTAAAATCTCATGTTCAGTTAATAGTTGTAAAATATCTCCATTTTGGTCAAAAGGAATAGTCCGTTCAATTGTTTTTATAGTTAAACTTGATTTAAAATCAAAAGTATCAATATTGTAAATTTTCTTAGTGGGGTACTGGAGTATATCCCAGTTCTGCAATTTATTTTCAATATCAGAAAATTCTATTTCTTCCATATTTTTAACATAATCATCTTTATGATTTAGTTTAAATTTAAATAGTTTTAATGTCATAGTGGTAGGTCAAAAGGGGTTCTGTCAATTTATATGTTTCACTATTACTATCATCCAGTTGCTATTGTAATATGTCTTTTAATTCCATTGCAGTATCACGGCCATAAACAAAGTTACAAAAATTCTGCTATAATAATTTTTCTCAAATCCTATGGTTAATTTTCATCTAGTCATAAATGAGTTTCCCATTCACTGATCGTTGCACTGGACTGTACTTATATTACAACATTCTTATTTACTTTCTTTAAACCTATGCTTGCCTCACTACGGGAATACAAACGGCCTAAAACATCCATCCGGTGACTCGGGCGTAGCTTCAACAGAAAGTTCAGAATAAGAATAAACATTTGTAATATAATCAAGCACAACAAAAAGCGATTCAAAGACCAAAATCATCATAACAAGACAACAACTAACAACAGGACATACAGAGAGTCATTATTATAACAAAATTAACGCAACAATTTTATAGCGGCAGTAGCACAACAGAATTAAATCACCATTACAAGAGCAGCAGGAATTAGTAATAGATCTGCATATAAATCAACAGAATTTACATTCCTACAACTTTTATGCTCATTGATAATTTAAATCAATTAACTATTTTTGGAACACCATTTTTATCTTTAATCGAACCTATTGAACGAATTGACTCTAAAGGAATTTTGAGTACTATAAATGGTCAATAAACATTGTTTGAATTTATAACCCCACCTCAAATAAAATTGAGTATTCAAGTTATAGAAAATAAATTAACTATGTTATGTTCTAACTATTCTGAAAGTTTTATTGCAGAATCTCAGCAAGAAGTTGAAGAAACGAACTCTCTCCAAGATTCATTTTCTTTAATTCCTATTTATAATTCTCCCGAACTTCTTGACTGTATTTGTGATCATGCAGGTGAAGATATATTTAGTTTTGCCTCAACCTGGCAAAAGAACTATTATAAGGTATCAGTATGGTGCCTTTATAGCAATGCCATGGAAGACCAACTAACTAATGATGTTTCTATTTTTCTGCTAAGAATTGCAAGAGCTAAAAGAAAGTTTAAAATTTATATTTAATGCTGAACCATCAGCAGTACTTATTGACTGAGTAGTTTTTTCAAAATATTTAGTAGGAATTAATCTTGTCTTTATACAGTTCATATCCGCTCCACTATCAATTAAAGCAATAGTCTCAATAGTAAATTCAGAACTTATTACTAAAATACCTTTAGCATACCATTTCTGAAAAGTTATATCTTTTAATGTATTTAAATAGTCATGATTAAAAGAAAAAGATGTTAATGTTTTATCAACATTGTTGTTGTCTTTTATGGGCAACTTTTCTAAGGCTAAGACTCTAGCCTGCAAACCCTCAATGTCCCTTTTGACTACTAGCATTTCTTTTAGCAAATTTTGAATCATAGAAAGAGAGTTTTCAATTGGGTGGAAGGGTTTATCTTCCATGTCACTTTCAGATCTTTTAAAAATTTTCTTTAAAGAATATGGTAGAGATAAGTTTGGAGATAGAATTACTTTATCACCCTTTTCTTCTGGATTTATCTGCAAATATTGTTCAATAATTTTTCTTTTAGAGTCTGGGTCTTGAATTGTATCAATAAGATCAAGAATAAAATTTTGTTACTTAGTCAAAGTGTTTAGTTTTAATCCATTCATGGCTAAAATAGACTTATAATAATTAGTTTTTGCCTGACAATGGGAAGAACAAACTTTATCTTGTATGGAAAGGTAGTTACCAGAAGATGAATTACTGATTTCATTAACACATGAGATTTCTTCAGAAGAATCATTAGAAAATTCATCTAATTCACTTTCTGAGTTTAACACGATTTTTAAAAATTTTTCTTTAAGATCTGAATCATTAATTAATTCATTAATTTGTTGTTTAACAAAATATTTAGAGGCAACATGACCCTCTTTACCGCATTTAAAACATTTAATAAGAGGTTTCCTATCCTATTTTTTATATTTTTTAGTGGGTTTATTAGATTTTTCTTTTTCTTTATCATAATTCTTTTTATAGAATTTCTTGTCCTTTTTATAAGGCTTAGGATAAGGTTTTTTCTTATAAGATTTATCTTTTGGGATATCAAGACTGTAGGCAAATTGATCACAAAATTCACCTAGTTCTTTTCTTCCAGTTAGTCTTTGTTTTTTAAGCTGAGCTTTAAGATTTAAATCATTACAGAGAGCTAATGTAATACCCCACATGCGTATAGTAATATAGTAATATACTAGTTTAGTAGTTCTTTTATATATAATGATGTAAAAATGAATCACATAGGTTAAAACATTAGAAATAAATATTTGGGATACAAATGAATTTGAGAAATTTACGTTTCGAAAGCATATGAGCTTGGAAATAGTTAATAGGTAAGTTTTTAAATATTTTTAGGTCAAACTAAGGTCTCCATTGAATCCATAAGATCAAAAAACCTTGGGAGAGGTAGTATGAGGTGCATTGGAAGCTTGGAAGTACTCCAGAATAAAAACACACTTTACGTAAATTTTGGGTAGAAAATATTTTGGACACCTCTTAGTATTTTGGCCATAACTTTTTATCCTTATGTCCAATTGATCTGAAATTTTAAAAGTAGATAGTAGACATCTAGGGATACAAAAGTGTATCTCATGGAAATTTTTCAATTCGACCTCCAAATGGGTCAACAACTGCCTTGGAAGTTGGAGAAAAAATCTATCCGCTGAAGCGTACCGGTACCGTGTACCGGTACCCCGATTCCAGTAGGTTTTGGGTACCGGTACCGGGTACCGGTACCGTTCT
>CM042187.1:16274557-16287287 GCA_023539305.1 Ilex asprella
CAACTTGTTTTGCTGTGAGGTGTGAAGCAGACGGTGAAGTAATCCATGTGAAGAACCAGGCGACATCAATGACTACGCCTACAAAATAGGCAAATTTTGAATGGGGATTGTGACAGGGTTGACAACGAAATGAATGCCACCAATGAGGAATGTACGCTGGACACATTTTGAAAGGTAATTCTGTGGTTAAAAAAAAAAGGTATCGTAATAAAATTATTATTTTTTAATAATAAAATTATACTTTTTTAAAAGTAAAGTTACAACTGTTTGAAAAATATCATCATTGATCATAAATTTTCTCAAGCAATTATGACTTATCTTTTACGAATTATAATTTGATTTTAAAAGTTATAATTTTAAGATTGATCACGTCTTTTTAAAATTATAAATTATATATCAAAAAATTATAATTTAACCTTTCCTAATTTTTGATACGTTGTTTCGTGTGGGGACTTTGTTTTTCAAGTTTATTTTAATGACTTCCAGCAATTCTGGCATAATACATCTCCTTTTCCCAATATCTAATACTATTTACAATAGGTCCTCACCCACATGAGTTGGACCAAAGAAAAAACGAAATGAAAGACTGCACATTGTAAGTTTGAGTTTAACTGATCTGGATTTTTCTTGAAAGGAGCCCAATATTTATGATTTAAGAGGTGATAGTCTGTCAGAAGGCACGTAATAAGGGCGCATGCCAAATAAGAGCACTTGGACATGGATCGACCGAGCAACTTGATTCATGACCAAGCAGAAGACAACCAAACCGAGCAAGCTGCACAATGTTCCACTACAACTTGAATCATGACCTTATCCTATCCTAGGAGGATCAATCTGTGATTCCCCTATGCGTCAAGCTGCACAATGTTCCATTACAATTCTGGAGTGAGGATGGGCTGAGTTACATTGCTAGTGCAGTTGGTAGGCTCTTGCAATCAGATTCTCTTACTGCTAATAAGAAGAGAATATCTTTTGCTAGAGTTTGTGTTGAAGTTAAGGCTAAGACCAAGCTTGTGGAGTCTTTTGATCTATAACTTGATGTTGATGGTGGATCAGAAATGGTGGAAAGTATGGTGGAATACCAATGGAAACATAAAGTCTGTTGTTGTTGCAATATCTATGGGCACAATGAGTCTAGCTGCCCTAGAGTGAAATTCAACAACGAAGGAACTCCTAAGGAAGCTATCCAGTATAAATCTAAATGAGATAAAGAAAGGGGCAAAACAATTGCCTTGAATGAGTCAAGTTTAATGATAGAGCAATCCGAAGCTCTTAACAACCTCCAAGCTACTGAATGCTCTAGTCTCCCCCCCCCCCTCATTTTCTTTTCTAGCTAATGGTACCCTGTCTACCATTCTTGAAGATAACCAGGTATCATCTATTTATAATATCACCCCCCATCTGCTGATAGCATTACCACCCTGGTTCCCTCTCCTAACAAGTTCTCTGTCCTTGAAATGGAAATGGGGCAATTAATTGTTGAACTTCCACCTAACACCTCTTCCATATGGATAATAGTTGTGTGATTGGAGTTGCTGATTCTAAATGCAAAACATCAGAAAGCATTAATAAGAAGAAAGGCAAGAAAAAAGGTTCTGAAAAGAACAAAACTAAGGGGTTTGAGCCCCTAAAGCTCAGCAAATATCTTCTGCAATGATTATAGAGTTGCAAGCTGGAACATCAGAGTGCTCAACAAGTCCTCTAGACAAGAATAAATAAGGAAATTTATAAATAGTAACCAGTTGGACCTTATTTGGATTTTGGAAACAAGAGTAAGACAAGTTAATACGTTCTTCATTATGAGGCAAGTATTCATGGATTGGAGTTATGTTGATAACTATAATTGCCATACTTTGGGAAGAATTTGGGTTGCTTGGGATCCAAATAGCCTACAAGTCAGTAGTATTTCTGAGGCAGATCAAATTATTCACTTTCATACACAACACCTCAATAGTAAATCATCTTTTTTCATCTTAGTTGTTTTTGCATCTAATGAGGAGCATGGCAGGAAGGACTTATGGAGGAACATCAAATATCATGTAGGTGTCTTTGGTTATGTACAATGGCTAATTCTTGGTGACTTTAACACCATCAGAAGTCTCAATGAAACTAAGAGCCGCTCGGGGAGATGGATCAATTCAATGGAAGATTTTGACACTTGTTTGCAAGATTCTGAACTTGTTGATCTAAGACACACTGGATTTCAATTCACTTGGTCAAATATGAGAGTTGAGGGTAGTAGTATCTCAAGGAAACTTGATAGTGCTTTTGTCAATGAATCTTGGAACAAGATGAACCAACAGTTAAGTGCTGAATTTTTAGCTCATGGTGTCTCTGATCACAACCCAGTTGTGCTCAAAATTGGGGAAGAAATTGGTAAGTGGAGAACTCATTTCAAAATTTTTAACTACTTGGTAGATAGAGCTGACATTCTTGAGATGGTCTATCAAGCCTGGGGTGTTTGGGATAATGGATCATACCAATTCCAATTATGTTGCAAGCTCAAGAGATTAAAGGCTGCTTAAAGGGAGGAGTAAGAAACTAGGTGAAACAACTGCTAGGGCCAATGAAGCCAAATCTACCCTCGAAATTTGCCAAGCCAAACTGGATGTTAGTCAATCTGATCCTAACTTGAGATTGGAGGAGAGACGTCTCTTTTCTAACTACCTGGATATTGCTAGGAATGAAGAGATTGTCATGAAGCAAAAATCTAGGATTCAATGGTTGAAAGATAGGGATCAAAATTCCTCATTTTTCTTTAAATCTATATTTGGCAGGAGGAACAGAAAGCCGATTCTATCCTTGAAAAGAATGGATGGTTCAATTGCTGAAGGGGTTCAAAAGGTCAAAGATGAGGCAGTTGGCTTTTTCTAAAGGCTCTAGGGCTGAATAGGTTCTACCTTTTCATCCACTGAAAGAAGAGAAATGCTCTCTGAGATTGTTCAAAATAGGCTCACTAATGCACAAGCTGCTGAAATGGAACTTGAGGTCACTTATGAGGAAATCAAGAATACTCTCTTCTCCCTTAAGGATATAAAAGCTCCTGGGCCTGATAGTTACAATGCATACTTTCTTAAAAAGTCTAGGTCTACTATTGGGGAGCTTGTATGTGCTGCAATTCAGGAATTCTTTTCTACTGGTAAGCTCCTCAAAGAATTTAGTGCCACCATTCTGGCCTTTGTTCCTAAAATTCACAACCCAAGCACCATGAGCGAGTTTAGGCCTATTTCTTGTTGTAACACCATTTACAAGGTTATTTCCAAAATCATTGCATCTACAATCAAAAGGATTTTACCTGAGATTATCAATCCTAACCAAGCTGCATTTATTCAAGGTAGAAGTATTGGGGATAACATACTTTTTGTCCAAGAGCTGCTAAGGAACTACCATATTGACAAAGGTTCACCAAGATGTGCCATCAAAATTGACCTCATGAAAGCATTTGATACTCTTGACTGGAACTTCTTACTTGAGACACTCGAAGCCTTTAATTTTCCTAGCAAGTTGAGGAAGTGGATTCTTGTTTGCTTATTATCTCCAAGATTCTCTGTTTGTGTTAATGGTGAGCTGGTTGGCTTCTTTCCTATCAAAAAGGGGGTTAGGCAGGGGGAACCAATGTCTCCTTACTTATTTGTCATTGCAATGGAGATGCTTACTCTTTTTGTGCAAAAGAATATATCTCTCCATCCGTTCAAGTTCCATTGGAGATGAAAGAAAATCAAACTCAGCCACCTTGCTTTTACTAATGATCTTCTAATGTTCAGTCATGGGGACCTTACATCTGTTAAGGCTCTCTATCTTTCATTACGGCAGTTTCAAGCCATCTCTGGATTGCAGATTAATCTGGAGAAAAGCTTTATCTATCACTGTGGGACTCTACCTGATGTCAAATCCCAAATCTCTCATCTTCTAGGCTTATCAAAAGGGGTCCTTCCTATTACATATCTGGGCATTCCCCTCATCACATATAGACTCAAAAAGAAGCACTATGAAAGTCTTGTGGAGAGAATCAATAAGAGGATTAGTTCCTGGACTAATAGATTATTGTCTTATGCAAGTAGGCTTCAACTTGTGATTTCTATCAACAGCTCCATTCAAGTGTTTTGGTCCTCCTATCTTGCATTTTTGCATTCTGTAATTGATAAAATTGAACAGCTAATAGGGCTTTTTTATGGAAGGGTGTTGATTTGAAGAACATTGGTGCTAAAATGGCGTGGACTGAAGTTTGCAAACCTATAGATGAGGGTGGATTTGGCATCAAGAGGCTCAAGGATTGGAATGATGCCTTGCTTATGATGCACATTTGGAAGTTATTCATTGACAACCAGGCTTTATGGTCAAGGTGGATTCACTCTTACCACCTAAGAGGGAGAAGTCTTTGGGAAATCAGAGCTACCCTAACGAGCTCTTGGACATGGCAGAATATTTTATCAGACCTCTTTTGACTCATAAAATTTGTAATGGTTATGATACTTTTCTATGGCTTGATAGTTGGCATCCTAGTGGTTCTCTATTCTAAAGATGGGGTCATATTCCCATACTTGCCTCTACACTCAATTTGTGTTCCAAAGTTAGCTGCATTATCTCTGGGTCTCAATGGTGTTGGCCCAACTCTTCTTCTCCTGCTCTGGCCAAGATTGTTGATTCTATGCCTGCTTATTCTCCGAACCATCTTGTTGCTGACAGTGTCCTTTGGTCTCTCGCTGCAAATGGTCGTTTTATCACTGCTTCTGCTTGGCACTACATTATAGTTTTTGGGCAGAAAATTCCTTGGTCGAAGTTTGTTTGGCACACATATCTCATCCCCAGGATGAGCATTATCTTATGGCTTGCCATTAGGCAAAGATTATATACCAAAGATAAAGCTCTCTCTCTTGTCAATCAGGTAGACTTGGGATGCATGCTTTGCAGGCAACTCCCTGAAACTCATGCTGATCTTTTTTTTTTTTGAATGCACCTTCTCTCATAGTGTATGGGAATTCACTCTCGACTGCAGCCGAATTCAGTGATCTCCTTCTTCTTGGCACTCCTTCATCAACTGGGCTGCTACCAATTGGAAGGAAAAATCTATGCTCTCTATCATACTTAAACTTAGTCTTGCTTCCATAGTTTATCATTTATGGATGGAGAGGAACTCTAGAGTGTTCTCAAACCAATTCAAGGACTGCAACTCTCTCATTAGAATCATCAAACAAACAGTCAAGGACAAGTTCATGTCTACTAAATTCAAATACTCCACACAGAATCCAAGGATGCTGCACCTATGGGATCTTCTCCTCAACTGCATAGCATGAACCCTGGTCTTTTGTTCTTTTTGATGGACAACATTTGTTGTTCTTTTTTATTGAATGGGTTGTTTTGGTGTGGACCTCCATTACATGTGCTTGATGTTGGGATGTGTTACTGGTGTTGTTTTTTGTCTTTTGAGCTAGTTGTTGGTGCTTGATGTATTGGGTTGTGTTAGGGGTTGTCTGTTGGACATTTGTTGCTGTGTTGGGATAGTTGGTGGTGCTGTTTTTTGTCTTTTGTGTTGGCTGTTGATGCTTGATAGGGTAGCATTGTCCAAAGCCAGCTTATTCCACAATTTGGCATAACCGTTGTTGCTGCTATGAAGTTGGACTATTTTTGCTTTGCTCTGGGATGTGTTTGCTTGTTATGTGGTTACCCGTTGGATGTTTGTTGTTGCTATGTTAAGATGGGCTGCTCTGCTATATTCTGATTTCTTGCTACTGCAAATGGTTTTCTATGGATTCACAAGATCCCTTGCCATAATTAGTCTGCCTCCTTGCATATCAGTGGTGTTTAGGGGCAGAATTGGTTTCATGCTTTGTTTTCTTTTTTGTCTTCCAATGTATTCTTGTCAACAATTCTATGGTAGATGTTCTTACTCAGGGCATTTCTTACAGACTTGTGTCTTGAGCCCTGGATTTGTAGGTTTTCTTGTTTTGTCTTTGGGTCCTAAGTGACTTAATTGTACATTTTGCGGTTGATTACCCTTGTATATCCATTTTATTTTAATACACTTTACATTCCAAGATATAAACACAAATCAATGAAATACATTGGTGTCATTCCAAAGGAATCTGACTGATATGATGGCGTGCCACCTCATAGAGCCAGTGACCGGAACCCTAGGAGAGTAGGGTGTCATATGATGCTATAAATACCAAGCAAAACAAAAGGCCAAGGTACACAACACCTACCCAATTGATTGACCTACATACTTTTGACAATCCATACTGACTTAAGTATTTGAGTGTCTCCGACAGTTCAAACTCTGGTCTCAGGTAATTTGTTCATTTTGCAGGAGTTGGTAACTTTTTGTTGCTTTCCATGAATCCTCCATCGAGTTCTACTTCATTACCTTCAATTTTAGAGGTACAAGATTTTTCCTCTTACAATTAATGTTGTTTGTGGGAACACATGAATACAAAATGCCATGTCACACCTTTGAAATGTTCTCGGATCACCACGTCGTACTCAAGAATTCAATGAGGAAGTAAATCCCTCGCAAAACTATCAAATCTCCCTCCTGTCAGATAGCGACATTAGGGAGGAAGCAGCTAGAAATTTGAACAAAGATGTAGAAGACTCAAACAAGCTTTCATCTGGGAGGTACCAACTTCCAACCAAGAAAGACGACGTGCACCCAAAGGGCTTCCCACGTAACGATAGGGAGATCTCTGCCTTCATGAAGCTCGTGCAATCCCTAAAAAATAGGTTGGATGTTGATGATGTCATGCTTAAAAACTTCAAAGAAGAGAAGGAAAATCTTTGGCAAGAGAATGAAGCATTGAGGGACACCCGCAAAGATCGAAAGATCAAGAGACGCTAGAATAGTCCGACCGCTTAACTACCAAAGTTAGGGGAGGACCATCTTGCGATGGTCGCATTCCCAGTCCCAATTGGTGCAGCGAGAGGTGGAGAGACGATACACATGATAGAAATGGAAGAAGAAAAGCCAAAAAGATCGAGAACGCGGAGGAAACATGAACACACTTCAGTACACCGAATGATACTATGACTATCACTTTTAGGGTGACCAACTTTGATGTGAAGCAGATTCTAATCGACCAAGGAAGTTCTACTGAAGTAATGTATGTAGGCTTGCCTCGCAAGCCCAACTTGAAGGAGGAAGACTTTAAGTCGGTCTTTGCCTTTTTGGTCGGGTTCAGTGGAAAAGTTGTGCTACCTAAAAGAAAGATTGCCTTGATAGTACAAAACGACTGAGAGTTTCTTGTAGCCACTTCAGAATCAACTATAACACTATAAAGGGGCACACATGGTTGCACGAAATAAAGGTAGTTCTGTCAACCTACCCTCAATTTTTTAGGTTTCCTGTAGATAAAGGGATAGTTGACATTTGAGGGCACCAAGTGAATCCTCTGAGTAGTCTATTGGCAACTTTTAAATGGAAGTTTATAAAAGAAGCAGAATAGGAAACCAAGCAGGCGTCAAATCAGCTTGCAAAATAGCAATTAAGTTGTGTATGGCTTGATATAGAGGAGCGTATAGCAAGGTTGGCTAAACATACGGTGGAGGATCTAAAACCATTGATATAGACGAGCATGATGCCAACAAACACTTTTTGATAGGTTCTTCACTGACACAACAGCTTCTTCATCGACCCTAGCTTTAAGCCAATAAAACATAAGTTACGAAGGTCTTCACTTCAGCACACAGAAGTTGTTATTGAGGAAATGGGAAAATAGTTGGAGGCACGGTCAATTAAGGAGGTACAGTACCCAAAGTGGCTCTCCAATATAGTTGTAGTAAAAAAGAAGAACAAAAAAATGAGAATATACATGGATTTCATGGATCAGAACCAGGCATACCCAAAGGATAGTTTTTCCCTTCTACATATAAATCAAATCGTTGATGACACCTCTAGACACGAGCAAATGAGTTTCTTAGACGCATGCAAGAGATACCACCAGATTTCCCTTTGTGGTTGGCTCAAGAAAATTCCTACGATTCCTCTTGACCAAAAAGAGGATTGAGGAAAATCCCGAAAAATTCAAAGCCCTAGTTGAACCACAACCCCCAGGAAATGTGAAAGAAGTGAAAAAATTAAAGGGAATGGTGGTTGCCCTGAACAAGTTTATACCGATATCCTCTGACTGGTGTCGGTCTTGTTTCCAAGCCCTGAACTAGTGTGTGGATGCAAGAGTGAGATGAGTCATTCAAATACTTGAAATCTTACCTGTTCAAACCTCTCTTGCTCACAACCCTAGAAAAGGGGAACTATTGTACATGTATGTAGCAGTTTCGAAACATGCGGTTAGCTAGGGTTTTAAGGTAGCTATGTTGAAAAGAAATGAGACTGATCTATTATGTTAGTAAAACTCTCCTTGAGGCAGAGACTCGGTTTACCTGCCATTAGAATGACTGGCGCTATCATTTGCAAGTTCCTCAAGAAAGTTAAGACAATATTTTCAAGCCCACGCGGTGAAAGTCCTAACCAATCAACCTCATAAAAAGTTCAAAAAAATATATATCAAGATATGATCCCATATATGGATAGTGAAATGCTTCATTATTGATTAATTCCCATGACATATCATTACACGGTTTGAACTGCAATTCTAAAAATGTCTTAGAATAATTTTAATCTGAATTTTGTAGGTTTAACTATCACAAGACAACTTAACACCAATTGGATCGATTTTCTAGTGATCCTCGTATTTGTAGATTTGAAAAAGACCAACATTTCCCCATGTAAAGTTGACTATGTTTAGTGAATGTCTTGATCTGGGGTTATTGCAACTGGCTGGCTGAAGAAGATTATGGTCCATTGCCTAGCTAATCTTAGAATAGCAGAACTTTCACGTGCATAGCGTGCTTCTTGTAAAGCTAATAGAAACCCACACAACTTAGTTTTTGTGGTCGAACAAGAGAAGATTTGTAAATCCACGCATTGGATGATTAGTTATCATTGAGATCCACATAAGCCAATAACGGGGCCCAATAAATTTAACATTGGGTGATTAAATTTTACCAAAATTAAAAGAATTTCAAAATAAGAGAATCCAAATACCTAGGTGAACATGTCCATAGTATCTATGCTTTCTTTACAAACAATTAAACCGGTGGAATACTTTGTTCATCCCTGAAAAAATTGTCACGGTCAACCCCAATTGGTTGAAGTTATGAAAATAGTTAGTACCCCAAATGCTTGACTATGCATAGCTTGTCTTCCCTTTGTTATTGACTCTTATAAGAAGATCCATGTAGTTGATATATTCTTGCCTTAGATTCTTGGAAACATATGGCGCCATATATTTATATAGTCTTCGAACCCAGCTGAGATGCCTATTCACAACTGTTGTCCCCTATTTTTTCTAACATAACTGGTATTCAATTTTGTATATGTTCCTAACTCTATGAGGGAAAGGTGTTTCAAAGTCTACAATCTCACTCATTCTTCCTCCATAAGGAGTCAACACAAGCACAGGATCCCCACCTTCTACTTCAAAGACCTTTTCCATATCATTTGAAAGTGCTTTCCAGAATGGGCTCCTTCACATAATATGACTTTATTTTATAATTAATTCTATATGAATATGCCATGTTCATCAAATAATCAATTGAAACGGGTCTAATGTCATAGAAAAGAGAATGGAGTCTATCCACCTCATTTTGGTACAGTTTTCTTCTGGGAAAAAATGGGGCCAGTACATAATATTAGAACTATTAGTGAAAAAGTACCACTTTTGAAAACATCGATAAAGAAGTCCACATGTTGTATCTAAAGTCCAAAATACCCATTTTTTAAGTTGAAAAGTTTCCTAACTATCTAAGGAAACCTTCGGAAGGAAAGGGAAGAGACAACAAGTTCTGCACGCCTCCACAATTGTCACTGGAGCTTTCAAGATATGAATATAAAAAATTTGAAATTCAAACGAGCCTAACATAACATCCCCAAACACCATTCTCTCAGCATTCACATTACAAAAAATGGACAGAAATCCATTTTATTGAGGGTTTCATAGTGAAGAACTCAAAAAGTCAGCATCCACTGTGAACAACACACACAACATCCATCGTTGGGGAACGAGGGTTACACTGTGAAGAACAAAGATAGAAACATCATTGCAATTTTAGGAAAATTTTCCTACCTGTCTAATGAAATCGGTGGGAAGAATAGGAAGAGATAATGTCTCGTCTCCACCATTGGCACCGGAGTTTCCACAATTTGAGGGTAAAAATTTGAAATTCAAACGGTACACAAATATCTACCCCAAACACCATTCTGGAGTGTCATAGAGATCTATTATTATTTAGAGTTTCATAGTGAATAACACACACCATCGACATCGTTGGAATTTATTGAAAACGGGAGTTTGGTCACTGTGACGCCAATGTCGCATTGCATCTACACATCATATGTAACGCCCCAAATATCACCCTGGACGGCATTACATTCTAATAACCATATAAGCATGAGATCACTAAATAATCCATCAACATTACCTCAACAATTTATATTGTAACAAAATTCGGGTAGAGTCTCCCTTGTACGGGGAGCTCTACCACAAAACCCAACCTGTGCAATTCTACTATAATGACCACACCGGGTCCATTTACTTACCATAAAATCAATCCATAAAATTTACATGTTATCCCAAAAGAATAGGCCAAGTTATGGCCTTTACATCCCTCAAATCTAATAACTATGATAATGCAGCGGAATTACAAAATATGACTAGGTTTTACATTGTTTCAAAATAATATCCTAGTCTAGAGCAAAATGTAGTGTCAAGCTAAGATTCCTCCTCGGGATCCACACTCCCGTCTTGTTGAATCTCCCAGGGTACGGGCTCCTCGAGTCCCAACTCCACCTCAAGAGTACAATCTGAAATATTTGTAGGTAGGGGGATGAGCACAAGACTCTGTAGGAAATCCTTCCAAACCCATTCAAGGTTTTGAAATCAAGTAAAACAGGTAGGTCACATTTCGTACATACATATAAATGAATTTTGAAATAAAATAAGGACATTTTAAATGAGATCTCAAGTTTGTACAATAATAAGGAATTGAAAGGGAATAAAACCACGTTTAATTGACAAATATTTTCCAACATAATCCACTCCACCATACACCATTTCTACAAGTTATCGCGGCATCTCATACTACCCGAAACTCTTGGAGAAATAATATTTGGTACAATGAACAATAATTTCTATTTGGTACCACTCAAGTAGGTTGTCGCTTCTCATGAATCTACCCGACGATTCTACCTCGTTCACCCATTTATAATAACAATCACAGGCCAATTTAGGAAGAGCGTGTACCGTCTCATACGGCATTGACGAAATCCTTCCAAGGTGTCTAGTATACTAACCCTTTTCCCTGGTATCCGTGAACAATAGTGGTCACTGTCACCACAATGATCCACTACGAGCATTAGGCAACCATCTCACCCCTCATTGGGATAGACTAACCTCTAACGCTCTACGGCAGTTTTTGAAGGTAATCCAAGTCTTTCACAACACCATACACAAGAGTGACTTACCAACAATATACTCAAAACCTCATATATAAGCAATTCCACAACTTTCCCAACTTTCACAAGCATTGTACATAATAAAATAATTTAAGAAAATATACTCATTTCACAAATCATGTTACAAAAGACAAATTTAAAGGAAATAGGCATGAGATCATCAATACTACCATTTTAATACCCAACACAAAGCTCTAGCATTTTAGAAATCAAGAGGATGTGAAGATATAGAGAGAAATCCATAGTTCCCCCAAAAAACTAGGGTTTGATGGATTTCAAACCATTATTTTGTTCAAATCATGTGAATGTTTGTAAAAATACTAAGAAACAATGAACCCATAACAAATACATACTATTTAGAGTCAAAATATACATATATAATAACCCTAACCTCATTGGTTGAAAATGGAAGAAAACCCTACCTTGAATATTGAAGAACTAGGGTTTGGATTCCTGAATATACCTTTAATCTCTTGAAATTTTTCTTTGATTTTGAGTTCTCTCCTTCTCTCTCTCTCTCTCTATGTCGTTCTAGGGTTTGGAAGTGGTGAAATGAAGGCAAAAAGTTGGCATTAAGTATTTATAAGGGGGAGGAAAGGCCGAAGTTCGTAGCTTAAAAATACACAGTCGACTTTCGGCAGCTCCAGAGCACAGCTTCGGAGCAATAAACTCACTGGACCAAATAGTTCCGGAGCACTGCTCCGGAGCAATCCGACTGGCGAATTTTTTTGCAATTTCTAGTGCGATTTTGACCCATTTAGAGGTCGAATTGAGAAATTTTCATGAAATACACTTTTGTAGCCTTGGATGTCTACTATCTACTGTCCAAATTTAAAAACAATTGGAGTTAGGAATAAAAAGTTATGACCAAAATACCAAGCAGAGTCCAAACTCCTCCTTACTCAAGTTCATTCTAAAGTGGGTTTTAACTCCGGAATACTTTCTAACTCTTAATATACGCCATATTACCTTTCCCAATGTTTTTCGACCTTGCGAATTCAATGGAAGCATTATTTTGACCCAAATTCATTTAGAAACTTACTTAATCCTTCTTCTCAAGCTTACACATCTTCAAAACTTCAACTTCCAAATTAATTTTGCATCTCTAGTTTTTATGCCTACCATCACTACACATTGGCATCACAATGACCAAATCATGCATATGATGTAACACCCCGTATTTCCTTATATATATATATATATAAGGAAATACGGGGATTCTAT
>CM042187.1:16307891-16355777 GCA_023539305.1 Ilex asprella
TTGTAAAGACTTTTACAAATGTAGTAAACAATCCACTAAAATTGTAACTTCAGTGGTACATTTACGAAATTTGTGGGAATATTTACAACTTCGGTGGTATGTTTACCAAATTTGTGAAAATTTTTACAACTTCAATAGTTTCAAATATTTACTACTTCATGGGGAGATTTGATCGATCTTTGGGATATTTGATCGATCATGGGGAGATTCGATCAATACTTGGGACTTCTGCAACATATTTGATCGATCGAACATATGTTTGATCGATCAAATTAAGATCAATTATTTTTAATACAACTTCAATAGATCATTTACCAATTTAATGGTAATATTTACAACTTTAGTGAATTTTTTATTACATTTGTGAAAAATTTTTCAACAAAAAATGAATTTTTACTAGTCCATAATCAATCAAATATGTGTTTGATCGATCATGGACTCCCATACCAAAAAAGAGAACAAAATTACAACATTAGTGGAAAGTTTTACAACTTTAATGGATCATTTACCACTTTTATTATAATATTTACAACTTTAGTGGATTGTTTATTACATTTGTAAAAGTCTTTACAACAAAAATGGATTTTTAAAAATTGAATTTGATCGATCAAAATCATATTTGATCGATCATTGATTAGTAATTAATCCACTTTTCGTTGTAAAGATTTTCACAAATGTAATAAATAATCCATTAAAGTTGTAAATATTCTCACAAATGTAGTAAAGAATCCATTGAAGTTGTAAATATTCCCATAAATGTAGTAAAAAATCCATTGGAGTTGTAAATATTGACATCAAAGTAGTTCATGATCGATCAAATATCCTCACGATCGATCAAATTGGATTCATTGAAGTTGTAAAAATTTCCACAAAATTTGTAAACATACCACTGATGTTGTAAATATTCCCACAAATTTAGTAAATATACCACTGAAGTTGTAAATATTCCCACAAATTTAGTAATTGATCCATTAAAGTTGTAAATATTGCCTTAAAAGTCAATAATAACGGCTATTCTTTATGTCTTGTCTGTCATTTCAATGTCTTATCCGGTGTCATTTCAATGCCATTAAAGTTGTAAACAATCCACAAATTTAGTAAATTTTACCATTAAAGTAGTAACTTGTATACCATTAATGTAGTAACTTGGAAATTTCGGTACCATACCGAAATTTTCCATGGATGTACCGTAGCCTGCTCCGAATTATTAATAAGGTGCACGTGAGACATAATAAATGACGTGTTAGGGAAGTATCAATTTGAGGTTGAAAGGTGGTTACAAAAAGTGAAGAAAGTTATGAATGCTATGAAAATTTCATTGGTACTATGTGTTATGACTTAAGAAATAGGAAATCAAAATTTCGAAGACAAATTTTTTTTTATAAGGAGGGTAAATTGTAACGATCGAGTTTCGGGCAGGGTCGATGAGTGAATTCATTGAGTAGAATGTTTTAAGTTAATTTATATATTTCATAGTTGATGATTGTACGTGTTAAAAAACATTGAAAATTGGAGGATTTAGATCAACTCGATGAAATGGACCCAGTAAAAACCGTTGATGCGGATTAGGTTATCGCCATTGAGAATTTAGAAAAAAACTTACGGGCTGTTTGATAAGTGTTTTTGTCTTGTGTTTCATGTTTTTGTTTTTGTTTTATATTAGTTGTTTTGGAGACAAAGACAAAAAAATGGGGACAAAAATTTTTTGTTTCAGGAAACACGCGAAACACAAAACACGCGTTTTTAATTTAAATGAGGTCTCATCTTCAAGTTTTGTTAGCCATAAAATCCCACTTCATATGAGAGAGTATAGATATGGGGTATTTTGTCATTTTCCTCCTCACAACCCCTCTCTCTCTTTTGTGAAGGTAAGAGCAATGACTCTCTGCTCTTCTCTCTCTCAGCAAGTTTCTCTTCTTTGGAGCTCTCTCAGCAAATCTCTCTCTTCCACTCACAGATCCATGAAGACGAAGAAGGCTCACAGATAGATAGACAAAAACAAAGATGAAGAAGGCTCATAGACGAATATGGTAAGTGTAACACCTTTACTTGTATAGATATATGTATATGCTTAGATCTACTTAGATCTATACATCACAGATCTGTTACATAGATAGATCTACTTATCTGTATTTTTTTAGCACAATATACATATATCTGTTACATTTGTATGTAGATTTCCTTATTGATTTATCATTAGGGTTTTTTGAAATTGACTCATGTGGTGGTTAATCCTGCTTGGTTCATTGTGTTATGTATCGATTGGTCTTTAATTATATTGGTTTTTCTTGTTGTTTAGGGTTTTTCAAATTAAATGATTTACTGGGGTTTGAAATTTTGGATCTAACTTTTAATATCCAACGAGTATTCTATAAGGGTTCTCCATAAACTTCTCAAATTTGCTTCTCTTTTTATTTTTTGTTTGATGCTGAAGATTGAAAATTTGCTTAGGTTCTCCTGGAATTTTTTCGCTGAAATAATGATGTCCAATTTTTAGGATTTAGACTATAAGAGTATAAACTGAGTCTTGTATCAATTGGGTGTTCTTTTTCTTTAATGGGCATTGGATCCTTTTATTCGACATCGTTCTTGCACAATTGGTAAATATGTAGATGATATAGGGAAGTAATTTTGAGCAACATGATGAAATTGTTTAATTCAACTGTCAAGAGGTTCTAGGGGAATGCTTATTGCAGTGTTTTTACGGCAACTGGGAATTGATATATGCAAGTGGCCTTTATGTACTTGTCAAGCCATATAGCTTTAGGATGATCTTTGTCGAGTTGATTGGTTTTAGTTCAGATAGCTGAAATGGGATCACAAACCACCACCCTTCCACGGGGATGGGGTAGACTGATGAGGGACATAAGAATTGCCCTTAACTGCCCAGCAGCTGAAATAGCTTTCTCGGGAGCCTCCACTGATTGATAGTTGAAATACATCACAAAAAAGATACTCATTGCCAATTACTCTGCATATCTGCTGTCGAGATATGCATTGATGTTGGTTACTGTCAACATGGTCCCAGTGTTCACAAACATACATGCATTTATAGATGTGGATTGAAGTTAACCTATTAACTTTTGTCTCAGGTTCTAATTCAAATGGTGTTAGGGCATGTTGAAGTGCCTTGGAGATTAAAAATAATTATGAGTGAGATTGGTTGGAAGAATGTTGTTGTAGCAAGATCAAGCCCAGAGGCCTAATGCGAGAAGGAGGAGGTTTGTGATAAATGGCCAGCAAGATTTAGCAACTAGACACTACAACAAATTTGTTTTTTAGCGACGAGTTTTCGTAACGAACAATAAAATTTGTTGTAAAAAAGTGATTTTTGGCGACAATTTCAAATGTTTGTCGTGGTAAACTTTTTTATGATATTTTTGGCGACCAATTTTTGTAGTCATTGTTAATAGTTTTCGCAAAAACGTTCGGTCCAAAAAAATTTATTTTATGGGTGACAAAAAAAATTGTCGCCAAAATATTTTTTCGGTCGCAAAAATTTGGACAAATTTACAAAAAATAAGAAAAAAATAATAATACTTAGCGACAATACATGTTTGTCGCAAAAAAAAAAGTTAAATTTATTTTTTTTGGGCGACAAATGTTATTTGGCCGCAGAACATATTAAATGAAATGTGCACTCCTATGAATTAAAGCGACGTCGTTTTAAAGTTAAAATTATTTTTTTTCGGCGACATGATATTTTGTCGCAGAAAATACAACATGCAATTATTTAACTCTTATTGATTAAAACGACATCGTTTAGAGGTTAATTAATTGCGGGTTAATTGTAAATTGTACCCTGAAAGATCGTTCAAATCTTAATTTGCACCATCAAAGATAAAAAATTTTAATTTACACCCTCAAAGATAGAAATTTGTATTAATGTGCACCCCTAAAGATTAAAAATCTTAATTTGCACCTTCAAAGATTGATAAGTTTTGTTTTGTGAACAAGTTATCAGTTATTTTTTAAAATTTTAGAACCAGATGAAGGAATTAAGAGATAAGTCCACACAAGATGGTGAATCACATATCTCTGAGGAGGAGATTGCACACACCGTCCTTGGTTGCAAGTCTGGTTATAAGAGAGGTTATGGAGTTGGACCGAAACCTTCTTTAAAAAAGACGTCTAAGACTATTGCAAATGAAGAGGAGGTGATGGGTTTGAAGAGAGAGCTAGATGAAACCAAAGAAAAACTCCAACAAATGGAGAAGTGGCAAGAAATGATAATGCAACAAATGACAGAGGTGAGGTGAGGTGAGCAGTGAAGCCTGGTGGGGGCATTGGGGAGCCGAGCAATTCAACTAATATTTCTTGGTAAGCTATTTTAACTATGGACTTATGTTTTTTTTTTGCTATTATCATATACTTAGTTAAATCTTAATTTATTAACCTATAAACTCAAAATTTATATATTTTTTTATTTTACTTCTTATCTATAACGCGTTAATAAGTTTTTTGTGTTTGTCATAGATTGACGATGGATTGTAAAGAGCTCTTTTTGGATATCCAGACATCTTTTCTTTCAAATTTTTGAGATATTTTGTTATTGGAATTTTAAATGTTGGGATATTGGATGCTGAAAATTTTGGATATTGTTAGGAGTTTTGGATATTGTTTGATGCTATTGAAAATTGTTGGATGTTATTTTATATTTTGAGTAATGTATGAATGTTTTAGTAATGGTGATGTGTTTTTATGGATTATCTATTGTCATGGGTGCATGATTCAAATTGGTCGGAATGTTTTTGAGTTGTTATAGGTGTTTTTAAATTGTTATAAGGTCGAATGGGATTTAATCATGTTCATTTTTTGGGTGACGAAAACAAGTCGTCACTAAAACATTGTTCATCATTTTTTGGTGACGAAAAAAGTCCTTGCTAAAATGCTGGTTGTCTTTTCGGGCAACAAATATATTTGTGGCCAATAGTTTGTGTACTTATTTTTAGCAATGAAATAGAGATGGTCGTTGAAGTTTTCACATTTTGCGATGAATATAATCGTTGCTAAAGATTTTATGTGGTTAAGATAATTTATTTTTTGGCGACGAATAAAACTTTGGTGACGAAATAAGAACATGTTTGGCGATAAAATTATGGTCACCTATTGTGTATTTTTGGCAACGAAAGTTTTGTTGTCGCTGAAAACTTTCCCAGACGAGCCTACAACGACAAAATGACGACAAAATGAGTTTGTCGCTGAAAATTTTTTGCGACAAAATTTATACATTTTGCGACGAGTCAATTTGTCACTAAAAAGCAAATTTGTTGTAGTAAGATAAAGGTTTTGATAGTGGAAGTGTTGTTTGCAAATGCTTAGCATGAATAGTCTTTTCGTGTATGTCGATTTGGGCTAATATTTTGGTCTGAAGTTCTCTTAGCTGTCTGGGGTAATTGTCTGCAGAATGTATAGAGTAGATATCTGGGTAGTGGTGTTCTGCTGGTCTGGTAGTTCATTTTTGCAGCAGGTTCTGTCTGGAGATTAATAGTGAGGTGGGAGCTAATCTGTGGAGGGGCATTAAGCATCAGAATCTGCTCCTGCATTCAAGGATGATGTCTGTTGTACAGAAGGAAGACGTTGAAATGTTGAAGATCTAGACTATAGCAATTTGATTACATGCAAGGTTTGCTAGTTTGGATTGTATTTCTCTCTAAGCTGGTGCTGCACTGTTATGCTTTGGAGCTTTGAGCTGGAGTGTAGACTTTTTAAATAAAGAAGTTTAGATGATGATGCTACAGGATGGTTGCTTATCTGTTCCGTTTTAGTAGTTTTCTGTTATTCTAGTAGATTGCTGCTGTGAGCTGACATATTGAAGAGGAGATTTCAATAGCTGAAGGAGTAGTAGGTCAAGGTTTTGGGTGCTTTCTAAATTGGTTTTTCTGCACTTTGAAATCTGGATGCTGGACTGTGTGGATAGTTTTATTGCTTTAGTCTTGTTGAATGATTAAAGCTAACTCTTTGTAATTAGAGTTCTTTGAATTCTAAAGGATTAAAGAACTCATTTGTTTCTAATAATTCATTGATTGATGGAATAATTTTTTTTAAATTTTCCCAAAAAAAGAAAATGATGTATGAATGTGATTACTGACTTATTTTAGTTCTATGACTAATTTTTTCGGAAATCTGGCTGTGCAAGAATGGTGCTTTGTTGAAGGTCTTTAATACATAGTTGTAAATCATTTTTCATGAAATAAAATGTTGATTAGTTTGAAAACAAAAAATGAGATATTATAAAACATATTTAGGATAAAACTTGAAGTAGTTGCCAAACATGTTTTATGTTTTTATTCTCATAATTTATAGATAAAATTAGCTACTAAACATGTTTTTTATTTCAGTATTTGCCACAAAACAGAGACAAAAAATTATCTATGTTTTTAGTTTTATGAAAATACAAAAACAAAAGCGTTACCAAACGACTCCTTAATATTTTAATTGAAGAGGGATTTAAGTATATCTAAAGGAAAAAAATTTAAAAATTCAAAAAATTACCAAAATGCCATTCCAAGCACGTCACTTGATGCAAGCATCCAATGGCATTTGGCGAAGCATGGAAGGCATGCAGATCATGATGGCTTTGCAAAGGGCATTCCTCTCTCTATCCCTAATGGTCTGTTTATTAGGGTGAATAAAAAAAATAGAAGGATAAAAAGTTAAAGTGATATACTTTTTATCTTTTAAGGGAAAAATCTATCTTTCCCTATTTTGTGTTTTGTAGGGTGGATGAAAAAATAAAAGGATAAAAAATAAAAGTAATATACTTTTTATCCTTCGGGGGACGAATCCCTCTTTTTTTATATATATATTTCAAGGGATGGAAAGTAAGAAGAATTTTTTTTTTTTTTGTATTTGATAAGATGGAAACAATATTTTTTATTTAAAAAAATATAAATTCATATTTTTCTATTATATCTATATATGAAATTAATACATATAGTATGTAATTGATAAATATGATATATGTTTATAACAAAAAATATATAGACAAATAACACACATTTCAACACACATAATTAATTTTGGTGAGTAGAAAGGAAAATAAATCCATATATTTTTTCATCTTTCCTAGTTTCTTTCGTTATCAAACATGATGTTTTATCTATTCCTCCAACTTTTCATCTTTTCATTTTTCTATTGTATCAAATGAAACATAAGTCTCTTAGGCCCACAAAAAGGGTAGAAAGAGAGAGTTTAGAGTGAGACAGAAACGAAAATATTGAAGAACTTTACAAATTGGGGTTATGGAACTTATGAACCGAGTACAGTATAAATCATATGTATTTTACGCAATTGAAGCATGAGCTAGGATAGATTCTTTCATGATGTACATGTACGTGGTCTTGGTTTGAGCAGCCATTGTGTATAGGTGAGAAAATAGAAAACCCTAGTTTAGGTTCTTAAACTTGAATTTGTGAATTCTTTAAAAAAGGATGTTTAAGGTGAGGGTACGTGGTCCACTAGTTTTAGGGTATAGGAACTTGATTTCGGGGTTTGATTTGTGAAATATTGAGGTTTGGGGTTGAAAAGTCAAGTTGTAGGTTTTGTTTTTGGCTGAGAAAATGGGTTTTCATCCAACTTTTACTCAGATTTTGTAAAAATGGTAGGGTTTTTTTTGTTGTTGATAAAACTAAGGTTGGGGATTGAAAGTAGCATTGAAAAAGGAGTACGTTAGGCACTTGAATCACCCACTTTGGAGTAGATTTGAGGGAGAAATGGTTGGGTGAAGTTGGGCCAAAAGATGAATACTCAAGTCCGAATATTGATAATTTGTCTTTGACTAGACCGAGGGTGCTATTAGTTGATGTGCATATAAATTAATTCAGACACTCCTAACCATTGAAAAAAAAATAAAAAAATTAGCCACCATCCACCCAATTCCTATTTACAGTAAGGTTCTAATGTGATTAAAGATATATATTGATAATTACTTTTATTTTATTCAAAAAATTATAAGTGGACCTAATCAAATGAATTACAAAAAATTTGATTTATCAAACATCACTAAAAAATCAATCTCAATAACATTTTTTTTAAAAAAAATAGAACTATAACTATTTTTTTTTATAGTTAGAACAAAATTTTTTAGGAAAATGTGAAGTTTTCATAATCTTATAACAGAATATGAGCAATGAAAAATTAAGTTTAATAAATTTGTGATGATATTTAATTCAAATACACATATACCTAATGGGCTCGTTTGATTGCCGTATTAGAGATGGACGAATTAAATAAAATAATACAGGTTAATACAATACAGATGGATAAAATACAAGATTAAATGGGGATTGGAATAATACGTAATTTTATCTAGTGTTTGGTATACACAATATAAGCGTTGGATAATAATTATTTAGTCCAATTCGTTGTTTGGTTAGAGAATTATTTGATCGTATTAATGTTAAATTAACAAAAAAAAACCTCAATTAGTATTTGTTACATTGATGACACTTTGATTTTATCAGTTAGAGGGTTATAATAGTAAATGTGTAAAATAATACATTTGAGTTGGATTATAATACCACCTCTTTTGATGGCATTAAAATACCTCAATAATACAGGTCTAACGTATAAAAAATATATGATAAACATACATTTTTAAAATTAATACGTCATCAAATTTACTTACCAAACAAAGTATTAAGCCCGATTAAATAAAAAATAGTACAATCCAATATTTAATCCCCTTATAATACCTCTACCAAACGAGCCCAATATGTTTTATTAATTTTTGTGTTAAAAAAGTATTCTTGTGTAATGCACCTGATGTATTGCTAGTATTAAATAAAATGCCTCACTTTTAGGCCTCACTTTTAGTTGCTGCTTTGGGCCTCAAATAGTCTTGGGCACCCTTGATTTTTTGGGTGTAAATATTTGCTTGGATTTGATATTTCCATAAGAATTGGCTGCGGCAGAGAAGTCTATGATACTTAAAAATAAAAAATTTGATACAGTAACATAATATACAAGTTTTTAAGGTTTTATTAATAAATTTTTGGGCTTATTTACTACTTTTTGGGGTTCGCAATTGCTCCTAAAATTATGAGGATGCTAAATAGGAATGATGGTGACAATTTTAAGATCGATTTCAAATAACTCAAAAAGTTATAACTTGACTTTACAAAATAAATAATTTGAACTTTAAAAATTATAACATTATGAGAACTATTTTAAATTTTTAAGATCAATTCTAATATTTCAAATCTTTGAGTTGTTGACAAATTCCAAAAGTTTTTGTCAAACGCAACAAAGTTTTCCTTTTGTCAAACCCAAAAACTTCGAGAAACACCGCAAAACTTGTAAATTTTCCTTACTAAATCGAATCCTACATTAACAAGCTGCCTCAAAGTCAAACCCAACTCAAAGTTGGCCCATGGCGAAAAGTCAATAACTCTTCCAAATGCATGCACTTCATGTTTCAAGAAACTTCAGAATACGAAGCTGCAAATCCCACTTGCTCAATGCTGCAGTTAGAATAATAGAAAGTATATCAAGACAAGAACATTTAAATTGCAACTTGTGGCAGTGATTACTTGTTTAAAAAGCTGAGGAAATGGTGTTTCTCAATGGGTTTTGAAATTTTCAATTCAACATTTTTTTTTTCATTCACCCAACTCAAAAAAGTCACCATGGAAAATGTCATTCAACATTTTTTTTAAATTCACCCAATTCAAAAAAGATCAAAATAAAAAACTTGAAAAATATAATGAAAAAAGTTACCCTTAAAGAACCAACAACGAGAATTGAAGATGATGACAACCTAAAATGTTTCTTTGCTTTCACCTTTTGTTTTTGTTTTTCTCTTCCCATTTTTATGGGCAGCTTCAACTCATACTAATGAAGGTTTCCTTCAATTTCTTTCTCAGCAGTTTCGAAACTCCACCTCAATGTCCAGCGTTATTTACACACCCAACAACTCTTCATATTCATTTGTCTTCGATTTCCCCATGCAAAACTTACGATTCACTTCACCTGACCTTTAGCCATAATCACACCATTACAAGAGTCACATATTCAAAGAGCTATATATTGTTCTCGAAGACATGGTGTACAGGTAAGAGCTCGATGGGGAGGACATGACTATGAGGGTCTTTCTTATGTTTTTTCAGTACCATTCATCATCATTGATATGTTAAACATTCGATCACTCATTGTTAATACCGAAGGCAACGACGTGGATTTAAGCTCGATGTGGAGGACAACGACGTGCCACTCTTGGTGAATTTTATTATAATATTGTAAATAAGAGTAAAACACTTGTCTTTTCGGCAGGAATTTGTCCATCTGTGGGCTCTGGAGGACATACATGTGGGGGAGGGTATGACATTCTACTACATACATTTGGCCTCTCTGTTGATCATGTAACTGATGCTCGGTTGGTTGATGACAATGGTTGAATTCTCAACAAACAATCAATGGGAGAAAATCTCTTTTTGGGCATTAGAGGAGGTGGATGTGCTAGTTTCGGTATTATCTTGGAATGGAAATTAAGTTTAGTTATAGTTCCAAAAAATGTAATTATTTTCACAGTAAGCAAAAAGTGGGAACAAAATGCAACCAAGCTTGTTCATTGGTAGCCATACATTGCACACAAGGCAGATGAAAACCTTTTCATTATATTTGTTGCAAGGAATGTGAATTCTAGTCATGATGGAAACAAAACACTACAAGTTTTGTTCTTTTTACTGTTCTTTGGTGGAGTTGATAGATTATTTCAGTGGATGCAAGAAGAATTTCCAAAACTGGTTTTGGTAAAAAAAAAGAAAGAAAAATTGTGAAAAGGTATAGTATATACTACTTATTTGTGAGGAAGTACCTTAATATAAATCTTTTGTGTATAAGTCATTTTTTGTGTAAATATTTTGTGAACAGATACACTTTGGTGGTTTTTTAAATATTTCTTTTATGTAAAAGCCTTTTTTCTTTATTCATGGAAGATAATTTAGATAGTTAATTCTGGGATTCAATTTCTTATTTTAAAAGAGTAATGCTAGATGGACTTAAAAATTAGACTTAAAAAATTGACTTGATAATCTCAATCATTGAATAGACAGTAGGTCCCAATAAATGCTGGGACCTATAGTGAAATTAATGGTTGAGATTATCAAGTCAATTTTTTAAGTCTATGTAGCATTGCTCATTTTAAAAAGATTACCTATTCTCTCTCTCTCTCTATCTCTCTCTTCTAATTCTCACCGTTACTATTTTTTTTTCTCTCTCTCTCCCTATTTTCTCACTCCCTCTTCCTCTATTTTCTCTCTCAATCTCGTTCTCTATCCTATTGTCACTCTCCTATTCTCCCCCTATTTTCTCTCTCCATTTATGCAGTGTTATATTTAAGTCACATTGTGTGCCATAATACTGCATATGATGTTTGTTTTGCTGTATGACATTGGAGTCACACTTTTGATACTCACACCATACAAAAATCATGCATATAATGTGTAGTTGCATTGTGACATTGAATTCACATTATGATACCCACCGTGTATTTTTGAATCTTTATATGATATGTATATGAAGTGTTACATTGGAGTTACAGTTTGATATCATCCATATATAAACCCGACATATGTGTCTATATTCAGTGTGACATTGATGCCAAATTGTGATAATTTCCATGTGGCAAAACCTGAATATGTTGTGTGTTTACAATGGACATTGATGTCATATTATAATGCCCATAGTGGACCAACCCTGCATATGTATTTTACAATCACTGTGACATTGGCGTCACAGTGACCAAAGCATGCATATGATGTGTATATGTAGTGCGACATTGGCGTCACAATGAAGAAACCCACGTTTTCAATAAATTCCAACGATGCCGATAGTGTGTGTTCTTCTTTGTGAAACGCTCAATAATAATAGACTTCTTTGACACCCGAGAATGGTGTTTGGGGTAGATATTTATGTACTGTTTTAATTTCAAAATTTCACCCTCAAATTGTAGAAACTCCGGTGCCAATGATGGAGACATGCGAGCAATTACTGTCTCTTTTTATTCTTTCGGCCGATTTCCTTAGACAAGTGGGAAACTTTTCAAATTGGAAACTTTTCCAAAAATTGCAACGATGTCGCCAGTATTTGTTCTTCACAGTGTAACCCTTGTTATTCACAATGGATGTTGACTTTTGAGTTCTTTACCATGAAACCCTCAATAACATGGATTTATTTCCATTTTTTGTAATGTGAATGCTAAGAGAATGGTGGTTGAGGAAGTTATGTAAGCCCCATTTGAATTTCAAATTTTTTATCTTCACATCTTGCATACTCCGGCGACAATTGTGGAGGTGTGAAAAACTTGTTGTCTCTTCCCTTTCCTTACGAACGTTTCCTTAGATAGTTAGGAAACATTTCAACTTCAAAAATGAATATTTTTGGACTTTAGCTATAGCATGTGCACTTCTTTGCCGATGTTTTCTAAAGTGGTACTTTTTCCCTAATAGTTCTAATATTATATACCGGCCCCCTTTTTCCTAAAAGAAAACTGTACTAAAATGAGATGGATAGACTTTGTTCTCTTTTTCTATTGCATTAAACTTGATTCACTTGATTATTTGTGCGACACCCCAAAAATCCGAGGGTCCGTTGATCACTCATCAACCAGCGGAATACCCGTAGATATCATGTAACTCGATATCATGCTATTATTCCTTATTTACCGGCATTCATAATTTAACGAAATTCGGACAGAGTCTCCTTTGTACGAGAAGCTCTACCCAAAACACAACCTGTGCAGTATACAATCACATGACCCATTTGAGCTCCAATATACAATATTGATCGCACCGGGTTCATTTATGAGTAAACACTGACCACACCGGGTCCATTTATCCATACTCATATAACAACATATAAGGTTATACTAGAAGTAGTTCATATAAGTTCAATTACGATTTTATTACATATATTACATGCACAAAACACAGTTTTAACAAAAATTTTACAAAAATCAAGGTTAAAGGCCACAGTTCAGCCTATCTTCACCTTTGAGGCTGCAAATGTGAGTCGTCCACCGGTGTGTATCCCGCACCTAAAATATTTTTCCGTATAAGGTGAGCAACGCTCAATAGAGTATCTCTTACAGAGGCTTCTTCCCACTCTAGATGCATATGAGTGTGCACATGTAACAATCAACAACCATTCTAAACAAGAACATGCAATTGAATGCTGAAATTCTTTTATCATGTCATGCCATGAAATGAGATGAAACTCACTCATGCACTTTAACCCAAGCCTTCACCGACTCCCGCAACACAAAGCAATGCCAATGTGTAGAAAATCTGTCATCGATAAATTTCATCCAATAACCTTTTTAAAATCTTCAGGTCTTTCGTGGGGTGAGTATTTATGGAATTATACCAACGACACCCAGCCGACACGGACTTCATGGCCTTCCACCAATGGTTTTGCGTACACCGACACACTTTATGAACTCTTATACTACTGGAATGCGTATCCAAGTCATCGGGTCTCTCACTCGATGATTTTCTAGCCCTTCTTGCTAACCCCGACCCCATATTCATGCAACCATGCGACTTAATCGGATTTTTAACCGGACTTTTTCGAGCCCACCCATCAATCACCAAGTATGGTGTTTGATCACACCATGCACACATACCCACCTAATGCGATGTCTCCGTGCAAATGCAAAGTAATGAACCATTGCATGCCAATATCAAGTCTCATATGTAATGAATGCCATATGGATCAATTTAACCACATACTTCAACATATGCCATGGTAACTTATATCTAATGCACATATATAATTACCACAATTCATCATGATGCTAATATATTAATAACATATATCAATTACCTTTTTCTCAAGCATGTCATACATAAATTATGGCAAAACAACCTTAATTCTCACATAGGAATTTAGCAAAATACCTTCAAGACACACCAATCATATTATCACATAACCTATGTAAATAATTCATTTATTTCACAAAGCACAATATAATACATAGCATGCCCACACAATACCAGGCTCCATGAATTTTCACATGGAACTTCATATATCAATTTCAAACTAGAAATTGATTAAATCATTTCTACACCTACACCATAACCATTGGCAAGTGAAATACGTAGTTCTATATACCTACCCTTTTCCATTAACCCAACTATAATAGGAAAGTTTAAAAATACACAAAATAGCCCAAATAAACCCAATTTTCAAGAGTTTATACCAATAATTTTCACATATCAAATATAAGCTAGAAGTTGGTCTAAGCCATTTCTATATCTAATTTCTCACTTCCATAACAAAAGGCAAGTGACATGTATAGTTCCATATACCTACCCATTTCATATGGACCATACATTAGAAAGAAACCAAAATAGGAGGGAACCCTACCTCTTTGAGCGTGAATGAAGAGTGGAGAACCTCAAGAACACCTCCCAAGCCAAAAACTCTTGATTTTCTCAAATTTCCTCTTTGGATCTTCGGTAAATTCTTTCATTCTTGGTATGGTTGCATAGCTCTTGTCAAGGTGATCGATTTTAACTCTTAGTCCAAAGGATTCCGACCGAAGGAACTTCATGAATCGAAGGGACAAAATTGAATTTCTTTATTTTCTCCTCTCTTCCCTCTTCCGACGTGTGAACCAGCTGATAATGGAGTGAGAAATATCTGATTTTCAAATATTTCACCCCTATTTATACCCTTAAATTGTGCGGTCTATATAGCGTCGCACGTTTATTACTTCAGGGTCCGTTTTTCGCTCCAAAATGATTAATTTCTTATCAGTTTAAGTTCAAATTATTTTTATTTGAATTTTAATTCAATTATAAGAAAATATCATAATTTCTATTTTTGGGGACCTTTGGGAGGAGGTCATACGACACATAGTCATCTCGTAAAATGTGAAAAAAATTTGACTATCTCGAAATTCGACTAAAATTGACAAGACAACTAGATTTCGCGAGACGAATCCAACGGTGAGGTCTGTTTCATCATATGAGCTCTAGAGAAATACGTATTTAAAATCCGTATTATAGTGACAAATTATCATTTTGCTCTTTTTCAGAAAAAAATTAAATTTACTCGGGTTTTATAATTTGGTGGACATGACATATCTATATCGAATTAATTATAAAATTAAGTCAGATTAACGAACCCATTCTTGAAAGCGTTTTCGAATGAATATGGAAAAAGTTTTTTGAAGTAGAAGGTGGGGATCATGTGCTTGTGTTGACTCTTTATGGAGGAAGAATGAGTGAGATTGCAGACTTTGAAACACTTTTCCCCCATAGAGCTAGGAACATATACAAAATTGAATACCTGGTATGTTAGAAAATAAAGGGGACAACAGTTGTGAATACGCATATCAGTTGGGTTCGAAGACTAAATAAATATATGGCTCCATATGTTTCCAATAATCTAAGGCAAGAATATATCAACTACATTGATCTTCATACATGAGTCAATAACAAAGGGAAGACAAGCTATGCATAGGCAAGCATTTGGGGTACTAAATATTTTCAGAACAACTTCAACTGATTAGCGTACATGAAGGCCTTGGTTGACTAGGACAATTTTGTTAGGGAAGAGCAAAGTATTCCACCTGTTTAATTGTTTGTAAAGGAGCCATAGATCCTATGGATCACCGACGTATTTGGATTCTCTTTGAAATTCTTTAAATTTTGGTAACATTCAATCATCCAAAGTTAAATTTATTGGGCCCCCTTGTTGGCTTATGTGGGTCTCAGTGATAACTAATCATCCAATGCGTGGATTTATGACTCTCCTCTTGTTCAACCATAAAATCTAAGTTTTGTGGGTCTCTATTAGCTTTATTAGAAACATGCTATGCACATGAAAGTTCTGTTATGCTAAGATTAGCTAGGCAATGGACCACAATTTTCTTCAACCAACCGATTGCAACAACCAAGGCCAAGACATTCACAAAACATAGTCAAATTTAATTGGGGAAAAGCTGATCTTTTTCAAATTTACAAATACAAGGATCACTTGAAATCGATCCAATTGGTGTCTTGTGATAGTTAAACCTAAAAATTTAGATTACAATTATTCTAAGACATTTTTAGTAGTATGACAATGTTCATCCTGAGTTAAGATCAAACCCTCTATGAGATTCATAGTTGCATTACTTATAACTTTCAAATGCTTTTCAAACCGTGTAATGATATGTCATGGGAATTAATCAATAATGAAGCATTTCACTATCCATACCTGGGATCATGTGTTGATATTTTGTTTTGAACTTTTTTACGAGGTTGATTGGTTAGGACTTTCACCACGTAGGCTTGAAAATAGTGTCTTAACTTTCTTGCGGAACTTGCAAATGCTACGACCAGTCATTCTAATGGAAAATACCGAGTCTCTGTCTCAAGGAGAGTTTTACTAACATAATAGACCGGTCTCATTTCTTTTCCACATAGCTTCATTAGAACCCTCGCTGACCCCGTGCTCAAGACCGCTAGATACATGTACAATAGTTCCCCCTTTGTGGGGTTGTGAGCAAGGGAGGTTTGGCCAGGTAAGTTTTCAAGTCTTTGAATGACTCGTCTCACTTCTGCATCCACACGCCAGTTCAGGGCTTTGAAAAGAGGTTGACACCAGTCAGAGGCTATCAATATAAACTTGTTCAAGGTAGCTGCCATTCTCTTTAAGTTTTGCACTTCTTTCACATTTCTTTGGGGATGTAGTTCAATTAGGGCTTTGACTTGTTTGGGATTTTCCTTAATCCCCTTTTTGGTCATGAGGAATCCTAGGAATTTTCTTGAGCCAACCATAGAGGGAAAAACTATCCTTGGGGTAAGCCCTATTCAATCAGATTCTTGAAATCCACGCATATGCTCCATTTTTCGTTCTTCTTCTTTACTACAACTATGTTGGAGAGCTAATTTCGGTACTGTACCTCCTTAATTGACTATGCCTCCAACAATTTTCCCACTTCCTCCGTAAAAAGTCTATGTACTGAAGTGAAGACCTTTGTTGCTTCTATTTTATTGGCTTAAAGCTAGGGTTGACACTCAAATGATATGAACTGACTTTAAAGTTGATTCTAGGCATTTCGTAAGGAATGAAGAACCTATTGTGTTAATGAAGAACTATCAAAATGTGTCTATCAGTGTCATGCTCATCTATATTGATGGTTTTTAGATCCTCCACCTCATGTTTGGCTGACCTTGCTATAGGCTCCTCTATGTCCAATTGTACACAATTTAACTACTATTTTGCAAGTTAATCTGACGCCTCCCCTGTTTCCTATTCCTCTTCTTTTGTAGGCTCCCTTTAAAAGTAGCCAGTAGACAACTTCAAGAATTCACTTAGTCCCCTCGAATGTCAACTATCCCTTTATCTGCAGGGAACCTTAAAATCTAAGGGTAGGTTGACAAAATTGCCTTTATTTCGTGCATCCATGTTCTTCCCATGACAACGTTATAGTTGATTCCGAATTGGCTATTAGAAACTCAGTCTTCGTGTAATAGCGAGGTGATTTTTCCTTTAGGTAGCACCACCTGTTCACTAAACTTAAACCAAAGGGCATAGACCGACTTCAAGTCCTCATCCTTTAAGCCGAGCTTTTGAAACAAACCTACGTACATTACTTTAGTAGAACTTCATTGGTCCATTATAATCCATCTCATTTCAAAGTTGGCTACCCTTAGAGTGATAATTAGAGCATCATTGTGAGGGTGATGAATCCCTTCATGACAGTAAAAAAGCTAATCATTCCTTCATGACAGTTGACCCACCTTTCTTGTTGAAATCCTTGGTCGAGAGGCTGACCTGACATACTTCCCTGGTGTGCACTACCTATTGGATATAAGCCCTTGCTGCTTTATTTGTCGTCATGTTCGGGGTTAGAAGCAACATTAATTACATTGATTACCCAAGTTGGCTCTTGTACTTGGCCCCAGGCCATCTATTTCTTCTCACTTGTCTCTCCTTTTGATTTCCCTTCATCAATGAATTACGACAAGTGTCCCTTCCGGATGAGTTCCTCGAGATTCTACTTTAATGAGCAACCATTTTTTGTCATGTGACTGATGCCATGATGGTAAGAACACATAAGATTGAGATTCCTTTTCTCAGGATATCCATCGAGCTTATTGGGCCACTTGAAATATAGCTTGCCCTTGATCAATCTAACATAAAATCTTGTAGATTGGTTATTTGAAGACAATGTTGACCTCAGAAAATGCCGAATGCGGCTAGAATCCCCCTTTTCTTCCCCGTTACCTTTGATCAGGGCTTGTTGGACTTCTCTTTGCTATTAACTTTCTTGCTTGGCTGCTTCTAGTTGACCTCTCTCCCTAGGTCTTTGTCCACCTTCACGAATTTTTTAATCCTGGCCATTAGCTCCTCTATATCAACGATGGGTGCCAAAAAAAATTTTGGGTTACAACTCTATATTCATTCATGGTCTTCCTGTACCAACAAGCATATTCTATAGATGTCTCATTGTGCTTCTTCTTCATGGAGAGCAATAACCCAATGTCTTTTGGATAGTGACTACTAGTGATGATCTGGTCGAACATTGCTCGGCTAGTTGCACCCAGCTGTTTGATTGAATCTCTTGATAGGCTATCATACCATTTCATGGCCAATTCTCCCAGATTGCTTGGGAAGTTCACATTGGGGCTTCATTCTTTCTATGAGCTGCCATCAATTGCCTATAATAGTGGATATGAGCTGTTGGGTTGGTATGCTAGTCATAAAGTTTGAAGTTGGGAACTACAAACTTGCTCGAGATCTTCTCTCCCTTTATCCATCTTGCAAAAAAGGACATCTCTACTCCCTTAGAGTATTTCCCTATGGCTCGTCTAGCGAACTCCTAGTTGATCTCTATTTAGGTCACTTTAATTTGCTATCAAGCTATTTGGTAATGAAGTGATTTCATCTTCCCTCCTCATTCTCGATCTTTGTGGCTTTTCTTCTGCCATTTTTGTCGTGTGTGTCATCCTTCCGTCCCCCTTGTGCTAATTGGGATTTGGATTGCGACTATCACCCCTGACTTTGATAGTCAAACGGTCGGACTCTTCCGACGTCTCTTGATCTTTAGATCATTGTAGGGTGTCCATCAATGCCTCATTCTTTTGCCTACGCTTTTCCTCATTTTCTTGGGATTTTTTAAGTATGGCATCATGGGCATCCAACCTACTTTGTAGGGATTGCACAAGCTTCATGAAGACATAGATCTCCCCATCGGTAAGTGGGACGCCCTCTTGGTGCACGTCGTCTTTCTTGGTTGGAGGTTGGTACCTCCTAGATGAAAGGTTGATTGAGTCTTCTAGATCTTTGTTGGAACTTCGGGCTGCTTCCTCTGTAATGTCGCTATCTGACAAGAGGAGATTTGATAGTTTTGCGAGGGATTAACTTCCTCATTGAATTCTTGACTATGATGTGGTGATCCGAGAACGCTTCACAGGTGTGACATGGCCTTTTATATTCATGTGTTCCCACAAACGACACTAATTGTAAGAGGAAAATCTTGTACCTCTTAATCAAAGGTGATGAAGTGGAACTCAATGGAGGATTCATGGAAATCAACCAAAAGTTGCCACAACTTGCAAAACGAATGAACTCCTTGAGACTGGGGTTTGACTGGTCAGAGGTACGCAAATGCCTAGGTCAGTATGGATTCTAAGAAGTAGGTAGGTCAATCAATTAGGTAGGTATTTCATAAATTGGCCTTTTTCTTTGCTTGGTATTTATAACATCGTATGACACCCTACTCTCCTAGGGATTTTGCCACTGGCTCTACGAGGTGGCACACCTTCATCTCAATCGGATTCCTTTGGAATGACACAAGTGTATTTTGTTAATTTGTGTTTAATCTCTCTATCATTCCGATAGTTTGCTCAACATCATCCCAGATTCCAAGGGATAATTTAGTTATCTTCTTTTAGAAGATAGAGTCATGTTGTTTCTTATGTAACCTTGCTTGGTTTGGTTGTCTTCTGCTTGGTCATGAATCAAGTTGCTCAGTCGATCCATGTCCAGGTGCTCTTACTTAGCATCTTCCCTTATTACGTGCCTCCTAACAGACTATCACCTCTTAAAACTTAAATATGGAGCTCCTTTAGGAAAAACACAGATCTATATGATTAGTTAAACTCAAACTTACAATGTAAAACTCGTGGGTGAGGGCATATTGTAAATAATATTTGATAAGCCCAGATTCAACTGGGCTAGACCTAGATCATCCAAAAGGGTCAGCCAAGCCCATCTCATGGATTCAACCTAGTCCAAGGCCAGAGGTGTCCAAGAAGATTAGAGAACGTGGGGAACAATCATTGATATAGCCACTCATCTTTAATTGTACTTACTTTTTATAGTTATGATCCCTGAAGGATTAGTACTTTTACCCTCACGTCACCGCTTCAACGAAGACTCTGTGTCTATAAATTGTAACCTCTCTCTACATGAGAGGGCATCTCTCTACACACTCCTCACATAACTATCTCTCTTAGCTACCATACCTCTCTCAAAGCTCACATTTGTTCTCTCTGTCACCAGACTTTATTAATAAAGGTTCTCTGGCCACCGTTGCCATTTTCAGAGTGGAGTTGGTTATCCTGACCGAACCACTATATATCTATGTGTTGACCTAATTAATTATTTTATTAACACCCCTACATCACACACTCGATTGTTTATTGTACATAAGTCTATTTTGTGCATCATCAGTATTAGATCTTGGCAATTGGAGATGTATTAAGCGGGTCGTGTGGAGGGAATGGTGTCTCAAAACAGTATGCCAGAATTGCTGCAAGTCCTTGAAATAAACTTGAAAAACAAAGACTCGACCCAAAACAACATATAAAAAATTAGGAGAGGTTAAATTATAACTTTTTGAGGTATGAGTTAGAATTTGAAAAAGATGTGATTGGTCCTAAAATATTATGATCCATCATGAATATTATAATTTTTTGAAATTAAATTATAATTTATAAAAGAGAAGTCATAACTGCATGAAAAAAGTCACGATTGATGATAATATTTCTCAAGCAGTAGTAACTTTGCTTTTAGAAAAAAGCATAATTTTATTATTAAAAAATAATAAATTTTTGTACGATACTCCTTTTTTAAAAAATAAAATAAAATGGGTCCAGTGTATACTTCTCATTGGTGGCATTCATTTCGTGGTCAACCCTGTCCCAATCCCCACTCAAAATTTGTCTATTTTGTAGGTGTAGTCATTGATGTCGCCTGGTTCTTCACATTACTTCACCGTCTGCTTCACACCTAACTGGAAAACAAGTTGACTGATCACACCAAGCCTGCTAATCAAGGAACTGAAATATAATATATAACATCTATATATATATGTTAGAGTGGATTTAACACATTATGTGACATATTATTGCATAAGTTAGTTTGATACCTTTGCGAAAGCTATAATATTTGATATAACTTAGTTTGATACCTTCGCGACAGGTGATAGTCATTCATTAGATATCTTTAATTTTTTATTGTTGATGTGTCATGTGGTGTGTTAAATTCATTGGGAACGACTACGGTTTGATACCTTTGCGAAAGCTATAATATTTGATAGAAAAGTTATAATGATACCTCATACCATGTCATGATTGATCATTAAAAAAAAATCTAATTTTTAAAGGCCAAGATACCCTATATAAAGAAGGTAAAACTGATTAGGATAATTCATGACTAATAATAACATTTAATGATTTTATATAATTTTTTTGAGGATTTAAAATGTTTTTTATTTTTAAGTAGATAATGGGTATTTCACGAGAATATATGGGCAAAGAATATAGGCAATGGTTTGAAATATATATGTATATGTCTGATTATCTATTTTATACCATTTACACATCAATAAAGGGTACATAATGAAGTGGCAATAGCTATGGTGCTATTAGGATGGTGGTAGCGAAGGTCGTGGTGGTGGTGGTGATGATGATGAAGGTGTTGGTGGTTTTTCTTTGGCAACAACTATGGTGCTAGTGGGTTGATGGTCCTAATCAATTCTATTGATAACTACTACTCAACAGAACATGACTGAGTCGTGATGAACAATTTCATGAACGGTATGCACATGATGAATTATCAAGAACATTTATTTAGTAGAAAATAAAAAACAATTAGTGATTTAACAATTATTAACAGAATTTATCGATTTAATAATACCTATTAGACTTTATCATAGAGACAATATCACTTTTAAAAAATTCAATCAGCAATTTATATTAGATTTTTAAGTCCCAAAAGCGTTACTCCTCCCCTAAATGCCTTAGATGGTGCCTCATGAAGAATTACCCCCACTCAATCTTATCTTATAAAATGTTGTTATATATTCTTAAATCTGCCCCCCTAATAATTTCTTCATGCACCCAAATATGCGATTCCAAATTCTCAATTAAGTAAATTTAACTATTGTATGGTTAATTGAATACCTTCAACATGTTTTCCAAATTTCATTCTAAAGTTCCTCTCTCTCTCTCTGCTGCTACTGTTAATTTTTATATATTGTGAACAACAACAATAGCTTAATTAGTATATAATCTAATCCATTGTTGCTGTTGGAATGATAATGTTTTCAACTAATATTAAAAGCTATGATTAATTCAATAATGACGATTGACTACATAAATGATCAATATATTATGTTCAATTAAATATCTATTCAAAAAAGCATATTTAATAATATTGATAATAAAATTATCGTGTAATATTTTTGAAATGTGAAAATTAGTGAAAATTAATTGTGTACTGAATAAAAGTATTGATGAATAATATTATTTATTTATTTATTATTATTTTAATAATTTGTCTTGCTTACGTTAAAACTTTGTCCTCTACCCCTTCTCATGAACTTTTTTCTTTTTTTTTTTTGTCGGATAAGTTAGGTCATTCATGCTGCAATATGAAATTCGTTTGCTAAACTTTGTCACTATTGTATTAAATTCGTTAGTATATCATGAGAAGAGACCAGGCCACGAGATCTATGAAGAGGAGCAGATTACTATTTAAAAATAAATAAATAATTATCGTATTTTCATTATAAAATTAGGGAATCATCATAGAACATATAAACAAACAAAAGACATATTTCCAAAAGTATCATCAACAAAGACCATGTCAAGGTGGTAATATACAAGTTTTAAATTTCAACTTAAGGCAATGATTACTAGTTTATGAAGCTGAGTTAGTTAGTGGTGTTTATAAACGTGTTGAAATTTTCAATTCAAAATGTCTCTTTCACTCAATTCAACAAAACATCACCATAGAAATGTCAGCTACGTGTTATACCCTTGTATTGTTGACTAACTCAATATTCAACCATGTAATCTTTGATAATATGTGAATTTAAAGTACTATATAAATAGCTGATAATACCTAAGGTTTTTCCTCACAAAACCTACGACAGAAATAAGGACGATGACAACCCCAAGAGCTTCTTTGCTTTCACTTTGTCTTGTTTTTCTCTTCTCCTTGTTATGGGCAGCTTCAGCTCATTCCAATAAAGCTTTCCTTCAATGTCTTTCCCATCCCTCTAAAAAATCCACCTCAATCTCCAAGGTCATTTACACTCCAAATAACTCTTCATATTTGTCTATCCTAGATTTCTCCATTCAAAACCTACGGTTTACTTCACCCAGCACCCCACGACCTTTGGCCATAATCACCCCATTGCACGAGTCTCATATTCAAAGAGCTATATACTGTTCTCGAAAATATGGCATACAAATAAGAGTTCGAAGTGGAGGACATGACTATGAGGGCCTTTCTTATGTTTCCCCCGTACCATTCATCATCATTGATATGAAAAATATGCGATCAGTTACTGTTAATACTGACGACAACACGGCGTTGATTCAAGCTGGTGCGACTCTTGGTGAACTTTACTATAATATCGTGAATAAGAGTAGCACACTTGCCTTTCCAGGAGGTATTTGCCCTTCTGTGGGTGCTGGTGGACATATAAGTGGGGGAGGGTATGGTATTCTGTTACGTAAATTTGGTATTGCTGTTGATCATGTAATTGACGCTCGGTTGGTCGATGTCAATGGTAGAATTCTTGATAGAGAATCAATGGGAGAGGACCTCTTTTGGGCCATTAGAGGGGGTGGAGGGGCAAGTTTTGGTGTTATCTTGGAATGGAAACTAAGTTTAGTTACTGTTCCAAAAACTGTTACTATTTTCACAATAAATAGAACGTTGGAACAAAATGCGACAAAGCTCGTGCATCGGTGGCAATACATTGTAGACAAGATTGATGAAAATCTTTTCATCAGAGTAGTGGCAAGGAATGTGAATTCTGGTGAAGATGGAAAGAAAACAATAGAAGTTTCGTTCTTTTCATTGTTCCTCGGTGAAGTTGATAAATTACTTTCCTTGATGGAGGAAGAATTTCCAGAATTGGGTTTGGTGAGAAAAGATTGTTTAGAAGTGAGCTGGATAGACTCCGTTCTCTTTTTCTATGGTGTTAAACTAAAATCATTGGATGATTTGCTAGACAGGTCTTATCCCTACAGAAGCAATTACAAAATAAAGTCGGATTATGTGAAGGAACCCATTCCAGAAAGTGCGTTCGAAGGAATATGGGAAAGGTTCTCTGAAGTAAAGAATGGAGATACTGTGCTTGTGTTGACTCCTTATGGTGGAAAAATGAGTGAGATTGCAGACTCTGAAACACCTTTCCCCCATAGAGCTGGTAACATTTACAAAATTGAATATCAGGTGGGTTGGGAAGATCAAGGGATGGCGGTTTCAGAAAGACATATCAATTGGACTCGAATGCTTTATGAATATATGGCTCCCTATGTTTCCAAGAATCCGAGACAAGCATATATCAATTATAGGGATCTTGATATAGGAGTCAATAATGAAGGGAAAACAAGTTATGCACAAGCAAGCATTTGGGGTGCTAAATATTTTCAGAATAACTTCAATCGATTGGTGTATGTGAAGACCTTGGTTGATCCTGGCAATTTTTTCAGAGACGAACAAAGCATTCCACCTCTCTCCCCATGGTTGATAGAGAGAATTGGCCATCCTTTTCCCGAAGGAAAAGACTACCAATGAAAATTCCAATTTCTAGTGGTTGACCAAAATTGAGAAACTCAAAATCCGAGTGGACACAAGCTCCTTTATTAGATTGTACTCACCTGCACCTCTATTGCAGGTGATAAAATGTTATTGCTCTTGTTGAATTCAATTGTACTGTTGCTAAGGGACTAAATTGTAATTTGCTTCTTTCATTTTATTTATGAACAAATATAAAAGGATGCATAAAAATTGTGAACATATTTTATCCAACACCGTACTGTAGTCGTAAGAGCCAAGAGACCAATAAGCTCAAGTTCAAGCAATGCATCCAAAAAAACCTTTGTTACTTCTCATTTAAGAACTGTCATTTAAATGTCATGCCAATAATCCCTGTCAATAATTTCCTCATGCAGCCAAATATGCGATTCCAAACTATGTTTAATATTTGTTGTGCTATGGGCATCGTGGTTCAATAGGAATAAGGTAAGGACTGGTGAGGATTACAACTCTCTCCCTCAACTGTTTGAATTTGCTACGACATATCTGGAACAATATTGGGCAACCACTGAATCTTCTCAGCAAAACCCACAACCCAATATCTTGCCGTTGAGAATTCGTGGTTTGCTCCTTCAATGGGGATGTTGACGATCAATTTTGATAGTTCAACTTTTGAAGCAAGCTGTTGTTCAGGTATTGCGATAATCATTAGAGATTGTAATGGATGATTTATTAAGGGGTTTAATCGGAAAATCAAGGGCATATTGAAGGCTGATCATTTAGAGGCTATGGCGGCCGCTAAAGCGGTGAAACTAGCAGCGAAGTTAGGACATGGTAAGGTGGTTTTGGAGGGTGATTCCGAAGTAGTAATTGATGCCATTCAAAAAGTTACAACGGACATGTCAGAAATTGGAAAATTTATAAATCAGATTAACCAACATGTGAATAACTTTTCTGAATTCTTTTCTATTTCATGTACTCGGCAAACTGGAAATGAGGCGGCCAATTCTTTAGCGAAATATACGTTGATATGTACAGAATCATATACTTGGAGAGAGAGGAATATCCTTCTTTTATGTTACCTATTCTCGAAAGTGATATACCATGTTCTGTTTGAATACATTCAACATGTTTTCCAAAAATCATTCTAAAGTTCTTTGATCTCTCTCTCTGTCTCTCTCTTAGTGTTAATTTGTATAAGTTGTGTACAACAACGATACTTAAACTTAATTTATTGACATAATTAGTTAATAATATAATCCATTGTTGCTCTTGGATTGATAATGCTTCCGACTAATATTGAAATCTATAATCAATTCAACAATGATGATTGATTACATCAACATTTTATCAATAATTTAAGTTCAAATAAATATCTATTCAGAAAAAAGCATATTTAATAAAATTATCATGTAATATTTTTTGAAATGTGAAAATTAGTCAAAAATAATTGTTACTGCATTGAAAAAAAGTATTACTGATGATTTTTTTTATTCGTTTAATATTTTGTCTTGTTTATGTTAAAATTTGTCCTCTGCCCCCCACTCAAGAATCACTTTTCTTTTTTTTGTCGAATAAGTTAAGTCTTAAAGTGACTTTTGGATATCGGATGGTTTGACAAAAAATAAAATAAAATCATATTTTAATGTGAAATTCATTTGGGAAACTTCGTAACTATTGTATTAAATTCGTTAGTATATAATAGGCAGAGACCAGACCACAAGGTCTATGAAGAGGAGAAGATTACGATTTAATAGTAAAAAAAATGAGTATTGTATTATTATTATAAATTTTTTAATTTTTTTATAAGTTTGAGAGATCATTTATAATTTTTTAAATGAGTTTTATACCCAACATAGGGGTTTTTTTTTTTTGAACAAGAATCCAACTGGCATGGGTTAAAGACAACTTATAACACATTGAATGATTGAGGCTAACCTAAGGGTGGTGTACGTGGTGAAAAGTTTCTCCACTCAGTGCCAATTTGCTTGGATTTGTCCAACATGGAATTCAGAGTTGGATTTTGGATTGTCAGCGGACCAAATCCATTTGAATTTCCCATTATAGATATTTGTCAATTTGCTTGTTATCCCAGTCACCCAATATACCTCTAGAAATATCAAAAGTGATCATAGCCATAATTATATTATTTGGCGTATTTTTGAATTGCGAGCATACCAAAGTTCAATTGATAGTGGATTCCTTCTTTGTGGCACGACCTTTGCTATTTATAAGAATGACCTTTGTTTGATAGTGGATTCCTTCTCTGTGTAGAGGTCGTTGTGTTTGATTGTGGATCCCTTCTCTGTGGTTCTCCTTTGTTATTTATAGGAATGGCCTTAAACTGTCGAAGCCATCTTTTCTAGACATGACTATAATTATGGTCTTTCCATCGAGATGTGTATGTGTGCGCTGAATCGTCTCCAGCTGATGGCTCAGGATGTCACGTCTCCTCATTTCCCGTTATTCTTAGAGTCCTACTTCCCGCTTTGGTAATCATGGACTCTCAAAGATTCTTTTGTGATCATTGGATCTTTTCCATGTGTCAACTTCTGTTTTTTCTATTTTTGGGTATAAACATTGTTCCCCCAAAACGATGCAACTGAGCACTACATATTCAGGGCGTTGTTTTGGATCTTTTGAATTTAAGCTTTTGCCGCTACACTTGTCCTGCTTAGCTATCATCCCGCCATTGGTCGTGAAGCTCAGGGAGTGCGGCCAATCTTCCTCCTGTAATCCCTCGATCTACCCTTCGTCTTTTCAAATCTGCAAGATGCGGCTGACACGCAATTTGTCCATATCTTTTAATCATGTAATGACTATTTTGTCATTGTTCTGACTTTCTCTTCTTCTTCAGTGGAGTCTTCTCATACTGTTGCTCTTGAAGTGGATTTTTTGCAAGTGTCAGCTACTCAATTTAATTTTCATACTTTTAACCCGTTCTCTTCTTCTTCTTCTTCTTCTTCAAAAATTACCCTTGGGTCTGCTTTTAAAGAGATGCCTCCAGACGAAGTATGACGCATCTACCCTGACTCTCATATGTCTCTATCTTTTAACTTCTAAGAGCCCCTTCAATGAGCGAGCTGGCTCAGTGATAATCCTATCCATGCATGGAAGACCCTTTCCCCTGATTGGATATCATGAGTTGCTCATGTTAAGGTGGCCAAGAGTACTCTGTGTTGTCACCTCGACATTTATGACACTATAGAACTTAGCATTATCATGATGCTTATCAACAAACAGTTGCTCTCATATTTTGGTTCATGGCGAACAATGCCTTACACATTTGTTTTAGCATGATAGGCCCCACAGTTTATGACATGTTCACTCTTCTCGGATTTCCTCCATTCAGGGTTGAGGCTAATACTCTGCTCACTCATATCGAAATGAGCTATACCTTTCCAACCGACATGTAGAACAAGTTGATTATTACCTATTCTCTTTTCATTGCCACCTACTGTGGCTACGATGATTGCTTGCTCCTCAAAGTTGTATTCAATTAACAGAAATTTCCATGCATAGGAAAGGGGTATCGTTTGTAACTCGGTCGATTACTGAAGTGGTCTCCTCAGGGAAGACAGTTGGTTCAAAGGGTGATAAAACAAAAAGAAATAAAAATTGAGAATTTTGAGAGTTTGAAAATATAATTAATTAAAGAAATAACACTTAAATGAGAGAATCGATTGATTGGTAGAGATCATCCCACCATGATTAGGTATTTTGACTCAAATTTGTTAACTCACTTGAGTTTACAGTTAGGCTTCACCCAAGGGGTATATATCCGTTAAATTAACAAATGTGTATCTGAATCAATTGAATCGATTAGAAAAATTAATTCGATTGCAGTGATTACAATAATTACCCATGCCAAGTCTTAGTTGTCAAAGGATAAGAAAGAAGATCTACAATTGAACATCTTCCCAATTAACCTATTCAATTGACCCAAATAACTTGACAGTAGACTAGCCCTAGTTTTGAGTCAAAATTCCCAATTCATGGATGAGACTACTTTATCCGATCATAATGGTGAATGACTATTTACACATGACGTAAAGTAACTTGAAAGTAAAAAGCATCATTATAAATTAAAGCAAAAATAAAAGAATTAAAATTGCAAGTAATGTAAATACCTTGTATTGAAATAACAATGGAAAGAAATCATTCACAAAAAGTAAACAAATGTACTTGGTGTGTAGAAGTTAAAGACTTGAATTTAAAGAAAGCTTGTAAAGTAAACAATGGAGAAAAAAAACTAAAAAGAAGAAGAAGACTAAAAACACTAGGAGAGAGAAGAAGAAGAATGTTGAAACTAAATGATGGAATGAGAGCTCTTTCTCTCTCTCTCTCTCTTGCTAGACTTGGGTGTTTATAGGGATTCTTCTGCTGATTTTTTTTTCCTATCCACCAAATAAGGCCTTTAAAATAACACAGTAGATTGCCTTTCCAAATCTGTCCTCATAACAGATTTGTAGGAACCTACTGGTAGGAAGCAGAAAACGATTTACTTGTAGGGTTGTTCACTATTTTTGTCCTACTAGTTTCTTTGCTTTTCTACTGGTAGGACGCCTTTCTGTCTTTAACCTACTGGTAGGACAACTCTTTGGATTGTTCCTATCAATAGGAGTGATTACCTATTGGTAGAACCTATTTCTGGCTTTAGTTATATCGGTACAACAACTACCAGTAAAAGTGGTATTTTCCTCAATTTTGCTTGCAATGGCCTTGGCAAAACTTAGGGATCTCTTAGCTCACGCTCCAAATCTTCTTTCGCATAGAAACACGCATAATTCCATGCTTTTGCACCAATTCAATTGCAAACACCCAAAAACACTTGAAAATACAAAACTTAACTAACCCAAAGGGATTAAGTGACAAGAATAACTATGATGAATGGTTATGAGGCTTATAATATGCAATATTATGCTCTAATCACTCTCTCCAACTTAGATTTTGCTAGTCCCTCAGCAAAAAATAAATAAACAAACAAACATTAAAACTACCTAACATCATACTATAAATTCCAAAGCATACTTAACCACACAATCAACATCATTAAATTGAGATGCATATGTTTGAAGAATAAATGGCACACAATTGGAATCAAAAGACTTCTTATATATCCTTTGTGTAATTTTGGGTATACAAGAACAAAAGTGTAGTAGCTTCTACCTATTGACTCTTCTATTGGCTACTACTACCTAAAATAAAATCCCAAAGTTTCTACTAGAACTTATGTACAACTAAACAACGAAAAAGAAGAAAAACTAAAGAGATAGAAAAGTAGGGAAAAATAGAAAGAGTTGGTCTACGAATCAAATGCATCCCCCTTATCATCACCCATTCTCTCTTTCCTCCTCTGAAGACTCCACCTCCTCATCACTATTCTAGATAGCCATACTGAGATATGTAATAAAAATAGGAATGGAATGCAATTTAGGAGTAGGGGCAGAAGTAGGTTTTGTAATTCCCTCTAGAATCACCTCTCCAGGAAAAGCAAGCTCAAACAACCTCCTCCACATCCCCACACACATGTCCACCTTGAACTCAACCCTCTTCGAAGCTCTTTTAGTAGTCCTCTCCCCACTCTTTATACCACCAAGTTGCTCCTTCAACTTGCTCATCCTTTGATTCACAGTGGAACGAGAGGTCAGAGTAGACGCCATTGCAGCTTCTGTCGTAGTGGAAGGAGTGATTGTTCTCTTGCCTATCGAACCAGTAGCCCTCGATATAGTCAAGCTCTTCCTTTCCCCTACACTGCCTATTGGCCTAAACTTTGGAGGACTAATAATTTTGGATGCCAATCTCTTCACACCATCCTTCAGACAAAGCTGGGTGATCATATTACCAAAGGGCATATTCCCTTTCGGCTTGCGTGTGGTTAAGTAGTCTCTCAACATGCCCTAAATCATCAAGGCAATGCCAATCCTCGACCCCGACATGAACTTATAACACAGAACAATCTTCTACATCATTGAGCCCTTGGAGTACACATTATCATGGAGAATCTTGCCCTACAACCTATAATCTCCATCCAAATGACCATGCACAAATTTTCCTTTGAAGTTCATAGGATGCTCGTACATCTCCACTGCATACTCTGAGGCATCCTTGGTAGTAAAAGTGACATGGGGATATTCAATCTTAGTGGGCATTGGCCTCGTATAGCTTAGATATTCAGCTATGGAGGCCGGGGTAACATCAATCACCATCCCACAAACCTTAGTCCTCATCAATAATAAATCGGCATCAACCAAGCTCAACCCCAAATAAAACTTATGGCATAGAGCTAAAATATAGCCTTCAAGAGGCTTAAAGAAGATATCAAGTTCTTAATTAATGAGTACTCTAACTGCTAGAGTCGTACCTAAACTATCGACATCCACCATCCGGTCTCACATTATCCCCTATTTTCTATGACCTCCTTGTACCTAGGCTTCTTTGTTTTCTTCACCACAGGAGGTTCTTCATCTTCCTCCTTGAAGCCTAATTGAATGGCCATTTTCCTTTCTCTTTTGTAGAAACTCTAGTGGAAGGAGTAGAAGTACCCGAATCCCCTGGCGTGCCTTTAGCCAAGGGTGTCTTTTGGCCACCCAAAGTCCTGGCCATACCTAACAAAATCAAAGGGACATGGTGATAAAGAAAAGTCCCGTGAAGAGTGTAAAATTGAAAGCTTCATTGAAGAGAGGGATTGAAGACAAAACCTTCCATGGAGCCATTTCCAAAACTAAAGATCAAATGGTTGTTTAAAGAGTGATAGAGGGATTGGAAGTCTCATTAGGAATTTTTGGAAGGCAGAGAGAGAGAGTTAAGAGGGATGGGTCTTAATCTTTGGAAGTGTTGAAATGTTTTCCAACAGATAGAACCCTCACATAATTTTCAGACCGAATAGGAACCTACAGGTTGGAAGCACTTTTCGACCTACCGGTAACCGACTCAGAATTTCAAAATTTTTTAATTTTTTTTCTTTTTCCAAAATTAAGTAAAAACAATAGTAATTAACCCTAAATCATAAAACTCAAAATGTACCAAAATTAGAGTCTTAATCCCATTCCAATGTACCATAAATTCTCAAGTATATGCAATGCAATTTATGATACAACACAACAAATACAATGCTAAAGAATTTAGAGCATAACAAACAATCTAATAGAAATTAAAATCAAATGCAAAATTTAGAAATACAAAACCATTATGCACGAATGCCACAAATGCTATTAGAGAATAAACAATCTAATACCACGAATGCATTTAGCCTATGCACTAAGTCTTTAAACCCCTAGGTTACCCCTTGTGGACGAGTGTTGTCTCATGAAAGTTTTCAATGAATATACCTACAAATTCACTTTGTCTAATTTCCAACTTATTATTTCTCAATTACTATGAGACCAAAGATATATCATGTCTCCTCAAACTAATTAGCACACAAGTTCCCTAAAGGCTTCAAGGCTATGCCAAAATATTCACCATCATGTAGTATTTAAAACCAGTGCGTGAGATATGATCATGCAACTCAAAAGATTCATCAACCCAGCTTCATATCCCTATTTGCTATCCAAAGATATTTGAAATGCAAAAACTCACCAACGTTTCCACACTTAGAAGATAAATTATCTAATTATCAATGACTAATAACCTCTTACGTATATGTGAGGATCGAGTTTATGTAATTAAGATAGTGTTTACTCACATATTTCTCAAAAATTGAAGTGCTTAATTTCAATGAACAACCTTGACATAATCTCAAGAAAGGAATATTAAAAGACATACAAGTAATGTAGCTGATATATTTCCAAGAAATCAAAGCTTACACACTCAACCATACCTTATGAATCAAATAGGACTTCTATGGTTACAATGGGGCAATGGGTGAGGGTTTAAGAAACGATGAACTTAGGGATTCAAAAACGGGTTATCCATTAGACAATTTCCTTGTTCTCATTCACTGAACCCTTCTTTGTATACAACATGAAAACTCATATCTCTCGTTATTTCTTCACTAGCCTTTGGTTTTCTCATTCATTCATTTTTTTTCTTTCTTTTTCACTTTCCTTTTCTTTTTTAGAAATTTTCTCTTCTATCATTTTTCATTGTTTCTTTTTCCTTCTTTCTTTCTTTTACCACAATTCCTCACTTATATCAAATACGAACAATTTTAGGGATAACCAAGGTGGGATATATACTTAAATGCTTGGCTCGGCTATTAATTGAGGTAAAGAAATGAAAATCCATCATGGCTCAATCACAGTTACTAGATATAATGCAATAAAAGAATAGGCTTAAGACTCAAATAAAATTTAAAGATGGCCTAAAATCATCTTTAGAAAGTATGGAAAAGTGTTACTCTTATTCAAGATATAACCAATTAATTACTCTTACGCTTCTAACCAACACTAGAGTAATGATATTATTGAAAATAAAGGGATTTGAAATGAATATCATAAGAGTAAATATATTATAACCCTCAAAGAATGATAAGCACAAAACTCACAGGGTTTATACATGCATCTCTATTATGGATGTAAAGATTTTTCAACATACGAACCTAGCCTCATAAATTTCAACAGATATTGCGTTTTTATTGTGAACAAAGTTTGGGTTTTTAAATACCAACATGACCATTATATTAAAGCATAGACTACAAGTCTCCAAAGTACAATATGTAACCAATTCGGGTATCACACAATATATCTAAACCTCATAGTTCTTAAGAAACAACAATTATCATTCAAATAGACAATTTTTTTTCCAAATTTTTTCAAAATGTTCACTATGTATAATTATTGCTTAAAACCGAAATGAATAAAGTAAATAAATAAATAGGAGCAACACAATGGTGTAACCTCACTTCCCGACTTAAAATTTTTATTATCCTCAATGCAACAATGATAATGCAATGAGTAACATTAAAAGAGTGGGGGAAATAAAACACCTAAGCGCAAGACCTAACTAGATTAACTACAAAACAATAAAAGAACAAATTATCACAGAGAAATTTTTTTTTTAATTAAACCAGAAATAAGAAGTTAACTAACAAATCTAATATACAATAAGAAACTATTTATTCAAATAGTTCAACCGGGCTCCACTTGCCCAATACATGACTTCTCTCACGATTTTCCTTCTCCAAAGAATAGTTCTTGTTGAGAATTACTCTCCACACTTTGTAACTCGTGCGAGTGGTTTAACAAATCGGTATAAAAGACAGTCTCGAAGTTATTAACCTCACATTTAGAATTGACCAGGCATAATTGAAGAGGATTAAAATACATAGAAGTTTAAAAATTCTCCTCCACACACTCATCTACTAGGTCTATCTCACAAAACTCTCCTTTACGACTAGGTTGCTTTGATACATTAAAAATATTGAATTCATCAGTTATATTCACAAAAGTTCATTTCATCACACCACTCATGCAATTTATTAGTGCATTGGATGTTACGAGGAAGGGCATCCTAAAATGATGGGAATTTGTGCAATTGGGTTAGCAATCAGTGCAGTATCCAATATTATAAAATTGACTGCAAAGTAAAACCTATCTACCTCAACTAATACATCCTCTACCACCCCCTCGGTACTTTACACTATGGTTTTCCAATTCAAGAGTAATTGAAGTAGGTTTCAATTCTCCCAAACCTAACTACTTGTAAACCAAGTGAGGTAGTAGATTCACACTCGCACCTAAGTTTAACAGTGCTTGTTTGACTCGACAATCCCCAATGGTAATTGTAATGGTGGGACAACTAGGATCATTATACTTAGGTGGGGTGTTAGTTCAGAGAATGGTACTGACCTGCTTTGTCAGAAATGCCTTTTTCTAGACATGAAATTTCCACTGGTTAGTGCACAAATCATTTAAAAGCTTAGCATATGAAGGCAGTTGTCGGATTGCATCAAGACGAGGAATATTAATTTTGACTTTCTTAAATAGATCAAGGATTTCGGCCTGGTTGACTTATTTTCCAAGCATTTTCAACCGGTGAGGATAGGGAGCAGGAATAGGACATGCAACCTCTTGACACTCAACAACCTCGAGCAACTCAATCCACACTTTCACCAATGGTGTTACCCTGGGTTTATTTTTTTGTAGGATTAGAGACCTTGGGTGGGATATTTTTGTCCACTTCTTTATCACTCTAAAAAACGGTTATTGATTTGAGCTGCTCCTCACTAGGTGCAACATTCGAAATCTAAATTTCATGTTGACCATTGGGATTTTCTTAGGGTTGAGCAAAAAAAATTTCATTTTCTTGTTGCATCACCCCCATATTGCTAGTCAACTTGGTCATCTAAGACCGGATATCATTCAAAGCTTGGTTGGTCTAATTGTTGATGGTGGTTTGGATTTGAATGAATTGGTAGAGAACATCCTTGATGTTTATCTTATGAGGAGGCTAATATGGAGAGACATTAGCGTTCCCCTGGGGGACAAACCTATGTCGATTTGGGTTCTAAACAAACCCTTGTGGGCAGTGGGTGTTGGTAAAAGACTGAACAGGGCCAGTAGTGACTGAATTACGGGACATATGGCATAGAAGTAGAAGGTTGAGTGATGAGCGCAAAATATTTCATATTTAACGGCCTCATTACATGAATTTTACTTAGCATTACAAATAAGTGCTTACAGTTAGCCAAATTTATGAATAAAGTTGAATTTTTTATGTTGCAGATAATTATAGCGTAAATCATAGATTTTATAACCTTGAAACTAAGTGTGGAGGAGAGGTGAAGGCATAAACACATTACATGAGAATTTTGAGGCTAAAAAGTGAAAGAAATCAAGGAGGTATTGGTGTTTGGTAACATAGGCACCAACACTTGCACCATTTGTTAGATGTACTTAGGTTTTACTCCTTTTTGACCATGATCCACTTCAAATCTGAAAAGGTGCAAAGCATGAAAGTTGTAAATTTGGATGTCTTCTGTATTGTTTCAGAATTTCAGTTCAATCAGACGGTTAGAGCAAAAGTTATGACACTTCTATGAAAACTGGTCCGGAGTAGGCAACCTACCGGTATGACCTACTGATAGGTCGAACTTCAGTAGGTCTAACCTACCGGTAGAACGACTAAAACCTACTGGTAGGTTTTTCCAAAATGCCCAGAACACCTGCAAATCATCTCCAACTGCTTAGGGAGCCCACCTACACTTCACTCACACCCACCCTGACATATTCTACACATAACCATGCCATCTTTACCCAAAAGTCTGGATTTGGAAGTGAAGGCATGGGAGAAGAGGAGACAGAAAGAGAAGGGTATGGTGGATTGAAAGGATGGCTTGTCCTTGCTTGTGTAGGTGTCCAACTCCATCCCTATGCTTGGATGTCATCTCACACACCTAGAGGGACCATCCATGGACGAAAATGCAAGGCTCACACACCATATATTCAACATTCCACAAGCATTTCAAGGGTGGCTACCTAAGCTTAGGAGTAGTCTTAGCTCAATGAAGAAGATGATGAATAGTGCAATAGAAATTTATGTTTTTTCATTTTCTTCACCCATTTTATTGCAGTGAGTTGTAGTTCTCTTGCAATCTTTATTTCTTGCATTGTACTCTATTTTATTTCAAGTTTAATTCCATGTTCTTGCTCTTCAATACTTACAACTGGGTTTTCTTTGCAACTTTTCCATTTTGGTATGAATGTTATTTCCTTTGTAGTTTAACTCTTTTCTTGCTTTAAGTTAAGTTTTAATCTCCATTTCAATACCATGTCTCTTTACATTTTGCATGTCTTTCATTTTATCATGAATAACTAGATTTTTAGTTGGCTAATTCAAGAGAAACTTCTTCTTGGATATTCCATTTTAACTCATTTTATTTCTTCCTTCTCGGTGTACAATGGTTCGGTTTGACTGGGCTAAGGGTGGATGTGATTGTAAGTCTTTGATATTCCGTAGGCCTGTTCAAGGTTTATGCTTGGATCCTCACCATCATTTCCCTAGCTTCCCACGAATCAATCGGTCATCTATGCACCATTAGAGGAAGGTTTCGAGTTGAGTTGGGATTCCCATTGGAATAACCTCTTTGGATTGGCCAAAACTTGTTTTCATTCACAAACTTCACTCACCAAAACTCAAACTAAAAGATTTTACACTTTCTTTTTTTTTTTGACAAAATCACCTTTACACACTTAAACTTTCCTTCCCTGAGTAGATAACCTTGGAATACTTTTTCAAGTAAAACACGACATTGAAAAGTCTCCTTGCACTTAGGGAGCACTTTTGTTTACACACATTTCCACCATTTCATACATTTTATTCCACACATTCTGTTGCCTTTTCTTTTGACATCATTCCGAGGGAGGGTGACAATCCATTTACAAATAAGCCATACACACATTTGAGGGTGAGGTCCGGAGATTAGGAAAAACTACAACGATTTTGATCAAGCATTGGGTAGTGGTGTCGTTTCTCTAATAGAAGTTTGGGTGGCTATGCCAACCTTGATTATATGTATTAGAGTAGGGAGAATTTTGGTGTAGTTTGATTAAAGGCATTCATCTGCTTGTGGAGGACCTCTTTACAAATTGGTAAAGTCGAGCAATCCTTCATGGAATGCTCAACCTATTCACATAAAGAGCAAGGATCCTCCTAAGGTACACTTACCACCTCATTCACCTTCTTGGCCTCTAGGTTTTCAACCTGCCTCGACAGATGAGCAATCTTGGCAAACAAATATCTTGCTCTTTCAAAGCATATTTTCCATCTCCAATAGATTGGGATGGATTAGACTATTTTGATTGGTCAGCAGGATTAGAAATATCCCAATATAATGTATTCTTTGCTAAACTATCAAAATAGTCTATTGCCTCTTCAGGCTCTTTACTCAGAAATTCGTCATTACACATCATGTTGATGAATTGGTGATGAGTTGGTGTGATTCCATTGTAAAAATAACTCACAAATTGCAATGGTTCAAAGCCATTATGTGGTACATCATTTAAGAAATATTTGAATCTCTCCCAATAGTCATAGAATTGTTCATTCGATTTTTTACAAAAATTTTAAACTTGTTTTTTTTTTCAAAGCAGTTGTTCTATGAACTGGAAAAAAAATCTTGAGAATTAATCCAAGTTTTTGCCTTGTCCTTTAATGAGAATGGGAATAATTTTATTCTCACCATTTCCTCATGCATATTCTCCTCTAGGAATGTGCCAATTATCCCTTCAAATTCCTTGATCTAGAGGTAGGGAAACCTCTACCAACACCATGGAATTGGGTATACACATTGCCCGCCCCCCCCCCCCCCAAAAAAAATGATGCGACTGAACACTTTGTATTGGAGGCAATATTTTGGATATTTTGAATTTAAGATTTTGCTGCTACACTTGCCCTGCTTAGTTGTAATCCCGCCATTGGTTGTGAAGCTTAGGGATTACAGTCAATCATCCACGTGTAATCCTTCGGTCTATCATTTCTCTTTTCAAATATGCAAGAAATCGCTGGCATGCGATCCGTTCATATCTTTTAATCATTGTAATGGCTCGTTCTTTAGGCCTATATAATTTGTCCTCATACTGGTTGTTTTGTTATTGTTTTGACTTTCTCTTCTTCTTCTTCTTCTTATTCAATGAAGTCAACTTGTACTGTCGCTTTTGAAGCAACTCTTTTGCAAGTGCAAGCTACTTAGTTTACTCTTTGTACTTTTAACCTATTCTATGATTCCTCTTATTTAAAAATGGCCCTTGGGCCTGCTTTCAAATAAATGCCTCTAGATGATGTTTGACGCATCTTTGTCGATTCTCATACGTCTCTCTACCTTTTAACTTCCTAGAGCCCCTTTAATGGGCGAGCTGGCTCAGCGACAATCCTATCTGTGCATGGAAGGCCCATTTCCCTAATTTGGATATCATGAGTTTCTCATGTTAAGGCTGCCAAGACTACTCTGTGGCATTGCCTCGACATTTATGGCACTAGAGAACATAGAATTATCATGATGCTTATCGAAAAACTGCTTCTCTCCTATTTTGGTTTGTGGCGAACAATGCCTTTAATTTTCGTTTTTGCATGATGGGCCCCCCGGTTTGTGACATGTCCACTCTTCTCAGACTTCCTCCATTCAAGGCTAAGGCTAATACTTTTTTCACTCATATCGAAGTGATCTATACATTTCCAACCGAGAAACAGAACAAGTCGATTACTACCTATTCTCTTTTCATTGTCGCTTATCTCTGCTATGATAGCGGTTTGCTCCTTAGACTTATATTCAATTAACAGGAATTCCCAAGCGCAAGAATGGGATATCATTTGAAAGTCGTTCGATTACCGAGGTTGTTTCCTCAAGGAAGATGGTAGGCTCAAGGAGTGATAAAACCAAAAGAAATAAAAATTTTGAATTTTGATTCAAAAAACTAAAATAATTAAACAAATAACACTTAAGTGAAAGAACCAGTTGATTGGTAAGGATCTCCCCATCGTCATTAGGTATTTTGACTCAAATTCGACAACTCACTTGACCTTACGGTTAGGCTTCATCTAAGGGGTATATATTCGTTAAACACACAGTTTAATTAACAAATGTGTGTCGGATCAATTTAATCGATTAACAGAATTAATTTGATAGCATTAATTTCAAGAATTACCCGTTCCAAGTCTTAGTTTTCGATGGATAAGCAAGAAGATATATAATTGAACATCTTCCCAATCAACCTATTCAATTGATTAAAATAACTCGACAATAGACTAGCCCTAGTTTTGAGTCAAAATTCCCATTTCGCGGTTGAGACCACTTTATCTGATCAAACCAGGGAATGACTACTCAAGCATGAGAGAAAATAAATTGAAAGCGATTGAAGAAAGAATCATTGTAAATTAAAACCAAAAGACAAAAATTAAAATTGCCAGTAATGTTAATACCTTGCATTGAAATAGCAATGGAAAGAAATCGTATGCAGAAAGTAAACAAACGTACTTACTGTGCAGAAATTAAAGACTTGAATTTAAAGAGAGCTTGTAAAGCAAACAATGGACAAAAAAACTAAGAATAAGAAGAAAACTAAAATAGGAGAGAGAAGAAGAAGAAGAACAGTGAAACTAAACGATGGAATGGGAGTTCTTTTTCTCTTGCTAGACTTGGGTATTTATAGGGTGTCTTGTGCTGATTTTTCTTTTTCTAATTCACCAATCAAGGCCTTTAAAATAAAGCAGCAGATTGTCTTTCCAAATCTGTCCTCACAACAGATTTACAAGAACCAACTAGTAGGAAGTAGAAAACAACTTACCGGCAAGACTGTGCACTGTTTTTCTCCTTCTAGTTGCTTTGCTCTTTTACTGATAGGACACCCTTTTGAGCCAATAAATCATGATAAAAAATGTGTTCTTACCCCGATACTGAAGAGTCATTAATGAGAGCATAATATTACATATTATAAGCCTTATAACCATTCATCATAGTTTAGTTAAGTTTTATATTTTGGGTGATTGCAGTTGAATTGATGCAAAAGCATGGAATTACATGTGTTTTGATGCCAAAGAAGATTTGGAGCATGAGCTAAGAGGTCCAGAAGTGCATTCAAGGCCATTGCAAGAAAAATTGAGGAAAATACCACTTCTACTAATAGAAATAGTCTTCTACCCGTGCTCCATTCGAATGACCTTGTTCACCAAGTCATTTAATGTCTTGATAATTTTCAAGTCTTGGTCTAAACAATACGTTTCTCAAAAATTTAACCGTGACACGACCTCTGTTCTTAACCATCTAAGCTTCACATCATGGGTTAAACCATCTGCTAGGGTTGGTTCGACTAGTACTTCTTTTTTTACTGTTGTTCGTCCTTGGGATGTTGACCTTGATCCTGTGATCTCAACAAATTTAGCTTCCTCAACCATTCCCTCTTCTCCAACAAGGCCTCGCCTTAAGGACAAGCGATGACATTCTTCCACAACTCCTTCGACATATGTCTCTCATGCTCAGGTTGACGAGGGACAAGACTTTGAAGATGATGCCCCCTTGTGCGCCATTTTTGCCAACACAATGACACTCCTTCATCCATGTCTCTTTTTGCCAACGTAGGGACTTCTCAAGGTGCAATTTCGAAACCTTGAGCCCTTCAAGCAAGCTAACATCCTTACCTCTACAGCCTCTTCCATGGCCACAACTGACTCAGTTCCATCAACGCCTTCTTTCTACAATATGGTCACTGATGTGGCCAGTGATGTGGAGGTTGTAGACATTGAAAATTAAGAGGTTCCAGCCCATGGGCAATAACTTCTTGAATCCTCAGTACGCCATAAAACTCCTATGACCACTGAGACAATCCAAGTCGCGATCCCAAATCAAGCTGCTGCTGCATTCTTGAATAGAACTCCTTAACTTGAAGCGGACTTGTCTTCTGTCCTAGCTTCTTTGAAGGCCTACCTTTTTTTGACATTTTTCTTTTTAGCATTCAGGGCTAATTCTGAATCGCGAGTTCAAAGGTTAGCATGAGACAACAATGCTGGTTATTGGCCACCCTACTGCTCTGGTAGATGAATTAAACCTCCTTAAGGAGCGGCTTCACCCGATCAGGTCACTGGACGCCTCTCCTTTCATTGTTGAAGAGGACCACCAACCATTGGTACATTTAACTAATGAAGTTTCGAGCATCCTTCAGTAAGTTGGGTAGTTGCATTAGAAGCACCAAGATAGCTTTGCCATTGTTTATGATCATCGAAGCTGCTAGTCAACTTAAACCAACATATCCAAACTTGCTTGTGCCTTTCTAGATGCTTTAACTCACTTCCTCAATAGCTGGTAAATATAGACCATTAGGTTGCCAGTTAGAGGCTCACCATGCAACACTCCTTAAGGAATCCACGTCCTACCGAGAGCATTAGGAAGAACTTAAGGCCATCGTGGTAAATGACGCGGCCTATATGGATGAAGGCTTGGTTGTAGCTACTAGAAGCTCATTTTTCCAATTTGGTATAGTTCCAAGGGAAATGATAAATAAAAATAAAGGTGGACTTTTTTTCCCTTTACCTCTTTACTTATATCTGTATTTTCATTTCCCACGTAATGGTTGACATGACTGCGAACTAATTGACATTAATTTTCATTTATATCATGCTTCTATCGTTTGATGCTCGCGCGTTCATTCAAGCACTTTGATTGCCTTTCAAAGTGGCACTTTATTCTCCTCCAATTAAATTTTCATAAATGTTGGTAGTTATCGAGGTGAGGCCATTAAAATATTCAAATTCCTTATCACCTATAAATACCTATGAAGCACATTTTTGAGCAAACCAAACTATTTTAGGATGTCCTTTGCTTATGCAACACTGTTGTTTCTTCTAAACCTGCTGACCTAGAAGAGAGAAATTGGAAGATGACTTTGTTAGTCAATACACCTATAATCTTGTTACCCTTTAGGGAATAATTTGTGGGCAAAGATTGACTTAATCAAAGTCGTTGCTTTGTGTTTTCCACTTCATGTCCGCAATTGGATTGACCAACTTACTTCATTTTCTTCCTTCGGTTGAGTGCCCCTTTTTGCCCCCATCCTTGGGTCATTTTGTAGATCCTCGCCATGGGGGTAAGACAACATGAGTAGATAGAATGCATTTCTTTTTGTCTCCAACTAATGGTTCATTATGTCACGTCTCCTCACTTAGGATTCTTAGAGTCCTACTTCCCTAACCGCTCTAACAAACATGTACTCTCACAGATTCTTTCATGACCATTGGATCTCTTCCATGTGTCAATCTCTAATTTTGCTATTTTTGGTGTAAACATATATATAAAGACTCAAATGTGACAATGATTCGAAAATATGATATGATAGTAATGCAACGGTTTTCATTGATCAAGAAGGAAATCCAAAAATAACTTGAGTTTTTGTGCAATTTTCTGAAAATTAAGATAGATTAAAAGATTTATCTATCGACGAACAAACTTTGCCAAAACGTCAACCTCAAATGAAGGATGGTTGGGCCGTCTAAGTCCCCTTTGAGGATAGGTGTAAATAGAATTTGTATCTTAAGATCATACTCAAGATTAGTTTATATAGTAAGGAATTTTTCCACCCATTGCCAATTTATTTAAAGTTAGATACCTCTATAGTGTAGAATCCCAATACAACTTACTGATCTGGCTAGCTTATTTTAAACTTTGGTGCCCACTGTTACAACTAGTCAACTAATATGATGGGAAAAATAATTCACCTCTATTTTTTAAAACTTGATGAAGAGAAGATACACATTTTTTCTACAAGATATTAAATTCCCCTCCCCCCTCCCCTTCCTCTTTGAAATCCTTGTAAATATGTTATTGAAAGAGGGAAGAAGATGACATGGAGAGTTTTATGAAATTTACTTCTTGTTGAATCCATGTCATTTTTGGTTTTTTGGGTTTATTAGGTTCATTTTTATGCCAACGCATTTTGGGAGAAGCTTTTTAGTATATTAGGCAATTTATTTTGGTGGGCTTCTAATTATGACTACATCATTTTGCATTTTGTGATATTCTAAGAATGTGATTCAAAAACCCATTAAGAGTGTGTTTGTGATGACTTATGAAATCCAAAAAGTAATTTTTTAATAAATGTTTACCAAAAGTGTTTATAAAAAAAACACCTTTATTAAATAAGTATTGTTTGAATATTCAAAATTTAAAATGCTTAAATTAATGTATTTTATAAAAAAACATGTTTGGATGTGAAAGCACTAATTTGTATCACAATTTCCACTTGGATTGCCTCTCCAAATGCTAGAAGAAACCACCCATTCACAGAAAGATCTCACTTGACACCTCTGACCCACCGCGTGAGACTTTTCGATGGGGCATTGTTCTCACTGCCTCGAACTATTACAATTAAATGCAGCAACGATAGCTTGAAGGATTTGCTATCTGGTATGGTGGATGAGCAAGTGCAGGAATTGTTAAACAGAGAATAAAATAAAAATTTGTTAGATGGTTTGGAGAAAGCAAAGTTGAGTGTGGAGATAGCAAAGAAAGAACCCGCCGAGATCGAAAAACAAGAGATTGAAGCCAAACATCCACTAATCAAAATATGCACAAGAAGTACTCAAAATAAAATGGCATTTAAATGCTCAAAAAGAGTTGAATTTACACACTCCTAATGTCTAAAGCACATGAAAATTGGAACAGGGCAAAAAACATTGACTACTACAAGCAACTTTCAAAACCGTAAATCATCATCTCAAGATGCTAAAAATCTATAGTTCTCATAGATCTAATATAAAATCAACTCCCACAATAATCATGGATCAAATAAAAACATTTTCCCTAAAATCTTTCAAAGATCTCCACAACTTTCAACATTAAAAATATTCACAAACCAAAATATACTAACCCACAATAAATGACAAACAAATAGTTGCAAAAGATGCCATAAAATTAGTTAATATAAGGATGATGTAGCAGCAATAAAATTAGCCCTAAATTTCGAAACCGGCAGCTTGTATCCCTAGGGAATCTAGGATTTTGTAAGGGGGATTGGAAATCTAAGTCACTGTTGGATATGTATTAATATATCTCTAATTCTATGATTTTGAAGCGGGGTGTGATGGGTTTAAGTGATTTTGTTCTTCATACCTCTGTTTGAAAATGAGAGATGGATCAATATTGGTGATGGAGCTCGAAAAATAATGGCCCAAGTCCACGGAGATGTTTGAGGATATTTATGAATGAGTAGTTAATCGTTGAGCGATTTAGTCGTAAAGTAAGGAAAACAATTTGTAAAGTGGTTCACCTTAGTTCGGAGATCAAGAGGAAGTTTCTTGCTCCTTAAGGCTATATATTACTTGATTCTTGGTGACTACAATGATATTGCAGGCTCTGGCATTTTGTGAATGTAAGCTTCCTATTCTCTTGTTTCTAGGGCTTGAGGGTGTGATGGGGAAAATGGACCCTTTTCAATAGGATAACAGTGTCTTGTTTATACCAGTGCTTTCCTTGGGGTTTTCTATAGCGCCTTCTTCCTTTCTTGCTGATTCTGTGGGCCTTTCCTCCATGTCTTATAGCGTTCTCTGTCATTCGGTGCCACCATTCCCACAAGATCTGGACGGTTATGTGCACCAACACCCTCTACTCCAGGGAGTGCGTGATTGCCATGGGTGTTAGGTGGTCCCTCTACCCCCCAGTTACATGGTGTGATGGGAGTGTTTCAGGATAGGTGTTGGACTAGGCTCTCATATCTTGGGCTATCCTTTGGATTGATCAGATCAAGACTAGGCTGGACCTTGGTTCTCTTGATGGCATTGGGCTTTGTCCTTAGGATTTGGTCCAGTCTGCTCTAGGTACCGACAGGCCATGGGAGCTCCTATACGGGCCACTAAACAAGCAAGACTTTTCTGGACTTATTGGGTTGTTTGATAGTGGTGGTACATACATAAAATCCTATCCTTATCAATTGGTGTGTCTCTTCATTGATGAAAGAAAAAACAGGAGGAATATCGATGACGGCGAGATATCATTTCGGTCGTCATTTTTCCAGATTGACGATTCGATTGTTGCTCGTCCACATTTTTTGTTTGAAAGGATCTTGTTAGATTAGCTATACAACAAAGAATGGTAAGAGAGAAGGTTGCTCCAACATCATCAGTAGTTGGCGAGAGAGAAGGCAAGTATTGTTGTTGGTCAGCGAGGGAAAGAACACACTGTCACCATCAACGGCGACGATGGTTGCCAAAGTGGAAGAAGTTGTTCATTCACATCAGTGGGTATGGACTATGGAGAGAGTTAAGATGGTGAGGAAGAAAAAAAGTAAAGATAAAAGTGAATGGGCTGATTAGATTTTGGATAAGTAAAAGTTTTATTTGTTAACTTTTATTTTTGGACTTATTTAAGTGGTAAAATTTTTTTAACTTTTAAAAAATTACTTTTAATGAGTAATCTCAAACACTACTTTTTTTTAAAAGTATTTATAATAAGTCAAAAGTTCAAAAATACTTTTTTTTTTTAAATCAATTCCAACACACTCTAAGTATTACGCGTTATTATATGTTAACATGTTCAATAGTTTGACATACATTATGGGGCCCATTGTCTAGTAGTTTAATTTTTTGTGTAATTGTTGACTAGTCTAGCATGTTATCAGAGCTATGTTTCCACAAGGTTTCGGGTTTAAGTATCAGTGTTATGATATGGCTTTCCCATTGTATTAATGTATCATAATGCACCAAGTTCATGTTTATGTATGTAAATTTATACATTTCATTGAATGCCTCGTCCAAGGGTGCTTTGGAGTCACATTTTGGGGGTGGGGGTGGGTTTGGGGTGTGTTAAGAGATTGTTATGCCTTGGGGACCCTTTCTCTACCTACTAACTCTTGCAGTAATTTGTAGTTTAATAATATGCATATATATAATGATGTCTTGGTTTCATGTTAACAGATTCACTTCAAAAGATGGTAATATTGTTCCTTGAAATTGTAAATACCATCTTCTAGCATGTAATATTATAATAACATGGTTGAGATGGTAATACCATCTCCAATTTAGTAGAAAAAGATGATAGAGAAAGAGATAGATACAAAGAAGAGAGAGGGGGGCTTTTTTTTCAGTACATCAGAAAAAAAACAGAAGTTAACGCAACCCCCTTACAAAAGCAATACTGCGTAAGTCTGCCCTTAGCACTTGTACAACTTGGTGGGGAGGGACTGTGACCTCCACAAAGGTATTCTGCTACTGTTTGTCCATGTTAGCAAGGATATCTGCACATCGGTTATCCTCACGCAAAGTATAGGCAACAGGAATCTGGCGTTCACCCGTAAGGTGTTTGCAATTGGCAACAAGGCTTTGTGGGGATGGTTCTTTATTCCCAAACAAGGATTATGTAGACATTTATAAATGATAGGGAAGTTATGAGCTTTTGAAGTATACCACAAGACGGTAAAGTGAAGTTTGCCCTTAGTTTAAATTTTATTGACAACAAATGTACCGTTTAAATTTGGTCCAAAACCCTGAGGTGATTATATGTAGAGCTTGAGACTATAATTAAGGAGACATAAGTTATTGGAAAAACCACACGGAGGTAAAATTATGCTGCTCTTCTTTGGTTCAAGCATATTTTTCTAAATGTGAATGATCATTTTAATTAAGGAACCCGATAAACCATGAATGACTACAACGTGGAATCTAAAAGCACAAAAGCTCTTTGAAGTTGTTTGTTTATTACAGATGGGTGCAGCAGAGGTACAGAAATTTTGCATGGCATTTCAACGGGTGCATAAGATGCTTGTATGGGCAAGATTGTAGTTTATGTATCATTTAAATGAGCAATGCTATTGAGACCTAATTTATTGACCTAATTTACTATAACTTTGGATTGACTGTGGAGCCCATCAAATATTAAAACTTGGTGTTGATCCAGTGGTTTTACTGAAGTCACGTCATTATGTAAGCAAATTAAGTTAGATTTTTAGGTTCAAATAGTATTACTCCTTTTAAATATACTAGTTATTGTCTGTGCATGAAGACACAAAATAATAAAAAAAATGGTTAACAATAAATATATTTGTATTCACATATAAAATCAAATCACAAATATAGATAAGAGAGAAATGAATTTAAGCACTGCTTAAGTGAGAGTGAGCGATGGTAGTGGTGGTGGGTGGTAAAGGTGGTGGAGGGGTGACGACGGTGGCGATGTCGATGGTGGTGGTAGTGGTAATGGTCGTGAGGGGTAGTGATGGGGCTATAGAGGTAGTGGTGTTAGGGATGATTATTGGACAATGGTGGTGGTTGTAGGGTGGTGGTAGGGTGGCCGCAATATTAATGACGACGGTGGTGATAATAAGGGACAGTCGTGGTTGTTGTGGCAAAGATGGTGGTGGGGTGGTAGCGGCGATGGTGGTAAGGCAGAGGTGACGGTGGTGGTGATGGGTGTAATGGGGATGGTGGTGGCGGTAGTGGTGGGGTGACAATTGTGGTGATGGTAAGGGG
>CM042187.1:16370777-16384546 GCA_023539305.1 Ilex asprella
TGCTGGGTGGGCGGGGATGGTGGTGGGTGCTGCGATGGTGGTGGTTATTCGACGGAGTGAATGCAAGTGGGGAGACTCAGACGAATTTGGGGGAAATTAACTTCAATTTTAAAGACGTCAAATGGACTGACGTCTTTACTTAAAAATGTCAGTCCATTTGACGTCTTTAAAATAGACTGGGCCAGGGTATTGGGCTTAAAGACGTCAAATGGACTGATGTTTTTAAATAAAGACGTCAGTCCATTTGACGTCTTTAAAACTCCATGGGTTTGAGAATTACTTTGAAATGTACCATTAATTGAGAATTTTTTTTAAAAATGCCATGGTTTTGGTCAATTAGTCCAATTTTTTTGGTTAATACCTTGTGGTTTTATTGATATGGGTGTCAGTTTCACCCATTGACATGAACAAGAATTCCAAAAGGATGAAAACACAAATTATTAAGTGGATGGGATTAAGATTAGACAAATTACTTGTCTAACGGAAATTATGAAAAATTGTTAGTTTTTTCTTTGTTTCTTCAATTCGTGATCTAGTATAGTGTGAGTTGTTTTAGAATTAAATGATTTTTTGACTCGGTTTTAATGAAATTTGATTCAAAAAGGTTTTTAATGTATGTGAGATTCATGTCTGAGAGGAACTAATTGAGAGAAAGTACTATTCCTACTGTTTCTTGTTATTGGTTTCACTGAATGCCACAAGCATTTGAACTGAAACAAATTAAACATGATATAACACAGCTCAATTGATATCCATACTTGTTGGTGACATAAAAAACGTAGCAACCACAAGTCCAAAAAATCGTAACCGGGATGGTTCTCGGTAATATAAAAATTAAATTGCTTAAATGAATTAGAATCCAGTTCACCATTAGGTTGTATAATAAGAAGTGAACATTATGCATGAATATCCAAACTACGTTTACACCGCTTAATGTCCTGCAACTCACATGTTTATTTAAAACCTTTCGGTGGCGTACTTGGCCTTCAAGTAGGCTGTTTCGGAGGTGTCGACGTGAAATACTCGATGCCAAGGAGATGAATATGAACCAGCGACCTGCGTCGAGATGACAACGAAATGGGAATCACAGAGGTGGGTCTTGATCTCTTAGAGTGAATCGGGGAAATTGGACTTCGTTACTTGCTTTATGGTCTGTTGGTTATGGTGGTGGATGGGGACGGCGGTGGTTTTAGAAATCTTGGTGCAGAGGAAGCGTCTTGCAACGGTGAAGAAAGTGGATAATGAGGATTTGGATTTATTAGGGTAAGAAAAAGATGGATAATAACTACTCTTGAATTTGAATTTTAAATTTTATGAAAACATTTTACTAATAGATCTCCATCGAGCGTGAAACAAAGGATAACTAGTTTTTTAGTTTGGAATTGCTTCCACGTTGAAATTTGCTTTAAACGTAAAAAGAATGGTATTTTGGTATAAAACATATTTGGACTTAACTACTAACTAAACAAATAATATTAGGAGTTAACCTCAAATATGTTTAAGGGATGGACTTAAGTCATTATACATTTTTTAAAAAGATCAACCGCCAATTATCACTTGTTTTTCAACTAGATAATTGGGCCACATAATGACTTTGAGAATTTTTACATTAGGTTCAACTCTAGATTTTGTGGCCTGAAATTTTTTTAAAAGGAAATTTGGAGGCCGGTCCCCTTGAATGGACTTGTTTGGAGATAAGTCTTGCAAGGAAACTTATTTAGTTTGAAGTCCACTTTTTACCACTTTTACTATTATACCCTTATTTATTAAAAAACCCTAAACGTCGTTTAACTTGCCGTTTGTTTTCATAGACGAAGAACCCTTTCGTTGCTTGCCGTGAAACCCACTAACTTCTCCTTCATTCCAGGCACCGAATCCGGCAAATTCCTCAAATCTTTCTCATTCATCTTCTTTGCAAAACATATACCACCATTAGTAAAACTGAATTTATTTCAAATTTCAAACTTGTTTCGAAAAAGAAAACCGAAAATCGGTTTTACTTTTTAAGCTTCATTGGTGAAAATCTACAGATGGTCTCGGCATTCTTGAAATCTTCATAAAGCTTTGGAATTCTTTAAAAATTTGTGAGGTATGTGTTTTTACATGAACTTTGATGTTTGTTTTAGGGTTTTAAAACAACATTTACACTCAAAATCGATCATACTGTTGAATTTTTTTTTTTTGAAAATAAAATTGTGAGTTCTTGTTACTATATAAAAGAGTTGAGTATTATGATTTTGTTTTATTTTTTTATTGTGTTATACATTCGAAATTGATTGGTGTCGTTTGTTTGGAATTTCTAGTGTTACTGTGACAGCAATGTTCAAAATTTATTAACTTAATGTTGAAATCTTGATGTTATTGATATGTATTGAGTGTTCTAAATCAATCATTAACATTGTGTTACCATTAGTTCATGATAGTAACATCAATTTTTGAATTGTTTTTTACTATCAATTTTTCAAAAATCGATGTTACTGTTGCACAATATGGATTTGTGGATGAAGTTGTTCATGTTACTGTTACTTAATCAGTGTATTATATAATTAGATGTGTAAATTTGAAAGGTATGTGATTTTACATGTTATTTGATATTTATTTTAGGCTTTTAAAGCAACATTTACATACTATATTGTTCAACCTATCAAACAAATTTTTTTTTCCACAATAAAATTGTGATTCCTTGGTACTATATTAATTAGATATGTATTATGAATTTGTTTTTTTTTCAGTTTTGTAATATATTCGGAATTCTTTTGTGCTGTTTGAGTGGAATATCTCATGTTACTGTAAGAGCACTTTTAAAACTGTATCTCATAATGTCGGCATCTTGATGTTTTTGATTGGAGTTGTTTGTCCTAATTCAACCACTGACAGTGTTTTACAATTAGAGATTTTTTTATTATTTTTTGAATTGTATTTCTACTATAATTTTTTGAAAGTTGATGTTACTGTGAACACAATATAGCATTAGCGGTTGTACTGTTCATGTTACTGTTACTTAATGATTGTGTTATATAATTACAGGTGAAAATTTTTTATTGTTTTCTGCGTTATTCAAGACAATCGAAATCCATTGGTTCAAATCATTCACATGCAACAAGCATTCATGTTACTGTATGATTACTAATAAATGGATTTCCTAATTTCCATGTATTGATGTCCTTGAGTATTGTGGATGTTACTGTTAAATTGATGTTACTATTGACATGTTACTAATCACATCCTAGGGTTTTTACTTTTAATGCAACATATGTTGTTTACGAAGAGTTCAAGAGTTGTTATTTGATTTTTAAATGTAAATTGGGAGTGATTCTTTTTTATTCAATATATGAAAAATGATGTTATTGAATAACAATTATCAAAATATTACAAGTTTCCTCCAAAACATTTCAAGTTGCTTTTGAACGAATGTTATGTATAATGTAATGGTCATTCTACAAAATTATAACATGAAGACTCAATGGATTTCCAATTGAATCAATTGTATAATGAAAAAAATGATGTTACTGAATTGTATTTGATTGATGTTACTATAAATATAGTATTGAGGTTAAGTTTATTAATTAATGTTACTATGAGCATGTTACTAAGATCATGTTACTATGTGTACATCAACAACTTTTGTGTTACCGTTAATGTTATATTTGCACATAAGTTTTACTAATTATTTTATATACATTAAGTTAGGTGATTTTGTGTCATGTTATTATATGTTGTTCAGTAATTGATAATTCAATGTCATTTTATAAGTTGATGGTAATATTTAATGCAGCAACTAGCCCGTGGACAACCAAGAGAAGAGAAATTGAAACCACCTCAACTTAATGCTCTACGGATAGATATGGTATCTACATTCATAAACCATAGGAATACATTGACTATTGAAGACTACATGTCAAGATCAAGATTGAGAAAGAGATACCAAAAAAAATAAAACTTACTAATGTTTTTCATAGCTATTTTTTTTAGGCTAATTATAGGGTGGTTACAAATTGGTTGTAATTGTTGACTGGTTGGTGGTTGACAAATTGGTTGTAATTGTTGGCTGGTTAATAAATGGATGAATTGAAATTTGGTTGTAATTGTTGGCTAGTAGATATTTGATTGTAGTGGAATGTTTGTGGAACAAATGAAACTCTGTCCAATTGTAAATCAAATAGTAACTCAAATAGTAACATGCTCAAAAAAATGTTCCAAATTACAGACCCCATTCGATTTTAGAATCTAAAATGAAGTTGATTGTGGAAGCTAAATGTATTTATCCACATGACGGGTATTGTTTGTATAGTTTATTTGTAAAATAGTTAAAAATTCTTTCATGATTAGTAAAAAAAAAAAGCTAACGTGTTTTAAATTCCTTCTAATTTAGGCAATCACTTAAAATTTATTTTAATTTTTCATTTTCAAATTTATTTATAAATAAATGAGTACTACAAAATTTCATTTGTTACACAAATTCATTAAGTTACACTCTATACCAGACTAACAAATTGAGCTTGATTTAGAATTTGAATTTAAATTTGAATTATTAATGGAATATTCTGATCTGAAATTGAATTAATAGGCTAATGATTGTAACGTAATTCAAGCATAATCTTATAATATATACTATTTCCATAAAAAACTGATCAATTGGTTACCATATATATCTCAAACATCTAACCTATGACTTTCCATAATTGACTAAAGTTAACACCGTTAGAGGTATTTTTGAGATAAAAAAAAAAGTGGACTTAAGTCGGTGCATATAATTTTAAACATAGACTTAGCCCCTTATAAGTATCCTTGCCGGACTTATCTCCAAACAAGTACATCTAGGAGGACTCATTCCCAATTTTCACTTTTTTAAAATATGGGGAACCCTAGGCAGCCACCTAAGGGGCCTAGAGCCGGTCCTGTTTGGGCTCAGACCTATTTGAATTCAAATGGATTTGGAAAATCCGATCTAGATCTATTTTAATGTTTTGATGAGCTTATTTTTAAAGTCTGATTTGATTCAAAAAACTTGCAGTCGATTGGAAGTCTTAACAAATTACATCATAATTTCAACTCAATTTTATCAAACACAATTAATTGTCATGTATCTATAATATGCATAAACAGTTTGAATCTGATGACTATCAGATGATATCCAGATCCATAAAAATATTGTCTCATGAATTCTAATCGTTAATTAAAAATAATAATTCATATTTGATATCTGACTAACTGAGCTCAAACTTTAATCTAAATTTGATCCATTGTGAGAACTAGTCTCAAACATCCAAAATTAAGATTGTATGTAGAAATGCAATTGCATATTCCTTTACCTACCTTAGTTCAGTTTTTGGATCTGACCTTTAACATAAAAATTGTTATGCGAAAATGAACATTAAAAGAAAAGCAGCACAATTTATTCTTTCATAACTTTAACTTTACAATTAAATTCAATAAATAATACCATTAGGTTAGCCACCTACAAAAGAGGTGCCTGCTATTACAATCTAACAAAAGAAGTTTCACTGGGTCCTACTGGATTTCAATGAGACCCAACAAATTTTACAAAGGATAGAGTTGAACTTTATAAGAATCTATAGAGTTTTAAGCTAGGAAAAACACCAAAGAGAGGATCTCCATATTATCTATGGTTCCTTTGTTGATGGCTAAACAATGGAAACAAGATATTTTCACTCATAATCTTTTCCTTCTGGGTTTGGATGTCCAATTCTCTCAATCAACCATGGTGCCACAGGAGGAATGCTTTGTTTGTCATGGAAGAAATTGCCGGGATCCACCAAGGTCTTCACATATACTAATCTATTGAAGTTGTCCACAAAATATTTCTTACCCCAAGTACTTGCCTGCACATAGCTTGTGTTCCCATTATTATTGGCTCCTATATCCAAATCTCTGTAATTGATATATGCTTCTCTTGGATTCTTGGAAACATAGGGAGCCATATATTTATAAAGCCTTCGGACCCAGTTGATATGCTTTCTCGAAACTGCTGACCCTTGGTCTTGCCATTCTACCTGGTATTCAATTTGGTATATGTTCCCGGCTCTGTGGGGAAAAGGTGTTTCAGAGGCTGCAATCTCACTCATTTTTCCGCCATATGGAGTCAATACCAATAAAGGAACACCAACCTCTTCTTCAAGAAACCTTTTCCATATTCCTTCAAGCACTCTTTCAGAAATGGGTTCCTTAACGTAGTCTGACTTTATTTTATAGTTGCCTCTATAATTATAAGTCCTATTCAACAAATCATTCAATGAATCGAGCGGCAAGCCATAGAAATAGAGAACTGATCCAATCCAGCTTGTTTCAGTACAATTTTCTCTCATCAATCCCAATTCCGGAAAGTCTTCTTGCATCAACTTAAGTAATCCATCAACTCCACCCAGAAACAACCCAAGAAATGAAACTTGTAGTGTCTTATTTCCATTTTCACTTGAGTTCATAGTTGATGCAGTAACTCTGATGAAAAGGTTCTCATCAACCTTATCTGCAATGTATTGCCATCGATGGATAAGTTTTGTGGCATTTTGTTCCAAAGTTTTGCTTACTGTGAATACTGTTACATTTTCTGGAACTGTAACTAAATTTACTTTCCAATCCAAGATAACGCCGAAACTAGCGCCTCCACCTCCTCTTATGGCCCAAAAGAGGTCTTCCCCCATTGACTTTCTGTTAAGGATTCTACCATTCACATCAACTAATCGAGCGTCGATTACATGATCCACAGCAAGTCCGAACTTACGCAGTAGAATGCCATAGCCTCCACCACTAATATGTCCGCCAGAACCAACAGAAGGGCAAATACCTGCTGGAAAGCCAAGTGTGTTACTCTTATTTACAATATTGTAATAAAATTCACCAAGAGTCGCACCAGCTTGAAGCCATGCTGTATTGTCTGCAGTATTGACAGAGACTGATCGCATGTTAATCATATCAATAATGATGAATGGCCGTGGAGAAATATAAGAAAGTCCCTCGTAGTCATGTCCTCCACTTCGAACTCTTATTTGTATGCTATATTTTCGGGAACAATATATAGCTCTTTGAATATCAAACTCATTCAACGGTGTGATTATGGCCAAAGGACGCGGGGTGCTAGGTGAAGTGAATCTTTGATTTTGTATGGAGAAATCCAAGACAGATAGATATGAGGAGTTCTTTGGTGTGTAAATAAGCTGAGAGATAGAGGTGTTTTCAAACGGATGGGAAAGACATTGAAGAAAAGCTTTATTGGTATGAGCAGAAGCTGCCCATAAAACTGAGAAGAGAAAAACTAAATGAAGTGAAAGCGAAGAAGCTCTTGGGGTTATCATCATCTTCGTTTCTTGTTCTGGTTTTGTGTGAAAAACAATAGAAGATGTCTCCCATTTATAAAGCCGTAAAGGCAATTTTTTAATTTTTTTATATTTAGTTGGTTTAATTATTTGAGTTAGTCAATGATCAAGTTGTATAGACATAGCTGACATTTTCAATAGTTGGTGATCTTATCTGGGTTGCATGAATAAGATTTGGTTGAATTGAAAATTTCAATTTTCAATCCATAAAGAAACACACCCGCCTCAGCTTTGTAGTTCTTTATTCATGTACTATCTGATATGATTTTTCCTTGCATTAAAACCACAAGTTTTGACATAATAATAAGAATCTAGAATTCTTGACATGGTCTTAGTGGATGTTTTTTACAGTTGGAAACATCTTATGATTGTAGTTTCTTCTTACATTAATTGCATTCCAAGGGGTTATTGACTTGTAGCCGTTGGCAAAATTTGTTTTTTTTTTTTTTTTTTTGGGGTAAGTAAGTTGGATTAACCTTTGACTTTGCGGTTGCCTGTAAATTTAACAACGCAAATGGACCGATGAAACCATTTGGAAGCATAGATTGGGAATCAGATATCTAAACTGGCAAAATAGATCAGCGTACGAGATTCTCACCATTACAGCATTTAGGAGGATTAAATATACATAGTCTTAACTGTGCATGTAGAAAACTCTTTTGACTACGCGAAACATTGACACTCATATCACAGTAGAACAATTTTTTGCTACATTAAATTCTACTCTCCAATCATAGCAAAACTAGGCTTAAAGATTAGCCTGAAGAATCGAGTCCCCAACAAAGAAGTGAAATTCATGCAATATATATATATTTTAAAAAAATTTCTAAAAAATATTGAGTTTGTCGTCTAAATACCGAACTTTGTTTTCAAATTTTTACTCAGCTCGAAGTAGCCGACTCCATTCAACATTTTCATTGATTTAAATGTGGGTTATAGTGTTTATTGTGACCCATTACTTATTCAATGATTATGATCGATATAATCAACAAATGGTATCAACTTTTAGAGTCTAAATAACATTTTTGTGAAGTAAAAGGTTGATGTCCTTAAAGGTGGTGGGTTGCGTGAATATGATAATTTTATATTGAAAATTGAAATTTTCAACCCATTCAGAAACACACCCACCGCAGCTTTATAAACGAGTAATCACCGCCGTCTCCAAGCTATAATCTAAATGTTCTTTATAATCCTTTATACGTTTTAACGCGTGTTGAAGTCCACTCTCAAATCAAAGCAAATCTAGGCTTAAAACTGAGCCTAAACTATTGAGTCCTCCAACAAAGAAGTGAAATTGATTCATAATATTATTTTTTCATTTGAAGGGGGTGGGGGGAAGAAAAAGAAAGAAGTGATTTCTTTTAAAAGGAATTTAAATTTGTCATTGGGAATACCAAACTTTGTATCCAAATTTTTACTTAAATCTAAGTAAAAGATGCTCGTGCCTAAAGTCGACAGTTAAGGCCCCTTTTAGATGACGGGAATGAAGACATCAATGCTGTAATTTTGATTATAATTAAAATTGCATTTTGAATGGTCAGCTACAAAATAAGTACTAGAAATGTAATCCATATCCCTCACATGCTCACGATGGGATGATAGTCATAATTTCATCATTAGATTAAGATTTTCTTTTTCTTAGATTCATTTGATTTTCCTATTATTTATAAGAATTATAAAAGTGGTTTGGGTAGCCAAAGACAGTAATGATAGGGTGGTTAGGTAATGGACATACCTCAATAACACATTTGTCTTTTTTTCATTTTTTCCAATTTTGTTTTGTTCATTTGTTTTTTCAGTACGATAACAATTAAGTTCTCATTGTCCCAAACATGAGTTTGTGTACACTTATATTTAGGGGTGTCAATGGGTCGGGCCGGGCTTCAGTAGTGTAGATAAAAACTCTTACCCAAGTGAGTTATTGGACAGCTCGTGTCGGGCTTTGAGTAGAGGTAGACTACGCACAGCTCAACCGATGAACCTATTGGGCGGGCCGGCTCACAGGTTTTTTTTGTATACAACTTTATTTAAAAGTAATGAATATTTTTGTAACTTAGTATTTGTTTAAATTATATTTTTGAATCAAAAGTAGAGTCAAAATAGATAAAAATAAAATAATGAATAATTTTATTTTTGATTAGGGGATAAACTGCATCTAATAGAATGAATACATCCCAATTAGGTTGACACCTACTCACTTATCTATCATATACATTACTCTATCCTTTAAAACTTTATACTTAATAAATGGAAAAGAAAATAATGCATTATTTATAATATCTAAATTTTTAAAATTTCAAATTCCGACATTGGAAGACTTGTTTCAAAGTTTCAAATTTAATAATTTAAAAAAATAATTTTTTTTTCAAAGGAAGGGTGGGTGGACTCTTGGGCCGAGTAATGCGTTTAAGGGTAAACTCAAGCCCTCTTTTTAAGGATATTAGGCTCGAGCAGGTCAACTATTGGCCCTATCGAGTTTCATGCCTATTTTTTTAAGGTTGGAAACTGGACCCGTGAGTAACCCGACCATAGACACTTTTATTTATCTTAAATAAGTCAAAACCCCCCCCCCCATGCTTCTTGGAATAGTATAATATTAACTTTTATTGAATTCATTGAATAAGTTCCCCCGAAATCTCTTTTTTCTTTTTTGTCGGGTGGGAAATTAAACTTTTGATCTCAAGAAGACAAAACTTTCATAAGACAAAGAATACTATTCGTCCAAAAGTCCATTAATTAAAATCCCATTTCTTAAGATAGTAGAATATTAAGTTATATTAATTCATCTAAGGAATGGTTTAATTAAATGAATAAGTTCCCCCCGAAACCCCATGCTTCGGATTCCACATTCACGCATTCCTATTAACTTTTTTAATCAGATCCACTAATTTCCGTTTTTGTGACTATGATATAGATGAGGGTAGGTATAAGAATTCACCTTGATTGCTTGGCTCGGTTCTTTTAATTAACATTAATAAAGTTGCCGACAGCTTTACTTAAAATTGATGGGTGGTTTGAAAACATGTTTTTTTGATAATGGAGAAATGTGTTCTTTACTCCAACTAAAAATATAAATTAAAGAGTAATGTTATATGTAATTAAAAATTAAACTTAAAAAATAAAAATAAAAAATTTCAAATCTATATAGCATTGCTCTAAATTGATTCGTTATTCGGAAAAAGAAAGAGAGATGGTTGACAGCCTAAATACCGGCATGCTGTGTGGTACACAATTCTCAAAATAAAGTCAAATGGCCTGCAAGTCTAGTGTTGAATTATTGTTTTTAGCAATATTATGTAACTCAAATTTATATCTCGAATGAAGGGGAATCATTGGATCAGTGGTTCCTATTTTAAAAAGTTGATGGGACCTGTTCATTCAATTGTTCTCATTTATTTCGAATGCAAATTTGGATTGCATAGTATTTTCTTATTGTTTTTGTGTGAGGCTATTCCCACCCGTTTTTATTATCGAACTACTAAATTCATTTCTTCTATACCCATCTCAATTCAACTAAGTTCACATCATGCTATACACACCTCTTTAATAATAAGCCCACCTTCTATTTTTTTATAACTAGAGTTTCAGTTACTATATCCTCTCATACCTCCTACACCAAAATAGTTTTTTTAATATTTATATAATAAAATAACTAACAAGTTGAATTTTATCCCCTACACAATTCCCTCCTAAAAATATTACATCACTCATTTTTATTACATACCCATTTATTTTAATATTTGATTAATTTATAGTTTAATATATTTTTTATTTCAAACATTATCCATGTACGATAATATACATATTTTGAGAAAATTTGATCTGATTACGTATTTTGAAAAAAAAATTGTAGATATTTTTAAGAAAATAATGATAAACATAGATTTAAAATGATGTAATCAAAGAAATGAAGGAAAGAAAAATTATTATTTAATAGTGGGATAGAATTTTCTTCGCGCTAGAATTTTATGTTTTATCGTACCTTCACGCACGGGTTATGACTAGTTAATTGATAAGTAAGATGAGTACATCACTTTTTGTATATGCACATTATCTAAACCTATTCTAGCTTCTATCAAAACAACCTCTGTTAGATTAATATGAGCAACCGCTTGTGTTCCTATAGTGTGGGCAACAATATTACATTCTCTTTGAATGGAAACAAACTAAATCAAAGGAATCTATTGAGTATACCAACGAGAATAATTTATACGTATAATAATAAATAATCAAAAAATTTAAAATAGTTCATTTTTTATTTGTGGTACAAATATGTGTGTGTGTGTGTGTATTAGTTATTACCCGTGCCTAAAAGTATTATTTTAAAAAAATATATAATTGAAAGTAATATATAACAAAAAATATCAATCAATATGCACCCACTATTCAAAAAAAATAATCGGTAAAATGCTTATGCCTAAAAACACTGTATAACAAAAAAAAAAAATTCCTCAATTAGAAAAAATAAAAATCCATTGAAAAACTATGTTTACTATAGTAATTGAATTTCATAGTTCATTTAAGATAACATCGTTATGCTTATTACAAACATACAAAATAACCAATAAAATAAAAAACACACTTAATTTGAAATTGCATAAATTTTAGAACTTTCCACCCAAGAAGGAGCCTCCATGAATGCACAATTCACCTCAGAACCTTAACACTACAAAAAACGAATAAGTCTAGGTCCAATGATCCTAGCATGCCTTCCCCTTAGCAGACACAACCTTTTTCTTGCACAACCCTGTGTTTTTTCTGTAATCAAAATCAAATAGTTAGCAAATCAATCGACCCAATTTACTATGACAATTAAAATCATAGAACTATAGAAAATTGACTTAGCAATTCATCTAAAATTAATCAGATACATCAACCTTCTAGATAATTGAATGTGTAAACCCTTGTAAGAGTTATCATTTTGCATGTGTTTGAAAGTCACTACTATGATCATCGAACGAACTCAAACACGTCACCCACCCCAGATACTGGAAAAGGGTCCAAATCATAGTAAAAAAAGTCTAATAAAAGTGAGGAATCAAAATTTTAAATCCTCTCATTTCACCAATTTTTGGGATTGAAAAAATGACTTGAAATGGCATAAACATAACCTAATGCAACTACAACACATAAACCAACTAAGATACATGTGAAGTGATGTAGGGGTAACTATCTTACTTTCTTCAACAGATTACAAAAGCATGTGTATTAGTGCATCACATAAAATTACTCTGACGACGTTTGTTAGCCTGCACATACAATTTTCAAAACCTTACAATATTATAAAATAATCATAATTCATCACCATCCTTTTGATTATGTGTTGGAGTATAGAATAATGTATGTGCAGGTGCATATTGTCCAAAGAGGTGTTGTGTAACCATTGATTGAGATGCTCAGTTAAGAGAAATGGCAGCTTTTGCATTGGGGAGGTTGGCACAGGTTACAATTCATATAAATTCTTGTGCTATTATTACTGATTCGAATATATGTTGTTTGCATTAAAAAACTGTTGTAGCTGAATTAATTGAGGGTTTGTTTTTTTGCGGTTGACTATCATACATCTGAGACGAATATTAGTGTTGAAGTATGTTATGCTATATTTCTCCTAAAAGAAAAATCTACCTTTATTTTTGGTTGTTTGGAGCAATGTTCTGTCAACCACCAAATTTCAAGTGTTATGTTTGTGCAAATCCACTCGGTTAAACTCTACTTTTATTTTTCGTTATTAAGGCGTGTAGCATGTGCTCATGGTATGGTGGGGGTGCTCTTGCAAAGGTGTCTCTTTATTTTTCCATGATGAGAAACTTTTTAGAAAGCTTTTGAGTCTCTCTCTCTCTCTCTCACACACACACACACAGAGAAATACAAACTTTCAATGGGCAGTAGATTATGTTAGACCTATGTATTGCCTGTTTGCTGAATTTTTTCATTATTAGGACACACACAACAAGCTGGGATTGCTCATAATGGTGGAGTAATTCCACTACCGAAGCTTGTTGATTCAAAAATTGGATCCCTGCAACATAATGCATTGTGGCATTGGATTCACACTTTGATACCCACAATGTGTTTTTGAATCTTTATATGATGTGTTTATGAAGTGTTACATTGGAGTTACACTATGATACCATCAATATACAAACCATGTATATGGTGTCTACATGTAGTGTGACATTGCTGCCATATTATGATGCCCACAATGTGTCAATCCCTGGTTTACACTGTGATACTTTTTATGTGTCAAAATTTGCATATGTTGTATGTATACAATAGACATTGATGTCATATTTTGATGCTCATGGTGGCCCAACCCTACATATGTATTTTACAAGTAGTGTGACATTGGCATCACAATGACCAAATCATGCATATGATGTAACACCCCGTATTTCCTTATATATATATATATATAAGGAAATACGGGGATTCTAT
>CM042187.1:16429546-16452118 GCA_023539305.1 Ilex asprella
GCTGCGCTATAATAGTAAACTTTTCATTGGGAATGTAAAGGCCAAAGATGGCATATTCTTTTGGGATATTGATGTAAATGTTATGAATCATGGCTATGAAGTCTTCTTTATTGATAGTTTATCTTAGTGCTCTCATGGTATGAATGGTTATTGAATGTAATGCCGTCCAAGATTTATTTTGGGGCGTTACAATACCTCCTTAATTGACCATGCCTCTAACAATTTTCCCATTTCGTCAATAACAACTATGTACTGAAGTGAAGACTTTCATTGCTTTTGTTTTATTAGCTTAAAGCTAGGGTCGACATTCAAATGATGTGAACTGACTTTAGGGTTGATTCCAGGCATTTCCTAGGGAATGAAGAACCTATTGTGTCAATGAACATCCTATCAAAAATTGTCTATCAGTGTCATGCTTTTCTCTATAGATGGTTTTTAGATCCTCCACCATATGTTTGGTTGACCTTGCTATAGGGTCCTCTATGTCTAGTCGTATACAATTTAATTGCTATTTTGCAAGTTGATTTGACGACTCCGTGGATTCCTATTTCGCTTCTTTTATTGACTTCCCTTTAAAAGTTGCCAATAGAAAACTCTGAGAATTCACTTGGTCCCCTCGAATGTCAACAATCCCTTTATCTACAAGGAACCTCAAAATCTAAGGGTAGGTCGACACAATTGTCTTTATTTCGTGCAGCCATGTGTGCCCCATGATAGCATTATAATTGATTCTGAATCGACAACAAGCAACTCAATCATTGTGTACTAGCAAGGTGATATTTCCTTTAGGTAGCACCACATTTCCACTAAACCCGACCAAAAGGGCATAGACTGACTTCAAGTCTTCCTCCTTCAAGTCAAGCTTTTGAAACAAGCCTACATACATTACTTCAATAGAACTTCCTTGGTCGATTACAATCCCCCTCACATCAAAGTTGGCCACACTTAGAGTGATAATCAGAGCATCATTGTGAGGGTGGTGAATCCCTGCCAAGTCATAGATTGAAATATCGCTTGCCCTTGATCGATCTAAGATAAAATCTAGTAAATTGGCTATTTGAAAACAGCGTTGACCCCGAAAATGTCAACTGCGGCTGGAATCCCCCCCTTCTCCTTCCCCATTACCTTTGGTTGGGGATGGTTGGACTTCTCTTTGCCATTAACATTTCTATTTCGTTACTTCTAGTTGACCTCTCTTTAACCCTGGCCATTAGCTCCTCCATATCAACGATGGGTCTTATGGTTAAAGTCTAATATAGTTTATTATCCTTGGGTAGCCCACTCTTGAATGATGCCACCAAAAATTTTGGGTTACAACTTTCCATTTATTCATGGTCTTCTTGTACCGATAATCATATTCCCTAAGTGTCTCGTTGTGCTTCTTCTTCATGGACAACAACAACCCAATGTCCTTCAAATCGCGACTACTAATGATGATTTGATCATAAATTGCTGAGCTAGCCGCACCCAGCTGTTTAATTGAATCTCTTGATAGGCAATCATACCATTTCATGGCCACTTCTCCCAGATTGCTTGGGAAGTGCACATTAGGGCTTCATTCTTTCTATGAACTGACATCAATTGCCTATATTAGCGGATATGAACTGTTGGGTCGGTATGCCAGTCATAAAGTTTGAAGTTGGGGATTACAAATTTGCTCGAGATCTTCTCTCTATTTATCCATATTGCAAAAAGGGACATCTCTACTCCGTCGGAGTATTCTCTTGTGGCTTGCCTGGCAAGCTCCTGCCTAATTTCTATTCAGGTCACTTTAGTTTGCTATCAAGCTCTGGTAATGAAGTCTTTTCAAGTTTCCTCCCCGTTGTCGATCTTTGTGGCTTTTCTTCTGCCATTTCTGTCGTGCGTGTCATCCTTCAGTCTCCTGTTACGCTAATTGGGACTGCGAATATGACTACTGCGAGCTGGTCCTCTCCTGACTTTGGTAGTCAAGTGGTCGGACTCTTCCGATGTCTATTGATCTTTAGATCTTTGCAAGGCATCCCTCAATACCTCATTCTCTTGCCTAAGCTTTTCCTCCTCCTCTTGGAATTTTTTAGGCATGACATCATGGGCATCCATCTTACTCTGTAGGGATTGCACAAACTTCATGAAGGAAGAGATCTTTCCATCGATACGCGGGAAGCCCTCTGGGTGGACATCGTCTTTCTTGGTTGGAGGTTGGTACCTCCTTGATGAAAGGTTACTTGAGTCTTCCAAATCTTTTGCAAACTTCGGGCTGCTTTCTCCCTAATGCCGCTATCTGATAGGAGGGAGATTTGATAGTTTTGCGAAGGATTAACTTCCTCATTGAATTCTTGACTATGATGTGGTGATCCGAGAATGTTTCACAGGTGTGACATGGCCTTTAGTATTTGTGTATTCCCACAAATGACACTATTTGTAAGAGGAAGAATCTTGTACCTCTTAATCGAAAGTGATGAAGTGGAACTTGATGGAGGATTCATGGAAAGCAACCAAAAGTTACCACTACCTCTAAAAAGAGCGAACTCCTTGAGACTGGGGCTTGACTGGTCAGGGGTACTCAAATGTCTAAGTCAGTATGTATTCTTAGAATTCGGTAGGTCAATCAACTGGGTAGGTGTTGCGTACCTTGGCCTTTTGCTTTGCTTGGTATTCATAACATCGTATGACACCCTGATCTCCTAAGGTTGTTGCCGTTGACACTGCAGGGTGGCACACCTTCATCTCAACCAGATTCCTTTGGAATGACACCTGTGTATTTTGTTGATTTGTGTTTAATCTCTCAATCATTCTGATAATTCGCTCAACATCATCCCTAATTCCAAGGGATAATTTAGTAATTTTCTTTTAGAAGACAGAGTCATGTTTCTAACGAAACCTTGCTCAGTTTGGTTGTCTTCTGCTTGGTCATGAATCAAGTTGCTCGGTCGATCCATGTCCAAGCGCTCTTGTTTAGCATGTGCCCTTATTACGTGCCTCCCGACAGACTATCACCTTTTAAATCTTAAATACTGAGCTCCTTCATGAAAAATCCAGATCCTGGGAAAAGTGATCTAGGACAATAATTAATAATTATCATATTTTATTTTTATTATTTGTTTAGAGTAAGAGTTAATTAGGAATATTCTAGAGTTATTTATTGCCTAAGCCATATCTATTTTCCTAATTTATTAGACATGTGTTTTATTGTTTTAGGTAACTTTTTTAAAGTTAAGGATTTGTTTCTATTTTGGAAAACTTAGGATTTTAGTTTTTCCTATAAATTGTCTTATGTATTACAACTCGAGGTAGTTGATTGAATAATGGACCTCTTTTTTAGAGATATTATATTGTTACCCTCTCTGTGAATTCAGAGTATTTGTTCTACACATATAGAATCGTAGTGTACTTTATATCCCTTTGTTCTATGACCTAAAAAATGAGATGTATTAAGCCGGTCCTGTAGACTGAATGGTGTCTCAAAACAGTATCCTAGAATTGCTGCAAGTCATTGAAATAAACTCCAAAAACAAAGTCCTGACACCAAACAACATATAAAAAATTAGGAAAGGTTAAATTATGATTTTTTGAGATATAAGTTATAGTTTTAAAAAGACGTGATTCATCCTAAAATGTTATAATTGAGTATAAAAATTATAATTTTTTAAAATCAAATTATAACTCATAAAAGAGAAGTCATAATTGCTTGATAAAATTCTCGATCAATCATGATATTTCTCAAACTGTTGTAATTTTACTTCAAAAAATATATAATCTTATTATTAAAAATAATAATTTTTAGTCCGGTACCGTTTTTTTTACCATAGAATTACCTTTCAAAAATGTGTCCACTGTATATTCCTCATTGATGCATTGATTGCGTGGTCAACCCTGTCACAACCACCACTCAAAATTTTTCTATGTTGTAGGTATAGTCATTGATGTCTCCTGGTTCTCCACATTACTTCACCGTCTGATTCACACCTAACGGGAAAACAAGTTGACTATTCACACCAAGCCTGCTAATCAACCAAATGAAATATAATATAACACACACACAATATATATATATATATATATATATATATATATATATATATATACACACACACACACACACACTAGTTATTCCAAGTGCCTGAAGGCACCGAATAAAAAAAAATTATTTACAATAAATATATTTATATTCACACTCAAAATCAAATCAAGAGCATAAAGGAGAGATAAAAAAATTTTAAGTACCGATTATAGTGGGGGTGAGCGATGGTTATGGTGGTGGGTGACAGTGGTAATGGTGGAAGACGGTGATAGTTGTGGTAGGTGGTAATGACCATGGTGATGGTGACAGTCAAGAATGACAACGGTAATGATGGTTGTGGGTTTTGGGTGACGATGATGGTAATGACAGTCGTGGGTGACGACGGTGCTGGTGGTGGGTGATAGTGGGCAACAATGGTGGTGATGGGCGCTGACAGTGGTAGTAGGATGATGATGGTAATGACAATAAATATAAGAATAAAATGACGATGGTGGTGGGTGGTGGAAGTGGACGACAATGATAGCAATCGGTGCTGGGTGATGATAGTAAGGTGCGACATTGGTAATGATGACAGTAGAGTACGATAACAGTGGTAGTGATGGTGGTAATGGGGGATGGTGGTGGTGGTAGTTGTAGTGGTGGTGGGGCAGTGGGGGTAATTGTAATGGTGATGGAAGGGCGATGGAGGTGGTCGGGTGGTGGTGGTGGTAGAGTGGTGACAACGGTGGCAGTGGTGGGGCAGCGGGTGTGGTAGAGTGACAATAGTGATGGTGGCGACGACAATAATGTCGGTGGTGGTGATGGGGGATAGCAATGGTAATGGTCGTGGAGTAGTAGGGTAATTTTTTATTTTTGATGTGCCATGTGGTGTGTTAAATTTATAAGGAATGACTACGGTCTAATACCTTTGCGAAGGCTATAATATTTGATAGAAAAGTTATAATGATATCTCATACCATGTCAGGATTGATCATTAAAAAAAATATAATTTTTAAAGGCCAAGATACCCTATATAAAGAAGTTAATACTGATTAGGATAATTCATGACCAATCATAACATTTAATAATTTTATATAATCTTTTTGTGGATTTAAAATGGTTTTTATTTTTAAGAAGATAATGGGTGTGTCACCAAAGTATATGGGCAATGTTTATAGACAATGGTTTGAAATATAAAGTCTTTATGTTTATATCTCTTAATATATGTATGTGTCTTATTATCTATTATATACCATTTACACATCAATATGGGGTACATAATGAAGTGGCAACAACTATGGTGCTATTGGGAAAGGTGGTGGTGGTGGTGGTGTTGGTGGTGGTGGTGATTCTTTGGCAACAAGTATGGTGTTATTGGGTTGATGGTCTACAGGACTGTGTCGTGATGATCAATTTCATGAACGGTATGCACATGATGAATTATCAAGAACATTTATTTAGTAGGAAATAAAAAACAATTAGTGATTTAACAATTATTAACATAATTTATTGATTTAATAATACGACAGTTAATATGATCTAACTATATTAATAAAGACAATATCACTATAAAAAAATTAAATAAATAAATTATATTAGATTTTTAAGTCCTAAAAGCGTTACTCCTCCCCTAAATGCCTTAGATGGTGCCTCATGAAGAATTACCCCCACTCAATCTTATCTTATAAAATGTTGTTATATATTCTTAAGTCTGCCCCCTTAATAATTTCCTCATGCAAATTCTCAATTAAGTAAATTTAACTATTGTTTAGTTAATTGAATACCTTCAACATGTTTTTCAAAAATCATTCTAAAGTTCTTCTTCTTTTTCTTCTCTCTCTCTCTCTCTCTCTACTACTACTACTACTACTATTACTACTACTCCTCCTACTCCTACTGTTGCTGCTATTAATTTGTATATATTGTGAACAACAATAATAACTTAATTAGTGAATAATCTAATCCATTGTTGCTCTTGGATTGATAATATTTTCAACTAATATTGAAATCTATAATTAATTCAATAATGACAATTGATTACATAAATGATCAATAAATTATGTTCAAATAAATATTTATTCAGAAAAGCATATTAAATAATATAGATAATAAAATTATCATGTAATATTTTTGAAATGTGAAAATTAATCAAAAATAATTCTAATTGTATTGAATAAAAGTATTGCTGAACAATATTTTATTTATTTATTATTAGTTTAATAATTTGTCTTGTATATGTTAAAGTTTTGGCTCTGCCCCTGCACATGAACTGTTTTTTCTTTTTCTTTTTTCGTTGGATAATTAGGTAATTCATGCTTTAGATTATTCGCTAAACTTTGTCACTGTTGTATTAAATTCGATAGTATATAATAGGCATGGACCAGGCCACAAGATTTATGAGGAGGAACTGATTACAATTTAAAAATAAATAAATAATTATCGTATTATCATTATAAAAGTTACACCAAATAAATGCAATTCGTGCAACAAGAACCTTCATAGGACGTACAATCACACTCACACGTGTTAAATGGAACTGTTAGAATGGTAGAACATTAGGGAATCATCATAGAACATATAAACAAAGAAAAGACATTTTTCCAAAAGTATCATCAACAAAGACCATGTCAAGGTAGTAATATACAAGTTTTAAATTTCAACTTAAGGCAATGATTACTAGTTTATGAAGCAGAGTTAGTTAGTGGTGTTTATAAACGTGTTGAAATTTTCAATTCAAAATGTTCTCTTTCACCCAATTCAAAAAAAGATCACCACAGAAATGTCAGCTACGTGGTATACCCTTTTAATATTGACTAAATCAATATTCAACCATGTAACCTTTGATAATTGTGAATTTAAAGTACTAAATAGCTAACATTGCTCAAGGTTTGTTCTCACAAAACCTTCTACAGAAATAAGGATAATGACAACCACAAAAGCTTCTTTGCTTTCACTTTGTCTTGTTTTTCTCTTCTTGTTGTGGGCAGCTTCAGCTCATTCCAAAAAAGCTTTCCTTCAATGTCTTTCCCTTCCCTCTAAAAAATCCACCTCAATCTCCCACGTCATTTACACTCCAAACAACTCTTCATATTTGTTTGTCCTAGATTTCTCCATTCAAAACCTAAGATTTACTTCACCCAGCACCTCATGACCTTTGGCCATAATCATCCCATTGCATGAATCTCATATTCAAAGATCTATATATTGTTCTCGAAAATATGGCATAATGATAAGAGTTCGAAGTGGAGGACATGACTATGAGGGCCTTTCTTATGTTTTTCCCATACCATTCATCATCATTTGAGACAGGATATCATTCAAAGATTGGTTGGTCTGATTTTTTATGGTGGTCTGGCTTTGAATGAATTGGTAGAGAACATCCTCGATGTTTCTCTTGTGTGGAGGCTAACAAACACATGTGGATTCGAGTTCTAAACAAACCCTTGTGATGATGGGTGCAAAGACTGATTGGTAGAAGACAAAACAGGACCAATAACAGACTGAACTGGGGGGGAATATGGCGTAGTGGTAAAGGGTTGAGTAGCAATGTCGTTTCTCGAACTAAAGTTCGGATGGCTACGCCAACCCAAGAATTTTTTTTCTTGGTCTGATTAAAGGCATTCACCTTCTTGTGGAATACCTCTTTGCAAACTAGTAAAGTCGGGTAATCCTTCACAGAACTCTCAGCTGATTCACATAAATAGCAAGGATCCGCCTAAGGCACACTTACTATCTCATTCACCTTCTTGACCTCTAAGTTTTAAACCTTCCTCAACAGATGAGCAATCTTGACAAACAACTCATCTTACTCTCTCAAAGCATATTTTTCACCCCAATAGACTGGAATTGATTAGACTTTTTTGATCGGCCAGTAGGATTAGAAATATCCCAAGATTGGGTATTCTCTATTAAAATATCAAAATAGTCTAATTCCTCTTAGGGTTCTTTACTCAAATATTCTCCATTAGTCATAGAATTGTTCATTAGATTTTTCAAAAAAAAAAAGTGAACTTGTCTTTTCAAAACAATTGTTCTATAAACTGGGGAAAAAAATATTGAGAAATTATTTTTGCAAATCAGCCCAATTAGCTATAGTTCAAGGCTTTAGAGAGTTGAGCCAAGATTTTTCCTTGTCCTTTAATGAGAATGGGAATAATTTACTTCTCACCACTTCCTCGTGCATATTCTGCTCTAGGGATGTGTCAACTAACTCTTCAAACTCTTTGATATGGAGGTAGGGGTTTTCCCTATCCACACTATGAAATTGGGTGTAAACATTTGGAACACATATTCGGGCGTTGTTTTGGATCTTTTGAATTTAAGCCTTTGCATCTACACTTGCACTACTTAGTTTTCATCCCACAATTGGCCATGAAGCTCAGGGATTGCGGTCAATATTCCATGTGTAATACCTCGGTCTATCCTTCGTCTTTTCAAATTTGTAAGAAATGGTTAACACGCGATCCATTCATATCTTTTAATCATTGCAATTTCTCATTCTTTATGCCTTTATAATCTGTCCTCATACTTGTTGTTTTTTAATCGTTCTTACTTTCTCTTTTTCTTCTTCTTCTTCTTCTTCAATGTAGTCTTCTCGTATTATTGCTCTTGAAGCGGCTCTTTTGCAAGTGCAAGCTACTAACTTTACTCTTCATACTTTTATCAGTTCTATGATTCTTCTTCTTCAGAAATGGCCCTTGGGCTTACTTTCAAAGAGATTCCTCCAGACGAAGTTTGACACATCTACCCCGACTCTCATATGTCTCTATCTATAAACTTCCAAGAGCCCCTTCAATGGGGGAGCTGGCTAAGCGGTAATCCTATCCGTGCATGAAAGGCCCCTTCTCCTAATCGGATATCATGAGTTGCTCGTATTAAGGCTACCAAGAGTACTCTATGGTGTCGCCTAGGCATTTATAAGGCTATAGAACTTAACAATATCATGATGCTTATCGATAAACTATTGCTCTCCTATTCGGATATCATGAGTTGCTCGTATTAAGGCTACCAAGAGTACTCTATGGTGTCGCCTAGGCATTTATAACGCTATAGAACTTAACAATATCATGATGCTTATCGATAAACTGTTGCTCTCCTATTTTGGTTCATGGCAAACAATGCCTTTAACTTTCATCTTGGCATGAGGGCCCCACACTTTATGACATGTCCACTCTTCGTGACCTCCCTCCATTCGGGACGGAAGCTAATACTCTGCTCACTCATATTGAAGCAAGCTATACCTTTCCAACCGACAAGCAGAACAAGCTGATTACTGCCTACTCTCTTTTCATTGCCACCTACCGCGGCTATGATTCCTACATGCTCCTCAGAGTTGTATTCAATTAACAAGAATTCACAAGTGCGAGAAAGAGATATCATTTTTAACTTGGTCAATTACCAATGTCGTCTCCTCAGGGAAAAGGATTGGCTCAAGGGGTGATAAAACAAAAAGAAATAAAAATTCAGAATCTTGAAAGTTGGAAAACTGAATAAATTAAAGAAATAACAATTAAACGAAAAAACCGGTTGATCGGTAGAGATCACCCCACCGTGGTTAGGTATTTTAACTTAAATTCGATAACTCACTTGAGCTTATGGTTAGGCTTAACCGAAGGGGTATTTTCGTTAAACACCCAATTTAATTAACAAATGTGTACCCGAATCAATTGAATCGATTAGAAAAATTAATTTTATTGCAGTGATTACAATAATTACTCGTGTCAAGTCTAAGTTGTAGACGAATAAGTAAGAAGATATACAATTGAAAATCTTCCTGATTAAACCATTCAATTGACCCAAATAACTCAACATTAGACTAGCTGTTGTTTTGAGTCAAAATCCCCAATTTACGAATAAGACTTCTTTATCCGATCAAACTGATGAACAACTACTCACACATGACATAAAGTAAATTGAAAGCATTTGAAGAAAGCATCAGTGTAAATTAAAGCAAAAATACAAGAATTACAATTGCAAGAATTGAAATTGTAAGTAATGTAAATACCTTGTTTTTAAACAGCAATGGAAAGAAATCATTCGAAGAAAGTAAACAAACGCAATTGTTGTGCAGAAATTAAAGATTTGAATTTAAATAGAGCTTGTCAAGTAAACAATGGAGAGAAAAAACTAAAAAGAAGAAGAAAACTAAATGATGGAATGGGAGCACTCTCTCTTGCTAGACTTGGGTATTTTATAGGGAGTCTTGTGCTGATTTTTTATTTTTTAATCTGCCAATCAAGCCCTTTAAAATAACCCTACAAATTGCCTTTTCAAATTTGTCCTCACTGTAGATTTATAGGAACTTACCGGTAGGAAGCAGAAAACAACTTGTCGGTAAGACTGTTCACTATTTTCCCCCTTACTAGTTGCTTTGCTCTTCTAATTGTAGGATGCCCTTCTATCTTTAACCTACCAGTAGGACAATACTCACTTACCGATAGAAAAACTCTTTAGATTACACCTCCCAGTAGCAGTGATAACCTACTAATACAACCTCTTTATGGCTTCAGTTATACCCATATAAGACCTACCGGTAAAAGTGGTCTTTTAATCAATTTTGCTTGCAATGCCTTTGTCTACACTCCGGGACCTCTTAGCTCATGCTCCAAATCTTCTTTTGCATCGAAACATGTGTAATTCCATGCTTTTGCACCAATTCAACTGCAAACACCCAAAATCACTATAAAATATAAAACATAAGGAACATAAAGAAATTAAGTGACAAGCATAACTACGATAAATGGTTATGAGGCTTATAATATGCATTATTATGCTCTCATCAGTGGATCATCCAGACCAAGAACACATTTCGTTCATGCTTTATTACCTCAACTAGTTCTTCTTTTGCACCTCGTGTTACAAAGTTATTACAGAGTACATTCCGTTGGTCGTCAATCTGGCCACGGGAGCTTCTTATGATCTTGTTCTTGCAATGCTTACCCATTTCTGTCATGAGATGTGGGAAAAAATGGCTTCAAAATTACATAAGGGTTTGGTTTCCCTCTACGTGCTTCAACTGTGGCTTCACCCTTATTTTCCAAAGCTTTTCATCCTGCCTTCCAACAGTGCCTCCTTCTCTTATGGGCGCCTATTTGCCACGGCCCCTTCCAAAGAACAGTCTTTTGCATAATACTTTTTCTACTTGTATAACTTAAACAATTTACAACCCATTTGGATGTCATTGGCTCAAAGTTGGGGGCCAAAATGGTTCCTTTATAAGCCTAGGGAAGCCTCTGCTAACACTGTTTCTCACCACGAAGACATATGTTTTTCTTTTCTCCACCCCCGAGACTTGCATTAAGGCCTAGGGCCGACTTATGGCACCAATCTCACTACGATGTCGAAGTTTACACGCCTCAACAGTCCACCCGCCAGTTTGGCTTAGTGCAGTAGAATCCTTATCCCTTCATCTGTACCCTCCACACTTACCTCACCAATCGGCCTAATTTGGCCGATTTAAATGTTTGAGAAGTCATTCGAATTCTTGAAAATTGCCAAGGTTTGGTAGAAACGACATGGCCTTTGTTCTCAAACATAAGCTTTCCTTTATGGGTTCAACCATATCCTACGGTCGGCTTGGACAGGACTTCCCTTTCTACCATTGCTCCTTCCCGGGATATTGACCTTGATCCCGTCATCTTTGTAGATTTAGCATCCTCAACCATTCCCTTTTCTCCAACAATGCCTTGTCGCAAGGACAATCAGTGACATTCTTCCATAGCTCCTTCTACATCTGTCTCTCATGCTCAGGTTAATGAGAGACAAGACTTTGATGATGATGCCCCCTTGTGCGTTATGTTCACCAACATAATGACACTTATTTATTCGTGTTAGTTTTTTCTAGCACAGGGCCTTCACAAGATTCAATCTTCGAAAACCTTGAGCTTCTCAGGCTAGAGAACATCCCTACCTCTACGGCCTCTTCCATGGCTGCAACTGACTTAGTTTTGTCAGCGCCTTCTTTCAACAATATGGTCGTTGATGTGGCCAATGATGCTAACGTTGTGTGACCTTGAAAATTAAGAGGGTTCAACCCATAGGCAAGAAACTTTTGACTCCCCAGCAAGCCATGGTACTCCTCTGGCCAGTGAGACAATCCAACTCGCGGTCACAACTCAAGCCACTGCTCCATTCTTGATTGTCACTCCTCCACTTAAAGCGGACTTGTCTTATGTCCTAGCTTTTTTGCAGATCCTCTTTTTTTTTTACCTTTTTCTTTTTTGCATTCAGAGCTAATTCTAAATTGCGAGTTCAAAGATCACCACGAGACAACAATGTTGGTTATTACTGCCCACCTTGCTGTTCTGGTCTATGAATTGCTACTCCTTTCATTGTTGAAGAGAACCACCAAGCATTGGTACGTTTAGCTGATAAAATTTAGTCCATCCCTCATGAAGTAGGTTCGTTGTATCAGAAGCACCAAGATAGCCTTACCATTGCAGCGCTCTAGGAGGAATTCACATCCTACTGAGAGCATTTGGAATAAATCAAGTCTATTATGGTAAATGACATGGCCTATGTGGATAAAGGCTTAACCTTTTCCATGTCAGCTTCACCGAGTTGTAGGTCGTTAATAGGTCACTTTACCAACTAGAAGCTCATTTTTACAATCTTCTGCAATTCCAAGAGAAATAATAAATAGTAAATAAAGATGGACTTTTTTCCCTTTACCTCTTTACTTATATCTATGTTTTCATTTCTCACGTGACGGTTGATATGACTGCAAACTAAGTAGCACTAATTGCTAGTTACATCATGTTTCTATTGTTAGATCCTCATGTGTGCATTCGGGCACTTTGACTGCCTTTTAAAGTGACGCTTTATTCTCCTCCAATTAAAATGTCATAAATATTGGTAGCTTCCAAGGAGAGGCCATTAAAATATTCAAATTCCTTATGGCCTATAAATACCCATGAAGCACTTATGAATTTTAGAGCAAACCAAACTTTTTCAAAATGTCCCCTTGCTTATGCAACACCGTTGTTTCCTCTAAACCTCCCGACCCAGAAGAGAGAAAATTGGAAGATGAATTTCTTAGTAAGTATACCTACATTCTTGTTAGGAATAATTTGTGGGAAGTAACTGACCTAACCAAAGTAGTAACTTTGTATTTTCCCCTTCATGTTCGCAGTTAGATTTACCAGCTTACTTCATGTTCTTCCTTCAGATAAATGCCTTTTTTCGCCTCTATCCTTGGGTCATTTTGTAGATCCTCGTTTTGGGGATAAGGTAGCATGAGTAGATAGCATGAACTTGTTGAAGTAGGAAGAAAATACTATTTTTGGCTTCTAGTGCATTTGACGACCATAATCTGTTTTACTCCTCTGATCTTCTGGTTGATCCTAGGATGACTTTCCTTAGCACCCTTTTGGGATGGGGAAGTGGAGACTAAGGAAGGTTTGTAATTTTGGGTGATTAGGAGAAGCTCATGTTTGGGGTTCATATTCTTCCTCTTGCACTCAAGCTTTCTCCTCCACTTTTGCTCCTTTCTTTGTCTCCAGGGTACAAGTTGTCATCTTCAAACTAGAACGATAAGTATCCAGAGACAAGATGCTTTCAAACTAGGATGACTTCCATACTAGCCGTCAACTTGCCCTAGGCCACAGCCTGTGACCTCCCATTTTAAAGGTCTTGCTTGCATTCTGTGACATCCCAAACCATTGGTCTGTAGGCCTTTAAGAATTTCCCGTTGATGGAGCGATTGTGACGCTATCCATCCAAATCTGTTAGGTGATAAATGCCACCCTTCTTGGCCTCGAATATTTCAAATGGTCCTTCTTAATTGGTTAAAAACTTGCCAATCCGTTGATCACTAAGCCCTAAAGGAAACCTCACTTTTCTAACCAAGTCACCTATTTTGAACGTCTTATTTTTTTGCCCTTCTATTGTATACCTTGGCAGCTCTTAGCTTTTGCACCTTGATGCAATCCAAAGCACCTTGCTGCACTTTCTAAATCTTCAAGCTCGGTCATAATGGCTTCATTGTATTCAGCTGGACTTAACTTATGCTAAAAAGCCACTTAAAATGATTTTACGGTAATCTCCCTAGGCAAGACTATGACATGTCTATATGTCAACTTGAATGGTGTAACTCCAGTGCTGGACCATTTGGATGTTTTGTACGCCCATAATGCTTCTAGTAGTTTATTATGCCAGGCCCTTGGGTTATCTTCCACCTTATTTGTAATGATTCCTTTCATGACTTTGTTGGCACATCTGCTTGCCCATTCCTTTGCGCGTAGTATGCGGTTAAATGGATCACATTGAAGCCATACTCCTTTACAAATTCCTAAACTTCGTTTTCTAAAAAGACTATTCCTTGGTCGGCCACTATGTATTGTAGAAGGCTAAATCGGTGCACTATGTTTTCTTTTATCATTTTAATAATGTCTGTCTAATTGACCATTCTTATTGGAATGACCCCTACCCACTTCATATTATAATGGGTACCCAAAATGATAAAAGAATGTCGTCTTGTGGATGGGGAAAAGATCTTCCCTATTAAATCCATGGCCCAAGCTCTAAATGGTCATATGGCTTTATTACGGCCTGCATTTGTACTGCTAATGTCCTCTAGATAGGGCCATGTTGCTGGCATGCTTGACAACCTCTTGCATTATCAATGCAATCCTTCAAAATACTTGGCCAATAATAGTCATAGCTTCTAATTAGACATCACATCTTGATGCTAGGTTGATGTCTGCCACATATATCTTCGTGGCTCTCGTCCATCACCAGAATGGCCTCTTCTCTACCGATGTATCTTAACAATAAGTCATCATGCATCCCTTTCTTATACAGTTCCCCATCCATTACTATATAATTAACGGCCCATCTCCTATTAATGGATGCACTTGAGACCAAGTATGGTCCTATGTCTGATACGCATATACAATTGTCATTAGACAAGTTTAATGGGATGCATATGTCCAAGGGCAATAAAGTGGTGGATTATGTACTTCAAATGGAATTACTTGCAAAGGATTTATCAACTACTAGACATCCACTTATTGATAACATGCAAGTGACCATTATTCTTAATGGCCTACATGATTCATGGGATCATGTGGTTACTTCATTGACCTATGGAGGAAAGGACATAACTATGATCACATTACCAACATTATTGGCACTTGAGGATGAACCAAAGAATAGAAAGAGAAAAGAGATTGATGATAGAAAATTGTTGATCACTTAGGCATCTGGATCAAAACAAGAAGAGCAACACAAGAAACAAAGGAATTGAAAGAAAAATGAAAAAAAAATGTTCTAATTTAGAAAGTTCAACAATAAAAACAAAGGGGCGTGTGTTCTTGTGGACAAAAAGGGTATTTCAAAGAAAAGTTCCTGAAGCAAAAGGGAAAATAAAAGGAGAATTATGACTATTTCTGAAACGATGCTATTTGAAGATTCAAAGGAACAATGGTGGATCGGCTCTGGTGCAACTTGACACATTGCAAGGGACAAAGGGAGCTTCTCAGTGATCAATGAAAAGTCACAAGGTGATCATCTCATTTACAAGGGAATAATAAACATTATGATGTTCTAGGAGAAGGAACCTACAAAGTGAAGTGTGAGATGTCAGTCATCTTTCTTATGAATGTGTTGTATGCACCTAATGTTAGAAGGAACCTTATATCAGTGTCTATCTTGGATAAAAGGGGTTATGATGTAAGGTTCAAGTTTGTATTTATTTACATCTGAAAGGATGATGATGTCATTATGAAGGGTTCAAGGGTTGATGATATGTTCCTTATCCATAGTAATAAAATTTCTTATTTTGAGTACATGAATGTTTCAAGTAGTGAAAATAATTCATATCTATGACATTTAATATTAGGTCAATAAGAACAAGATGCTCAGAATGGGTAGATTGGACCTTATACCTCAAATGAATACAATAGACTTTGATATTTGTGAACCATGCATTAAAGGAAAAATGACTAGAAATTTTTTTAGAAAAACATTGGAAGTCTTTGGATTTATTGCAGGTTGTCTATTCGGACAATGTGGACCTTTAAGAACAAAAACTCATAAAGGAATAAAATATTTTGTCACTTTTATCGATGATTATTCAAGGTTTGGTCATATCTACTCAATCAAACATAAGTTTGATGCATTTGATAGATTCAAAGAATATAAACGAGAAGTAAAAACACAGTTGGATAGACCAATTAAAGCCTTGAATAATGATAGAGGTGGTGAATATAAAGCTTTTGATGACTACAAAGAGAATGGCATATGACATTTATATACCAGACCATACACACCTGAACAAAGTGGCATTATAGAAAGACGTAATAGGACTTTATTGGATACGACAAGGTCGATGATGGCTTATGCTGGTCTCCCCATCCATTTTTTAGGAGAAACCTTGTCTACTGCTGCTTATATTTTAAATAGAGTCAAGATAAAGGCTAAACCTCAAACCCCTTAAGAATATTGGATTGGAACAAAGCATGACATATCTAATTTTAAGGTTTGGGGGTGCAAGACACATGTACTTACTTATTCCAAAGCCTCTTAGGAATAAGTTAGGAACAAAGACATGGGAATGAAAGTTCATTGGATATGTTGAGAATGGAAATGGATATAGATTCTTCCATCTAGATAAAGCAACTCATAGAAAGCAGGAATGTTTTTATTGAGTCTAACAATCAAATAACTCTCATTGATCAGGTCAAATTGTTAAATGATGTTCATGATGATGTTACAAGTCCTATGGATAACATCATTGGTCAGGAAATGATAGATGACCAAGGTGAAAGAATAGTGGGAGTAAAAGAAAGAGGGTACCATCTAAAAAATTAAAGGATCATTTCATTTTTAATCTAGATAAAAACATAGCATTAGAAGATGATCCTAAGGACTTTACGGAACCAGGCAATAGCAGTGGTGAAGATCAATGGTTTCAAGCTATGAAAGAAGAGTTTGATTTACTTAATAAAAATGATGTTTAGGATTTAGTTGATCTTCCCAAAGAGAGGAAAACCATTGGTTGTAAGTGGGACCTTAAAAAGTAGATAGGTCTCTAGATAAGTATAGCAAGATTGGTTGCTAAAGGTTTTACTCAACAACCTGGAATAAACTTTGTGGATACATATTCTCCGGCTGCCAAGTTTACTTCAATCAGGATATTCATGACAATTGTAGTTAAGATGGATTGAGCTACATCAGTTAGATGTGAAAACGACCTTCCTTAATGGAGAATTAAAAGAAGACATTTATATGGTTCAACCTAATGGTTTTCAGGTTAAAAGACATGAACATAAAGTCTGTGAATTGAAAAAGTCCCTGTATGGACTCAAACAATCCTCTAGGTAATGGTATTTAAAGTTTTGCTAGGCAATCCTTGAAATAGGATTGGAAGTTAATGCTTTAGACGATTGTGTATATATTTGAACACACCATGATAAACTAACAATTTTGTCACTCTATGTAGATGATATTTTATTGGCAGGGAATTGTCCAAATATGATCAAAGAAACCAAAGCGCACCTGAGATCCAAATTAAAAATGAAGGACATGAATGAGGATAATTATGTCTTGGGAATTAGAATATATAGAAATAAAAATTCTAGACTCTTATATTTGGATAAAGAAAAGTATCTGGAAAAGGTGCTCAAGAGATTCAGAATGAATAATAGTAAGTCGTTGAGCACTCCTGTCTTTATGGGTCAAAGACTAAGTAAAGGTATGCGCCCAAGTTCAAATGAGAAAATATTTGAAATGAGTAAGGTTCCCTACGCCCAAGCTATGGGTAGTCTCATACATGTTATAACAAGTACAAGGCGCGACATTTGTCATGCGGTAGAATTGGTAAGTAGATATCAATCCAATCCATGAAGGGCACATTGGCAGGTAGTGAGAAGAATATTTAGATACTTGAGAGTCACAATAGGTATGAAATTATACTTTGGATTAAACAATCTAAAAATTATTGGGTATGCGAATGCAGACTTTGCAGGTGATGTAGATGATAGAAAATCTACAATTGGTCATATATTCTTATTTGGTGGAACGGTTGTTTCTTGGTTAAAAAGCAGGATTGTGTTGCAAAGTATACAATAGAGGACGAATACATAACGTGCAATACATCAGTAAGTAATGTTGTTTGGATTAAAAGCTTTGTTGATAGTTTAAAGTTGGGTATACCTAGTAGGCCAGTCAATGTGTTTTATGACAATAAATGTGCTATCTCTTTAATAAAAAGTGGAGTTAATAGCTTTCAAGGAAAACACATTGATGTAAATTATCACTATATTCATGATATAGATGAAAGAGGTCAAATAAAAGTCTACTATATACCCACGGGAGAGATGGTGGCTGACCCTATGACCAATGGGTTGACTCTGGAAAAATTTAGAGAGCATGTAATTGCAATGAGTTTAAGAATCACTTAGGTGTTGTAGTGTTACATGGTGAAGGGCATCTGTACAAAAATTTTGGGGATGCCTAAAATTTATAGAAAGATGCGACTCTACATGATTCGGGATATGAATTGATCAAATAAAAAGTAAAGGACACCAGCAGGCATACTAGGGCTATTGCATGCTCATGAGTGTAAAGTCCACCTTGAGGCACCACAAGATCTCTGCATAGTCACCTAAGGTGCATGGTGTATTAAGTCATTGATAAGGTGTATTGAGGAAAGCCTCTGCATGAGTTTTAGAGGAAATACTTGCTCGAAATTTCGGGCGCAGATTGACATATTGGTTAAATTTGTGTTTGGCTGAAATCGTCAATGATACTAAGAGTGTGGACCTTATGATCCGTAGTATGGAGTATTGATGTCGATCACTTGCTTATAGAGTAAATCGAAGTCACCTGGAGTGTGCTATCGGTAAGGTTAGCATATATGGAAGGTTGCGGGCAGACTTTATGGAAAAAGCGTGCGCACGTCAGTCTGATGTCATGTTCTGATGTCAATCTGTAAATTGCTACAGATAAAATGTTGGTGAAAACAGAAGTTTTGGTACCAAAGGTAAACACCAACTTGGAAAACTCGAGTCATGTCCATGTACTTTCAAGTGGGAGTTGTAAGTCAGTGAAGTCGTAGACATGAACCAGTGCTAGTGGTGTTTTCCCGTGTACAGGTGAGAGAGGAAGCAATTGGCGGCGGGCAACAAACACAACCATTATCTACGGTTGTGTCTATTGTTTGAATGGTTGCATTGATAACCATTGGAAGTCTATAAATATATCCTTATTCATTGAAGACATCATCTTAAATTCTAGTTAATCTTTTGGTATAAACTGTTGAGTTGTCATATTTTTTTTCTCTCCGATTACACATGATCAACAGTCTAACGACATTTGCCACCACTTGATTACGTCTAGGTCAATCAATTATATGTAGAGCTTCAAACTATAATTTAGGAGATATAAGTTATTAGACAAACCACATGGAGGTAAAATTGAAGGGGCATAAAATTATGCCACTTGGATGAACAAGCATGTGAATAAAGAAACAGTCACGTGGGGTTTTGGCTCTATGACAAAATCGAGCCAAGCTATTACAGTTCAGAATATACTACCGAGCAAAACGACCTAGCACAGTTGGAAGGTATGGTGTAAATCGAACAGTGAAATAATTGCATACGATCAAGGGGTTTAGTTGTAACAGCTAGACACAGTCAATAGCTCATGAACTGAGATTGTGGAAGTGTTTGAGAAATTTCTAGAGTTGCTAACAAACAGTCCCGTTAGGAGGGAGATACGTCATTTTCCTTACCAGTAAAGGGAATCCACTGAAGTCTATGTAAAGCAGCATGCATGGCTAGAGGTACGTTGAATCCTTTTAAATATATTTCTTCATATCTACACTTATTGACTTAAGCATCGGAATGCCTTCGATCGAAACACTTTGACCCCAGACAGTTTATTTCTTTTTGCAAGAAGCCCTACTCAAGAAGGGACAACACCTTCGCAAACGTTAAGAAGAACGGTGTTTTTATAAGTTATTGGACAAACCACATGGAGGTAAAATGATATTGCTCTCATTTAGTTCAATCTTTATTTTCTAAATGTGAATGATCATTTTAATTAAGGAACCCAATAATCCATGAATGATTACAGCATGGAAGCTAAAAGCAGGAAAGCTCAAGGTTGTTTGTTTGTTACAGATGGGTGCAGCTGAGGCAGAGAAATTTTGCATGGCATTTCGACAGGTGCATAAGAAGCTTGTATGGACAAGATTGTAGTTTCTGTATCCTTTAAATACATATTCGTTCTTGGGTGTGTTATTGATCAGATTAATCTTGTTAAGCTTGTACATAAAAATGCATACGATATTTACTCCCAGGTGTACGAGGAACTGAGTTTAAATGCAGCTCGGAGCTTCACAAATTCATCAAAATTTTCTGAAGAATAGTTCCCGGCATGCGTTGTTAATTATTTTCTCCGTTTGTGGATTGTGTAGAAGTTTTACTTCGACTGACATTGTAAGTTGTAGCATAACATTCGAGAAGATGATCATTTTAATGCCAGTTTAACTCATCATCAATTTGTATCCTAAATCTATTTATGTATGAAAACACAAATTATTAAGTTGGGGGGATTAAGATTAGACACAACTTACTTGTTTAACGGGTATTATGAAAAATTGTAAGTTTTTTTTTTTTTGGTTTCTTCAATTTGTGTTCTAGTATAGTGTCAGTTGTTTTAGAATTAAATGATTTTTGACTTGGATTTGATTATAGCACCGAAAAAACAAAATTTTAGTACTATATCTCCATTTATCACATTTTTTATCACTTTTATTATATTTGTGGGTCTTTATACTACTGTTGTGGTACCCAAAAAAAATGATTAAAAAAGTTACCATAACAGTAGTTAATACATCCACAAATGTGATAAAAAAAACACTCACAAATGTAATAAAAACACTCATTAAAGTGATAAAAGTTGGAGGTACGCCATCAAATTTATTTCTTCAATATCATAGTCAAGTCCTTTTGACTGAGGTTTTGTTGAATTTTGAATCAATTAGGTTTTAATTCCACACGCATCTAAAATGACATGAACTAAATGTAATATTGTGACGACTAAGACTCGACTCCAAAGTGATTAAATAATTAAAAAAATATGAATCTCATGATATTGTTGAAAATTATATGAACATTATTTTGAGGTTAAATTATAAGTTAGGATTTAATTATGAGGAATTTATTTATTATGAATTTTCTTTGGATCAAAATTTAGCCAGTAAGTAAAAAATATATATTAATAAAAACTAAAAATTATTGGTGCCAATATATGATTATGGTCAAGTGTAACAAAAGGAATGCAATATTTTAGGAGTTAAAATATAGGTATTAAATTTGATTGGATGATTGTTAAATTTGATGTCAAAATAAATGAAATGGGTGAGCAAATACATACTATATGAAGTGAATGATATGATAAGAAAATAATTGAAATAGACATATTTCTACTCCAGGGGTGGCTTAACATAATTGGAGACCTAAAGCGAAAACATTAAATGAATTTTTTTTATTTTTAATATTAATTCTTTAAAAAAATTTATTTATTTTTAATTTATTATATGAGAAAATGACCAAAGAATGACGTGCTAGTGTTACTGAAAAAAAAAATATTTTAACTTTTGTTTTTGTTTTTTTATTAGAAAGAGAGTTTAATTTTAATTTTTTTTAATGGTTTGTACTACTTTTTACACACAGAGAGAGAGAGATAGAGAGAGAGTAGGGGTAAATATGAGTTGATTTTTGAATATTTTTTATTTTTTCAACTTATGATTTTTAGATTTTTAATGTTATGAATTGAATCAGGGATCCAAATTATTACAATAAAAATGTTGGTTGTACTTAATATTTTGGGGCCTTTTTTTAGCCTTTCAAATTTAAAGAATTTAATTTTTTTATAGATTAATAATGTACCTAAAAATTTGGGGCCTTCTAAAAATTTGGGGCCTAAAGTCCATACTTTTTTCTTAAGGAATAATGGGATGTAAGTATCTTTTCTAAAACTTATTTGGCTTTAAGTGCCACCTTCAAACTTATCATCTTTTCAGTCTTCTTTTTCATTAAATAGGTGTCAATAAGTACACATTTTAAAACATTTTCAAATTCCTTCTAAAATGTATTCCATAATTACCCCTACAATAAATAGTGCATACTTACTTCTTTTTTTTTTTTTTTTTTAACCACCCAATGTGGGTGGGGGGTTTGGCAAGATCACTACCTGTATATATAACTAAAAGGAAAATTGTACAAGGGAGGAGGACATAGAGCCAAGCCTCCAGACGTGGAAGAGAAACTAAGCAAAGAAAGGTGGTGACTCACCACCAAAAACATAAAAAATAAATAAATAGAAAAACGAAGTGGGGAATCCCCACAGAATAAAATAACAGAAACCATCAATTAAAATAAAACTCAACAACGCACGTGAGGGATCTGTCGAACGTCCAATGCGAGGATGCCAGCAATCCCAGAAGGAAGGGATGACGAATCAGGGAATCGCATAGTGCATACTTACTTGAATGTGAGACTTTCAAGAATAGAATGTGAGACTTTCAAGATTCATTTTGATATTTGTGTATCATTTAAATTTTAAAATTTCATATATATATATAT
>CM042187.1:16452518-16491528 GCA_023539305.1 Ilex asprella
ACACACACACATATATATATATATATATATATATATATGTATGTATACACACACGTGTGTGTGTATATATATATATATATACACACACACATAATACAGTGACACACTCAACAAAAAAAATAGTAACATCAAACAGTGACACGCTTAACAAAAAAATAGTAACATCCAACAGTAACACACTCAACAAAAATATTTGTGTTACTGTTTAATTTTACTATTTTTTTGTTGAGTAAGTTACTGTTTGATATAACTATATTTTTGTTGAGTGTGTTACTGTTTGATGTTACTCTTTTTTAGTTGAGCGTGTCACTTTTGATGTTACTATTTTTTATTGAGTGTGTCACTGTATTACGTGTGTGTGTGTGTATGTATATACATATATATATATATATAAATATGTGTGTGTGTATATATACGTGTGTATATATATATGTGTGTGTGTATACGTATATATAAATATATATGTATATATAATTTTAAAATTCAAATGATACACAAATATCAAAAGGAATCTTGAAAATCTCACATTTTAATCTTGAAAGTCTCACAATCTAATCTTGAAAGTCTCACATTCAATTAGGTATGCACTATTTATGGTATGAGTAAAAGGACTTTTATGACTTTTTTTTAGTGGATGTCTCTCTATCCCAAATATTTTAAAAAGTGGACTTTTGTCCTAATAAATTGTATAGGAGGTACCGGCCTTCCAATCCCCCTTTTCTTAATGCTATTGAGCCGGCCCTGTTCTACTCTACGTCAATGAACATTGAGTAAGTGTGAAGTGTGGGGAGTGGGAGATAAGTAGATTATTATGTGGTGTGTTGTCTATTATGGAAGTTAGTTTGTATGTATTGCTTTAATAGTAGCTTTTGCCAACGGTGAGAGATAAAACACAAAGGAAAAAAGAAATAAAAATAAAAGATAAGTGGACAAGTGTCCATTATTGAGGTCAGTTTTGATACGTGTGTGTATATAAGAGTTAAGAGGGTGTGTGTTGCCAACTTGGTAGATCGATTGACGTTAGAAACCTAAAATATCATGTCATACTATATGTAAGCATCCCCTACTCTTCATATATATGTATCATATCTATATATATATATATATATATATATATATATATATAAGGGTGGGCTACAACGTGTACAAGTTGTATGAGATGTAGGAGAGCCTAAAATGTAAAGACCGGTTTTGCAAGTAGGAGGAGGTGGCGGGTACCGTTTGAGAAAATAAGAGGGTCTGTGGGATGCAATTTTGTATTACATGATGTTTTTAGGATCGATAGTAATCAATTTTGAGTAAATCATTAGTAGTATTTTTAGAGATGGATTTAATGATTCAAGGTTTAACAGAGTGTGAATATATTGTCACTCAAACAACAATGACGATATCAATTGGTTTTAATTGATGATTGAGTAAGTGGTTTATATATGATATGCATTCCTTTAATTTCTTTGTAAACAGTATTTGATTGATATCTTCCCATTCATATTCGAATTGTGGTATCATTTTTTTTTTGACTCGCGAATGGAGATTTTATTGATAAAAAATTAAATTATACCTAGCTAGGGGGATGTATATCTTATCCCTTAATGCAATCTAATTACAATTTAAAAAGAATTAAGAAAATTCTAATCCTAATATGAATCAAACCAATGCTGCCTTTTGAAGTTCCAACTGAAGTGTCAAGCAGCTGAACAGTCTCATGAAAACAGTGACTGAATCAGCTGCTTTAGAGCATCTCCAACAGAGTAGTCAAATGGTCAAAATAGGTAAAATCTGGCTACTCAAAGCAAAAATTCAAGCTTCAACAGATTAGTTTGCGAGTAGCTAAAATGCATATTTGCTACAGTGATTAGCTAAATATAACTAATCACTATAGCAGGAGGTAAAATTTGTTTATTACTATTTTCTCTCTGTTTCTCCCATTTCTTCCATTCTCTCTCTTTCTCCCTGTATTTGTTGCCCCTGTCTTCTTCGTCTAGAGTCATGGAAGCAACAGTAGTTGAAAAATTCCTCCTCAGGCAAAGCCTCAGCACAGTGCACAGCTGAAAAATTGAAGTACCAATAGCTGAAAATTTCCCCCTCGTTCCACATATCCTACACCTTCTCTCTCTCTATTTGTGGAAAGCACAACAGCAAATAGTTAGAAGAACCAGTCTATTGCAGGAGACGAAGAAGACAGGTAAAATTTATTTGTTGAAAAGAACATTTGCACTTTTCTCCCTTCCGCTGGAGCTTTGCTCTAAGTCATGGTTGAAACAGAGTTAGTTCACATCTTTTTTTGGGATTTTGATCAAATTAGAGTGGATTGGGTGGAATCAAAGCTTAATTGGAATCAAAGCTTATTGAAGGTTGGGTGATGAATAAGGGGAATCGAAGCTTAATTGATGGTAGTTGTGCAATATAAAAAAGGATGATAAATAATATTTAAAAAGAGTAGTTAAAAATATAAAAAATCTGTTGGAGTGTGTATTGAAAAAATGAATAGCTAAAATAAAAAAAAATTATTTTTTTGGTAGCAAATATAGCTACTATTATGCTATTATGTTGGAGATGCTCTTACCAATTGACGGGTACAATAGGAAAAGGACAGCAGGCTGCAATTATGAGCTGAGCTAAAAGATGTAGAACAGCAGTGCAAGAACAGCTGCTTGAGATGAGTCAATGGAGCTGAAAGTGTTGGGTGCTGATGCAAAGAGTGAGCTGGGAGTATTTAATTAAATGTTGAGACAGATCAAGCATGTGGTATCATTTAGTTTCGAGTTCTAAAATGATATTTTATTCATTTTAGTAATTCGATGATCGGTCATATTTTCTTTTGAATTATCGTTAATCGCAATGATATTGGTTTTGGAAAAATACTTAAGATTTTTTGACTCATGCGTGAGGCACACTCGGTGACATGGTTACGATTGTGATTCTTGTTCGTGGCCCTAAAGGGTGAACATGAGTATTAAAATGCATCAACTGATGCCTAACTTGTTGTCGAGATTAACCGATCGAGTGTTGAATAATAATTGATTTGATTATTCAAATGTTGTTCGAGTTCATTGTCATGTTCAATATTTGTGCTACATAAATTATCTTATTAATTATTATGTCGCCAATTATTTATCAGATAATTGATTAATTATCGTTCTGCTCTTTGACATCGTATATTCAGTTTTAAATTACTTACTGAGTTTTTTCAATCTCACCCTAATTTACCCTCTCAGTGGCTGATTAAACTAGGAGTAAAAATTGATGATGGATTGATTCTGTCAAGGAAATTTTAAATTCTTGAAGACGGATTATTTATGTGTTTTTTGGATGACTTGAATGGTTGTAATTAAATTTTCTGTCGAGAGAATTATTTATGCACTTTAGATAATTAAATTTGTCATCGGGAGTTATCTATTCATTGATGACCTTAATGATTCAATTTAAAAGAAAGTGTTGAGCATCGAATTAGTTGATATGGAATTAATTTTTCATTCTATGAAAATTGTGTATTATTTATAGAAATTGAATTTGTGTATTTGACTTTTCAAAAAAAATAAAAAAAAAATTGTGTATTTGAGATTATTAGTGCTCTGGATAATATGAAAATGGATTGAGGTTCTATGTCCAAAAAGACTGTAACCATGATGGTTCTGGGTAATATAAAAATCAAATTGATTGAACGAATTAAAATCCAGTTCACCATTAGTTTGTATAATAAGAAAGTGTACATTATAAATGAATATCCAAAGTATGTTTACACCTATGGATGTCCTGCAAATCACATGAATACTTCAAATTATTTATAGTCATCAAGTTTGCCGGATGGTATTTTGTTCTACAAAGGTTTTATGGTTTATGCAAAGGGTAAATTACACTTTACCCCTTGAATTATTATCTTTATTTTATTTTATACCTTCAACTATAAAATTTCTCATATTATACGTTAAAGTATCAATTTTATTTCATATCACTCCAATAGATAATGGTTGTCTATTTTTTGATGATAAATGAGCATGTAAATGGTCTGTATTGTCAATAATCAACTACTTATTGTACATGTGGAGGTCAAAAATCAAGAAAAATATCCATTATTGACTTTGCTTTTTCTAAGCTCAAATTTTTTTTCTTTGACCGATCGTCTTTTTCTTCCTAGCACTATTTGGTTGTAAAAGAGATAAAATAAAGTAGTTCAAGTTTGTTGTTATCTATTAGAGTAGTATGAAACAAAGTTTATATTTTAAAGTGAAATATGAGAAATTTTATAACTGAGAGTCCAAAATAAAATAAAAATAATAGTTTAAGGGGATAAAGTATAATTTACTTCTTTGTAAATTTATGCTAGCAAAAGTTTGTGTGGTCCAACCTAATGAATTCAAATGGAATTGGAAACCCCGATCTGAATCTATTTCGATATTTTGCTGGGCTTGTTTTTAAAGTCCGATTTGATTCGAAAAAGACATAGTGGACTGGAAGTCTTAGCAAATTACATTATAATTTCAATTCAATTTTATCAAATAATTAGTTAATTTTTCCATGTATTTATATACTATCAATAACCGTAGCCCCATCTGTCAATCATTCCTCTGGAAAGAATGAATCAAAAAAATTCATTATATCTCTTATTTTGAAGGGATAAAGGATACACAAATTAAATAAGGTACAAAATATATTTCTTTCTTTTTTTCGATTAGTATTAAATAAAATTCCTATTAAAACTAATAAAAGAGACCTTCAAATATGTGAAAACACTTTATAATACCAAAAATCTAATATTAATCGTGCTACATTTATATTTAAAACAATAATAAATTTTTACTTTTATTTTTTTAATTAAGTAATTTAAATTTAAATTAAAAAAAAGAGAGAAAATAAGATTGAGATAAGAGAGAGATAAGATAGAGGCAAGTGTGGTTTAATAGGGTCTTTGGTCCTTTAGTTAGCTTCCATTTTTTTTTCATCAAAAGTTAACCCATCGACACTAGAGAAAAATTTAACGGGAAGCTAACAGAAGGGCAACAGTGCAATATTTTTTATACATCGAGAGTGTAAATTGAAAAATTTAATCTTTGATGGTATAAAGTAAAAATTTTAAAATATTTCATGATGCAAACTGTTATTCACCCAAAAAATGATGTTTTTGAATGAAAAAACAAATATGGGGATGAGTTTTATAGTATTAGATAAAAATAAATGAAAATTAAATCAATCTTAACCGTTGTGAATTTATAAGTTGAAAATCCAACTCATTAACTGTAATATTAGATAAATATGTATAAACAATTCGAATCAATAACTATTAAATATGCATATCCATAAAATATGATACCAAGGATTCTAATTGTTTCTAACTAATTTCAGGACTAGTCTCAAACATCCAAGTTTACAATTGTATTGTAGAAAAGCAATTGCAAGTTTACAAGTTTAGTTTAGTCTTTGGATCTGAACTTTTACGCGAAAATTTTTATGCGAAAATGAACAACAAAAGAAAAAGAGCACAATTAATTCTTTAAAAACTTTAACAGGATAACTAAATTTAATAGGATCCCCATATTATCTATGGTTCCCTTATTGATGGCTAAACAATGGAAATAGATATTTCACTCATAATCTTTTCCTTCTGGGTTTGGATGACCAATGCTCTGGATCAACCATGGTGTCAGAGAAGGAATGCTTTGTCTGTCATTGAAGAAATTGCCAGGGTCCACCAAAGTCTTCACATATACTAATCGATTGAAATTGTTCAAGAAATATTTCTTACCCCAAATACTTGCTTGCGCATAGCTTGTGTCCCCTTCATTATTGGCTCCTATATCCAGATCTCTATAATTGATATATGCTTCTCTTGGGTTCTTGGAAACATAGGGAGCCATATATGTATAGAGTCTTCGAACCCAGTTGATATGCCTTGTCGACACTGTTGACCCTTGTTCTCTCCACTCTACTTGGTATTCAACTTTGTATATATTTCCAGCTCTATGGGGAAAAGGTGTTTCTGAGTCTGCAATCTCACTCATTTTCCCACCGTATGGAGTCAATACCAATAGAGGAACACCGACATCTTCTTTAAGAAACCTTTTCCATATTCCTTCAAACACACTTTCAGAAATGGGTACTTTCACGTAATCTGACTTTATTTTATAATTGCTTCTATAGGAATAAGTCCTGTTCAACAAATCATTCAATGATTCTAGCGGTACGCCATAGTAAAAGAGAACTGATCCAATCCAGCTCATTTCTGTACAGTCTTCTCTCACCAATCCCAATTCTGGAAACTCTTCTTGCATCAATGTAAGTAATCCATCAACTCCACCTAGAAATGACCCAAGAAATGAAACTTGTAGTGTCTTATTTCCATCTTCACTTGAGTTCACAGTTCTTGCAATAACCCTGATGAAAAGGTTTTCATCAACCTTGTGTGCAATGTATTGCCATCGATGGACAAGTTTTGTGGCATTTTGTACTAAAGTTTTGCTTACTGTAAAAACAGTTACATTTTCTGGAACCGTAACTAAACTAATTTTAAATTCCAAGATAACACCGAAACTAGCACCTCCACCTCCTCTTATGGCCCAAAAAAGATCTTCCCCCATCGACTTTCTATTAAGGATTCTACCATTGACATCAACTAATCGAGCATCAATTACGTGATCAACAGCAATCCCAAACTTACGAAGTAGAATTCCATAACCTCCCCCGCTGATATGTCCGCCAGACCCAACAGAAGGGCAAATACCAGCTGGAAATGCAAGTGTGCTACTCTTATTTACAATATTATAATAAAGTTCACCTAGAGTCGCACCCGCTTGAAGCCATGCCGTATTGTCTGTAACATTCACAGAGACTGATCGCATGTTAATCATATCAATGATGATGAATGGCAGTGGAGAAATATAAGAAAGTCCCTCGTAGTCGTGTCCTCCACTTCGAACTCTTAATTGTATGCCATATTTTCGAGAACAAAAAATAGCTCTTTGAATATGGGTCTCATTAAACGGCGTGATTATGGCCAAAGGACGTGGGGTGCTAGGTGAAGCGAATCTTAGATTTTGTATGGAGAAATCCAAGACCGACAGATATGAAGAGTTCTTTGGTGTGTAAATAAGCTGAGAGATTGAGGTATTTTGAGATGGATGGGAAAGACATTGAAGAAAAGCTTCATTGGTATCGGCAGAAGATGCCCATAAAACTGAGAAGAGAAAAACTAAATGAAGTGAAAGCAAAGAAGAAGCACTTGCGGTTATCATTATCTTCGTTTCTTGTTCGGATTTTGTGTTAAAACCCATAGAAGATGTCTCCTATTTATAGAACCCTAAAGGCAGTTTTTTTTTTTATTTTGAATTTAGTTGGTTCAATTATTTGAGTTAGTCAATGATCAAGTTGTATAGACACAATAGCTGACACTTTCAACAGTTGGTGTCCTTCTTTGTCCTATTGCATGAATAAGATTAGGTTGAATTGAAAATTTCAATTTTCAACCCATAAAGAAACACACCCACATCAGCTTCATAATCAGCTTCATAAACTACTAATCACAATCCCCAAGATGAAATTGAAATCGATATGGTGTTCCATTACATTACAACCACAGGTTTTGACAAAATAATAATCATTCTGTTAATCGAGAGTATCCTCAGGTTAAGGGAAATTACCACTTGACTTGAGGAAAGTTTTTTGTGGTATATGTTTCGATTAGAATTAGTTCATATTATTTTTCTCATAATTATATTTTCACTTACGACATTGATTTATATATGAAATAAAGAAGTAGAGCTTCATCATGTTTTTTATGAATACACATTCATTAACCTATTCATAAATTTCTCTGGCTTTACTAGCAAGATTATTTTCGTGATTTGAATTATTGATATTTATATCACAATAAAATAATCTTTTTGTTATACTAAAATCCACTTTCAAAGCATAACAAAATTAGGCTTCAAGATGAGCCTAAAGAATCAAGTCCCGCAATAAATAAGTGAAATTCATGCAAAATATTCTTTTTTTTCTTCTTTTGAAGGAAAAAAATAAAGAAGTAAAGTTTTCTTTAAAAAAGTTGAGTTTGTCATCCAAATACCAAACTTTGTATTCAAATTTTAACTTAAATCTAAGTAAAAGATGCTTGTCCGTAGAGGTGATAGATAAGGCCTCTTTTAAATGACCGAAATGAAGACATCGATGTTGTAATTTGGATTATAATTAAATTTGCATCTCAAATCATCAGCTAAAAAATAAATATTAGAGCTTTGGAAATGTAATCCGTATCCCTCACTGCTCAAGATGGGATGACAATTTTTATGTCTTTATTCTAGTCTTACTTTCCTGATTGGAATAAGATTCTCCTTTTCTTAAATACATTTGTTTTTCCCATTGTTTATGAGAGTTATAAAAGTAGTTTAGGTAGTCAAAGACAGTAATGATATAGTGGTTGAGTCATGGACATACATCAATAACACATTTGACTTTTGTCCATCTTCTCCAATTTTGTTTTAAAATATTTTATTTGGCTCCTTGGTTTTTTCAGTGCGGTAACAATAAGTGTTCACTGTCCCAAACCCAGCAATAAGACCTTCTAGGATGGATGAGTATAAGATTATTTACTACTAAACTCTTCAAAAACATATTATAAACATGAAATTTGTACACTTATCTAAGACTATAGTATAAACGAAAGCCATGTACTCTAGTTTCAGATATTACTGTAAATTACAAATTTAACTCCCGAACGATCAAAGAATGGTTGAATTAATATTATTGATTTACAATGACAGCTTGACAAATAGATTGGGGATGTATAATATTATTTTTCAGACAATAATTTACACCATCCCCATGTGGATTTGGTGTAAAGACGAGTGTAGGTATGATAATTTCGTCTTAACTACTTGGCTTGGTTCTTTTAGTTAATATTCATAAAGTTGCTGACAACATTACTTTATATTTAATAATTATATTAATTTTATAATTATTTATGTCAAAATTGTGTTAATGATGCGGACACCCCTAAATATGTTTGAGAATGGATGAATGAGTTCTTTACGGCATCTAAAAATAGAAATTGAATCGTCACTCGGATCAAGAAAAAGAGACAGTTGATTGCGGAAATAAAGGCATGTTGAGAGGTACACAATTCTCAAGACCGAGGCAAAATGGCCTGCAAGTGTACAATTAATAAAGGTTGTCATTAATTTTATTTTCTTGAGAAAGGCTATTGTACCGTCGACCGTATTATATCTAAAATCATAATTTTTTAAGTTTAAATTATAATTTTTATGAGATACAATTATAATTTTTTTGAGTTATAAGTTATAATCATAAAGAATATGATCAATTACAAAAAATTGAGATCAATATCAAAAAAATTTTGATCGATCATGTGTGTCTGTGATCGACTACAATCTTCATTTAGACAATTGTAAGAGTGGAACTAGATATATGTAACAGACAAAAGGCCAAGAGATGTATGAGTTTTGCGAAACTCTAAGTTACCGAAAAAAAAATTAAAATTTGTAATAGTGGTTGCTATTTTGCAGGGTGAAATTACAACTTAAAAATAAGAAATTATAATTGTTCAAAAAAAATCATAATAGATTATAGGCACCCATGATTAATCATAAAAAAATTCGGCGTCAATCCCAATTTTTTATGATTGATTATGTCCTTTGAAATTTTAATTTATATCTCAAAAAAGTTATAATTTCACCTTAAAAATATATATTTTCTCCATTTATAAATATATAACGTTTAAGGTTTTTGCACATGGATTAAAGAAGCTATTAAATAGCTCTAATTTGAGTAAAAAATAATTACACAAGACTAAAATATCCTTATTGTGTGCAGTTATTATGCATTTATTGTGTGCAGTTATTAAGTACTTATTGAAAAACAATTATAAGAGTAAATTTCGAAGAAAAAATATTAATTATGTTTTAGTTTCATAAAATATCAGATATTATAGAATAAAAAAATTGTGTAAAACATTACATATTTGGAAATGGAATGAGTAATTTTTAGTACCCGTACCACCGGCGATACCATAAAATTCGCCTTGAGTTTTTCTCTCAAATTACATCATTTCCCAAGCTCATTTCATTTTTATCCTACACGTTTGAAAGTTTAGTTGTTTTTCATACACACTTTCACATTAAAAAACATGAAATTAAATTTCAGTATTGAAATTTATTATTTTTTGGGTTGAAAACATAATTTTTTTAAGATCTAAATTACGATAAAAAAAGTAGATTAAAAAAATATCAACTTTTGGAGTATTTGGGATTCATAATATTATGAGACGCATGGTAAATGTTAGTATTGATCCTAAAATATTGAGACCAATTCCAAACAACTTGACGTTTGGTGACTTTTACTATTTTAGATTAGATTGGCTTACGTCCAAAACCATCCAATTAAGTAAATGGGATAGGGTTTGACAGACATATTATTCTATCATATGTTTGAAAAGTATTGGATAGTAATAGAAGAATGACACGTCCCACAATGTGATATAAATCAAAGGTTAAATTTTATAGTTGGTCCATAAAATGAATTAGATTGGACTAATTTTTGATTGATCGAACGGTGAAAATTGATAAAATAAGTTCATAGAGACGAAATTGATAGTTAATTGACCAAATTGAGACAAGTGAAATTTTAGGAATTAAATTAAAACTGAAAGCAATGTTCAAGGACAAATTATAGAATTTACCCTAAATCAAAGATCTTTTATTGCAATAATGACATTGTATTTTGACTTGAATATCCTTGGTGGAACTCAATTTTTGGTCAATACAAGGATATTTTTATTAATTTAGATCTGAATCACAAGGAAGCATGGGAGGGATACCTTGTTATAGTCTCACCATTCGTTAGCACTTCATTAGTGTTGATGTCACCTTTACTGAGTATGTTTTGTATTTTTCGTCTCATGGAAGGATTGTTTTTTGTGTTTTGGGTGCCTCTTGCTACCCAAATACTTTTCTATAGATTATTTTATCAAACTCAGCAGTTAATCATGGTAACAATACATCTATTTTCATTGTTTTAAAGGTAAAACCCATATACATGAAGCTATTTTTACTGTTTTACTTTGTGCTGGGAAAAACTCAATCATTTAATCCTTCATACTTATGAACAATCCAAATATGGGTTTTATGGGGCTTCACATTATTTTTTTTCAATCCCACTTTTTTATATACCTTTCTTCACGAAACAAAAAACCTCTAAAAACTATAACTTGATCCTCAAAAATATATAATTAGTCTAGATTTTTTTTATTTTTTTATTAAAAAATAATTTTTGATATTATAAAAGTAGAATTAATTTCAAGATCTATAAAAGCAATAATGCTAAAAACACCATTTTTTTATATCACATTTTTTCACACTTTAATATGATCCCATTAAAGATTGAAATCCTACCATGTTTGGTTGTGCAGACAAAACGGTAGACATATCATTATTGCTATAAAAACAACTTGTTCGGTCAACCACCTCATTATCCCATTAAGGATTTGCAGATTTGGTAGCTATTGTTATTAATGCTGCCTAGTTGTATCACATTACTTTATCGTCGGCTGCTACACTATGGAAGTGGATTAGGCATCCAGAACATGTGGTTGATACTGAGATTGAGATATCCAACCCATCACTATCACATCAGGGCAGCTGGTTGCCACTGTACAAAAATTTATAAATTTTAAAAAAATTATAATTTTTTAAAATATAAATTAAATTATAAATGTAATAATCATAACTCATATCTTCATATGTGATCAAATATAAGATTCAAGTGTTTTAAAAAATGATCTTATTATACGAAATAATAATTTTGCATTTCTTGATTATATCATTTAAAATTAATTTTTATCCATTATTTTTTAAAAGTAGTGTCAAAATTTTTCTCATAGTGCATAACTTGAAATTTTATTTTCAACATTTATACATTATCATATATGAATAATATATAAAATAAAATTGTGTTAAATTATAAATTAATCAAATATTAAATAATTAAACATGTGATAGAATTGATGAAGAAACTATATGGTCTTAAGATGTCAGAGGGCTCAGATCTAAACCAACGCATTAACGTGTTCAATCAGATCATCATCGATCTGAAGCGAGTTGATGTGAAGTTCGAAGATGAAGACAAGGCGTTGATGTTGCTGAATTCCCTACCGGCGTCTTCTATGTACAAGAATTTGGTTACGACTCTGATGTGGGGGAAAGAAATCCTAGAGTTGGAGGATGTCATAGGTGCTCTGTTAGGTTTTCATCAGCGGAAGAAAATTGGTGATGAAGCTTCACAAGGTGAAGGGCTTGTGGTGAAAGGTAACCAGAAACGTGGAAGAAGCAAATCTCGGAATAGGTCGGGTAACAATAAAGCCCGGTCTAAGTCGAGAAAGAAGAAGGAAGTCCCCGGCTCGTGTTACAAGTGCGGGAAAAAGGGATATTTTAAACGGGACTTTCCGTAGAAAAAGAAAGAGAATTCAGAGGACAAAGAGGGTTCATCAAAGTCTGCAAACGTAGTGGAAGAAGAAGGTTTAGAGAGTGGTGACGGGGATATGCTTTCTGTTTCATCCAGTTCAGATCATCTCACGGATTCTTGGATTCTGAATTCAGCATGCTCTTATCACATGACACCCAATAAAGATTGGTTTCACACCTACAAGTTAGTAAATTCTGGTTGTATTCTGATGGATAACGATGCTTCATGCAAAGTTGTTGAAATAGGGAGTATCAAAATTAAAATGTTTGATGGTGTGATTAGAACATTGTGTGATGTTAGACATATTCCTGATCTAAGAAATAATCTGATTTCATTGGGCACTTTAGATTGTAATAGGTATAGTTACAAGTCTACAAGTGGAGCAATGAAAGTAAGTAAATGTGTTTTAACAGTAATGAAGGGACAGAAACTATCTGAAAATATTTATACACTGCAAGGTACCACAATTGTAGGTGGAGTTGCAGCTGTAGAGTCTGAATCAGATTGTACAGTCTTGTGACATATGCGGTTAGGACATATGGGTAAGTGTGGGATGATAGAGCTTCATAATAAAAATCTATTGAAGGGTGTCAAAACATGCAAGCTTGATTTCTACAAGTTTTGTGTTCTTGAAAAACAGAATAATGTGTAGTTCAAGGCAGCCACACACAAGACACAGGGAGTTCTTGACTACGTTCATACAGATGTTTGGGGGCCAATAAGAGTAGCATCACGAGGAGGACACATATATTTCGTGACTTTTATTGATGACTACTCACGAAAGGTTTGGGTGTACTTCATGCAGCACAAGTCAGAAACGTTTGTCAAGTTCAAGCTGTGAAAAATTGAAGTAGAAAACCAGACAGGGAGGAAGATTGAATGCCTCAGGTAAGACAATGGTACTGAGTACACAGATTCAAAGTTCAGGGAATTGTGTGAGCAGCATGGGATTAAGAGACACTTCACAGTACGCAGGACACCACAACAGAACGGGGCGGTGGAAATGATGAATAGAACTATAGCTGAAAAAGCTCGATGTCTCAGGTTGAATGTAGGGCTTATAAAGAATTTTTGGGCATAAGTAGTGAATATGACATGTTTCTTGATTAATAGATCACCTAGAGCAACACTAGGTGGGAAAGCATCAGAGGAGGTGTGGATAGGAAATGAGGTGGACTACTCTGGTTTGGGAGTGTTTGGATGTCCAGTCTATGTACATGTTCTTAGTGAGGAGAGATCAAAGCTTGATGCGAAGTCTAGACAGTGTATTTTTCTAGAATATCAAAAAAGGGTGGAAGGTTTCAAGCTCTGCGATCCGAAGGCAAACAAGATGGTGATCAGTAGAGATGTGGTTTTTGATGAAAAAGTCATGTTGCAGCGTACTCAGGAAGAAGAGAAAACAAGTGCCAAAAACTGTAGCAAAAAAGAGCATGTGGTGCAGGTGGAGCTAGAGAACCATGGTAGAGAAGAGACTTCTCAGCATGTAGAGAGTTCCATCTCAAGTGATCAGCAGCATCACAGTATAGCCACAGACAAGCCTAAACGCAATATCAAGCCGCCTACCAGGTATGGTTTTGAAGATTTAGTTTTTTATGCACTTATTACTAGTAGTGGGGATCCTACAACTTTTCAGGAGGCAATACAAAGCCAAGAGAAAAGTTGATGGATGGGTGTTATGGTGGAAGAGATGAAGTCTCTGCATAAAAACCAGACATGAGAGTTGGTGGAGCTTTCTGAGGGGAAGAGAGCGATAGGGTGCAAATGGGTGTACAAGAAGAAAGAAGCAGTATCAGAAAAGGAAGGGAAAAAAATTCAAGGCTCGTCTAGTAGCAAAGAGTTACACACAGAGAAAAGGAGTTAACCATGATGAAATCTTCTCTCCTGTGGCCAAACACACTTTCATCAGGGCAGTGTTGGCATTAGTAGCACATTCAGATATGCAGTTAGAGCAGATGGATGTAAAGACAGCTTTCCTTCATGATGATTTGGAGGAACAGATTTACATGGTGCAGCCAGAAGGGTTCTGTCTCCCTGGACAGGAACATTTGGTCTATAATTTGAAGAAATCACTTTATGGGCTGAAGTAGTCTCTGAGGTAGTGATACAAACGATTTGACTCTTACATGATCCGGATTGGCTACAAAAGGTGTGAGTATGATTGTTGTGTTTATGTGAAAAGTCTTGATGATGATTCATTTATTTTTCTATTACTTTATGTGCATGATATGTTAATTGCTGCCAAGAGTATGAGTGAGGTCAATAAGTTGAAGACTTTGTTGAGCAGAGAATTTGATATGAAGGATTTGGGTGTGGCCAAGAAGATTCTTGGGATGGAAATTCGCAGGGACAGAGCTTGCAGGAAATTATGGCTATCTCAGCATAGCTATGTTGTGAAGGTGTTGGACAGGTTCAGCATGAGTGATGCAAAACTAGTAAGTACACTTTTGGCAAATCATTTCAGATTGTCTACCGCTCAGTGCCCGAAGACAGATGATGAAGTTCATGACATGTCAAAGGTCCCATATGCTAGTGCAGTGGGGTGTTTAATGTATGCTATGGTTTGTACAAAACCAGATTTGGCACAAACTGTCAGCATGGTTAGTAAGTTTCTTTCAAATCCGGGTCGACAACATTGGGATGCAGTCAAGTGGATTTTCAGATACTTGAGGGGCACTACAGACTATGACATCATGTTTAGCAGACAACAGAGTGACCCTTCAGTTGTGGGATATGTGGATACAGACTATGCAGGGGACTTGGATGACAGGAGGTCTACCACAGGTTATGTGTTTACTCTTATGGGAGGACCTATTTGTTGGAAGTCTATGGTACAACCTACAGTTACACTATCTACTACTTAGTCAGAGTATATGGCAGTAGCGGAGGCTGCCAAGGAGGCTTTGTGGCTTACAGGTTTGGTCAAAGAGCTGGGTGTCCAACAAGGTGGAGTTCAGTTGCATTGTGACAGTCAGAGTGCTATTTATTTGGCAAAGAACCAGGTGTATCATGCGAGGACTAAGCACATAGATGTGAGGTTTCATAAGATCAGGGAGCTGGTTTTTTCTGATGAACTATTACTTGAGAAAGTTCATACTTCTGAGAATGCAGCAGACATGTTGACAAAGCCGGTTACTACAGACAAGTTCAAGCACTGCTTGGACTTGATTAATATCTCCAGTTGCTAGATGGGAGATGCCCCAACTTAGCGTCCCAAGTGGAGTTCCCGGAAACATGTTTTTCTCCTAAGGGGTGGATATTCGCCAAGGTGGAGAATGTTAGAGTATGTGTGGCTCATAGTTGCTGTGTGCACAATGGCAAGGAGATAGATACCGGAGCGGGTGCGGTACGGTATAGGGGTATTTTGGTAAATACATCTGTACTAGGGTTATATAAATACTTAAGATGTAACTCTATTTTGAGATAATGAATAAAACCACCGCTCGCTTCTCGTGCGCACATTGCCGAACCACGTAAATCTGTGTGTTATTTTTCTCTTGTTCTCTTGATTGTTTGTTTCATAATTATTCACTATAATTACTGCACGATCACAATAAGTTGCTTACCATGCGTCCAATTGCTCTTTTTTTGACAAAAAATAGCACCAATTGTATTTAATTTAACAAAAAAAGGGTAGAAGGTCCACTGGTTATACTTTTTCAGCCATTAAATACACGCCAGTGTCATTTGGTATAAGCAGTCCACATAAAAAATTAGTGTATAAAAATATTCCTGAGAAATCAGTTAATTGGACACGAGTAGCATAACCTTACTGTCTCTTCAGATTCACTTTCCTAACTTCACGTTAACTTTGAAATCACTGCTCCTATAAATCAGGAACAAAGACATACTATGCTCTCTATTAATCGCGAAATATTGAAATATGAGTTTGATTTTCTAAAAAATTCTGCTACTTTAATTTGGTTTGAAATATCTATCCAAGAAACTTTCAAAACTGCAACATGTGCAAAAACAAGATAGTCCTTAGATCTAGAACCAAAATTTAGTAATTTGGAGCCGTCGTTTAGAAGGTGAAGGAGTGAAATTGAAATTCAAAACTTATGTAGGACAAAATGCATGAATACAGTAACTGAATTTTCTGTAGTTATGGTGTCAAAACATTGAAGGACAACTCCGTAATTAAAAAAAAACATATTTAGTTTGGATTATATCACTACAAGAAAATGAGTTTTTTTATATTAGTAATTTGCCGACTCAAAAGATCACGTTGCCATCGCAAATCAGCAATTAACCATCACAAAAGCTTTTGCATTGGCAAAACCCGATGCAAATATGCCGTCGTAAAAAAATCTTAGATCCGACATTTTTTGTTTATATCAGCAATTTTTGGTAGCAAAAAACCCCATTTGCAACAGTTAAAATTTGTGACAAAAGATACTATTAGCCAAAGTAGGAAATCGTCACAACAAACTCAGTTACAACAGTTTTAATCCGTCGCAAAAGATATTATTAGCCACAATAAGGAGCAGTCGCAACAAACCCATTTACGATAGTTTTTAACTATCGCAAAAAAAATATTATTTGTCATGATAGAAGGCCGACGCAAAAAAAAATGATATTACTTTTTTGACGTTATTTGTGTCAGTAACTTGCTTTCATAAATATTTTTTTTAAAACCCTAATTCTCTCTTTCACATTTTTCTCCACACCTGTTTGCATAGTTAATACATTAACTATAACATCATTTGATTAAAATAATAAAACACATCTCTCAAAACAAGAGAATCTAAATTTAAAAATAAAAATATATTCAGCATAAGTAAATAACATTTAAAATTTTAAAAACAAAATATTTCGAACTACGTAATGAAAGTGTCAATGCATAATAAAAAAAAATAGTTTCAATGCACCATTTGCCCTGTAATCATGCACAATGTGTACTCTCTACCCATGCGCCATCTACTATCTGCATTATCTATTCATTTGATAGTACCTACAAAAGATACGATTTGTGTTATTATTGTCAATAATATGTTTGGTTGCTAATTATATACATATTAATTAAGATAAAACATACATCACTAGACGCCCAAGCAACACTTTTTCACACTGTCTGCTTAGCAGTAATTATACTAGGAAAATGTCTTATCAAATAAGTATTAGGCACTATTGTTTTCTCAACATATACGTTCGAAAAATCAGTTCTTAATGGTACTCTCTCTAATTATTTCGATGGGTCCACACTAAGAAGGATCCCTTTCACCCTTACTTGCCTTGGTAAATGGGAACTAAGCAGGTTTACTTTTGTATGAACCTACAACTACAAGTGTTAACAACTTTCAGAATCCAAAACAAATACAATCGAAAAAAAAAATTATAATTGTAAATCTATGTATCACACATTATCATACTCTATGTTTACCATACACATGCACTTACCTTAGTATTGTTCAGACCTAGTGCATGATTTCTCCTTTTTGCCTTAACAACACGTGTCTACAAAAAAAAAAAAAAAAGAGGCAAAATTACATTAGTTAGTATTCTAGTTTTTAGTTGAATTCTCTGGTCGGGGATCGTATCGAAATCACTTATTTTTTTACATTTTTCTATCACCAAAGAGTAAGTGTATGCCTATTTTCATGAAAATTGATCAAGAACAAGCATATTGCCCATGCGAAAAAATATGTTGCAAATTGAAACACTAAGATATTTTCTATAAGCTACTTCAAAAGACTATGGACATGGTGAGGGTGTTGGTAACTCGTGCTGCACCTGTGTAGATGGTGTATGTCCATCTACGTGTGGCTCTTTGAGTGACCTATGAGTACTAGATGCATCTGGAACCTACAACATTTTTAGGACATATTAAGCTACACATTTTGAAAATTGATAAGTTAATGAAACAATAATATCAAATATTCATTATACTTCACCGGTCCAACCCCAGAGCATCCACCCTCTTCCTGGCGAGAACGTATCAAATGAAGTTGTTGACACATATCATTAATCAAGTCTCGAAACTCTTCTCTTAACTCCTCTCGTAGCTCTTGACGCATCCTCTTACTTTCCAAGTCTGGAGATACTTGAGATGAAGTGGAGGCTTGACCATATATATCACTCCACACGACTCTTGAACCATAAGTTCGCACATAGAAACAACTATCCTCTCCAACTACATCATGGAATATTCTATCCCGAATATCTGGAGTCTACTCCATCTCTAGCAGCTCAGAGAGTCGCTATGTGAATTCCCCCTACCATGTTTCAACATGAGCATATCCAGTTAAGTTACAATAGAATCGTACTAAAAATTTGTACATACCATATAAGTTGTCGTTTCCTAGTCACAAGGAGCGCCATTCTTTGTATGTGTTTTGATGAACACACTCATTTTGTCTATATTCTCTCCATTATTTTCTATCTGAATTTTCAGTTAAAAATACATATTTTAATTTTAAGTTGAAATAGAAAAACAATACCATGCCAATAATTATTATTTTTCATAACAATTTACATCCATCCAAACATTAGTAAAGGGTGTTTGCCTATAACATTAATAATATAAAAATAAATTTTACTATTTCAATAAATGTCAACAATAAAAACTAATATGTGCACATTCCTTTACTTCATCAACACCCCAATATTACACAAGTGTACACCATTGCTCAGGTACCACCCAATCAGGGACTCTTGACAAACGCTCCTCGACTGTAGTAGCACTATTATAATACTAAGCCTTCATCTTAGTTTTTTAATCCTTCCAAATCTTTGCACAAATCTTCAAGCAGACCTTTCTAAACTCTAGAGAAGCATTAGTGTTATCCAAGCATAACGATTCCACCCCATGTTGGAACAGAATACAATGTCAAGTAACTTGTTTATAAGAGAGAAATTCTAAATAAAATATATGATACCAATTTGCAATATGAAAGTCATTGCATGAAGCACATAACAGTTGATAATTTGGACAGTTACATACAACTAAAAAAATCCATTTAGCGATGAAAGCACAATTCATTGTACCTGCACCTATTTCCAAAGCCAATCTTTTGTATCTTTACATATATATCTCCAAGAAAGATAGTTGAGCGGGAATCGATGGCCATTGCGAACCAAAATGCCCAATTCTGACTTGAACTCGATAGCTAATGGTCCAATTGGTTGTCGGTTATGATTAAATTGAAGTTTCATCTTTTTATTAGTACCCCAAGTCCTACCACCCACTACTGGTCCTCGACGCATGGTGATTGTAGATGAGTCACTGCCAGTACCTATTTATAATTAGATGGGAACATAAAAAATAATAAGGTAATATTCATCCACGTAATGAAAATTTACAAATAAATAAGCTGTAAACATACCTTCACCATTTGATTGGGTAGGAACATTATTAACGGCCTGACCAATAGGCTGTGATGAATGTGCTATGATGAGTGCTTTAACTCGTCTATGTCGGAGGAGTTGTATTGGTGGTGGGATAGGATTAACAAATGATGCAGGCGTCAGAGTTTTTCAACACGTCTACAAAGGTCATATGACATACCTTCCTCTTTGATTGCATGGTAAATCTGTCTTTATATAACATCATCATAGTTGTTGAATAAATAATAAGCATAAGTAATTTTTGTGCAATAAAATAATATGCAATCATAACATCTCAAGAAAGTACTAATATAAGTAAAAATATAAAACAATAGCAATGTATCTATACACAACTACTAACTCAAATAAAAAATATAAAGTCAATGGCATGTTAATAAATATTCAACTATTATCAAGGTCATCCATTTCATCTTCTTCCATCACAACAACATCTAAGTCAACGGTTACTCCTTCTACTCCTTGTCTCACCCAACCAACATCCTCATCGCGGAACACCACATCTTCATTCAATTGTTGATTGCTAAATGGCTCAACTTGTGGGTTGTTATGTTGCATGTCAAATAAATCTCTCAGAGATATCTTCACAGCAACATGCTATTCAGGTTCCACTAGAACTGATGTATACCAAGTTTGCTCTGCTTTGAACGCCAAGATGAATGGTTCATCAGTCAATCGATTAGCTATACACACCAAATTGTTGAAGTTCACCAATGTGAATCTATATTCATCTTCTTTCTTTCCCAAATTGTTATCAACCCAATCACACTTAAATAAAACATATTTCATGTCATTAGCATACAGAAATTCAACAATGTATGTCAATACTCTGTAGTAGGATACGACTCTTACACAAGGGTTTTTGTCTTTTCGACTAGCATAACTCACAATACTCGCCTTTAAAGTAACACCACTATTTTGTGTACTTTGGCGTTTGTCCACATTCTTGACGAAAAACGAAATCTGTTGATAATATATGAATTAGATCTCCTTGTTGTGTGATGAGGACCTTCAGCTAATGTATTGATTTCATATGTAAACTGGATACTATCTGGCCTTCGCAAAGTTTGAACCTATTTTTAATATATTAACAAAACTATGCATATGCATGTTAACAAATGTGGCGCATAATTTATCATATGTGACACAGACATGCTCAGTAAACCATATGTGGAATGTTTCATTGTGTACACGATGGATGTTATGGTCCTCTGTATGTGGTATGTGGCACTGAAGGACTCTAAGGTGGTCCCTATATAGATACAAAGTAGTACTAAAATCGCATATAAATTGCAAATAGCAGAATTCACCAAAAATGACATTTAACTTACTCCACAAATGGTGAAACTGAGTCAGTATTGAATAACACATATCTATGTGCCTGTGCCCATGTCATGTCAACAAGGAGAAAAGGAAGACCTTCCCCCAAAGAACGACCTAAGTTTTCACGACCATCATAGTTCCGTAATGGTCGGTTAGACTTGGTTTTCACGTCATCGAGATACATAGCACAAAAAATCATGGACTCCTCCATCAAGTAACCTTTAGCTATTGAGCCTTCAGGATGAGCTCGATTGCGCACATATTGTTTTAGGGTAAGAAGATACCTATAAGCATATAAGTGCATAAAAATATCCATCCATGCAAAATGGATAATGTATTTTGATAATATTCATATTACACCTTTTCCATAAATAAGAAACGCATACCTCTCATTGGGGTACATGCATCTAAACTGCACTGGTCCAGCTATCAATGCTTCCTTAGCTAGATATACATGCAAGTGCTCCGTTATGTCAAAAAATCCCGGTGGAAAAATTTTCTATAGATGACAAAGTGATACCACAATCCGATCCTGAATATATTCTATGTCAGCTACAGTATTCACCTTCAAACACAATTGTCTAAAGAAATCACTCAATTTGATCAATGGTTCAACCACATTCTTAAGCATGGATTTTCAGATTGTTAGAGGTAGTAGTCGTTGCATCAAAGTATGACTATCATGACTCTTAAGACCCCAAATACTACGCTCTTTCATGTGCATGCATCGTGAAATATTAGACGCATATCCATCAGACACCTTGACTCTTTTTAACACTTTACAAAATATATGTTTGTCATCCTTACTCAAAGTAAAGTTTGTTGGAGGTAAGTACTCTTTACCAGATCCTCTAGTTTAGGGATGTAATGGTCTTCTAATGTTCATTTCTTGTAAGTCATGTCGAGTATTCAGATTTTCCTTGGTTTTCCCAGCAACCCCCAATAATGTCCACAATATATTATCTCAAAAATTCTTCTCTATATGCATTATGTCAAGATTGTGTCTAATTAGATTATGCTCCCAATACGACAATTCAAAGAAGATACTCTTTTTCTTCCATTTATGTTTTTTAGCCCCACTTTTTACCTTGTCTACTTCCCTCCTCTTTCTTTCCTTAAGGTCATCATACTTATATTCTGTCAAGATATCTTCCGATTGTATCTGTAATAATATTTGAGTTCCAGATAACGTAGTAGGCTTGCGACAATGTTCCCATCTCACATCAAAAGAGACTTTTTGCTTTTGAAAATTGTGTTGACTAGGTAAAAATTGGCGATGACCCATGTAACAAAACTTTCTACCATGAGTCAACCAATTAGATCGAGTATTCGTGTTGCAAATTGGACATGCATATTCACCTTTTGTACTCCATCCTGACAAGTTAGCATATATAGAAAAATCATTAATTGTCTATAGTAAGGCCGCGTGTAGCTGAAACATGTTACCACTTGAGGTATCAAATATTTGCACATCGTCCTCCCACAACTATTTTAATTCCTCTATCAAAGGTTGCAAGTAGACATCAATCTTATTACCAAGTCCTTTTGGTCCATAAATAAGCATAGAAAGAATAAAAAATGGTTCTTTCATGCACATCCATGGTGGTAAGTTATATGGCATCAATACAACAGGCCAAGTGCTATGAACTATATTCATCGACCTGAAAGGATTGAATCCATCGGATGCCTGTCCAAGCCTAACATTGCGACTATCATTAACAAAAATTGGGTATTGTTTGTCAAAACTCTTCCATGCAAGAGAGTCAGTCGGATGCCTGAATACACTATCATCAGTCCATCCTTCTTAATGTCATCTCATATGCGAAGCAGTTTTTGATGACATGAAGAGCCACTGTAGCCTTGGGATCAAAGGAAAATACCTCACTTGTTTTGCAGCTATGGTTTACTACCATTGAAAGCATCATTTGTATCACCTTTATGTTGTTTCCATCTAGAAATATTGAATATCGAACATATATCCATCTTTTCCTCCATATTTCTGAACAAAATGCAATTGTTTGGACATGCATTTCTGTGACGCCCCAAAATCGGGGGGTCCGTTGATTACCCATCTACCCGCAGAATACCCGTAGATACCGAGTAACTCGATATCGCACCGTTATGCCCCATTTTACCGGGATCCATAACTTAACAAAATTTGGGCAGAGTCTCTTTCGTATAGGGAGTTCTACCCAAAACCCAACTTGTACAATATAACTTAACATGACCCATTCGAGGCCCAATATAAACAATGACCGCACCGGGTCCATTTATAAATAAACATTGGCCACACTGGGTCCAATTACGCATACTTATATCAAAACATGCAAGGTTACTTTAACATTAGTCCATATATGTCCTATTAAAATTAATTTGCATAATCTACATGCCAAAGACCAAGTTTTCATAAACCTTTTACAAAAACTCAAAATAAGGCCACAAGTCGGCCCCCTTCATGCTTGATGCTCTCCAAGTGAGCTATTCGCAGATGCAAACCCCACACCTGAAATGTTTCCCGTATAGGGTGAGCCAACGCCCAGTAGAGTAAATCCTACAAAGGCTACTCCCCTTTAGATGCTCATGCTCATGCAACATTCATTTACAACATATAAACAATCATTCCTTATAAGGATATGCATTCTAAGTTGGAATGCAACAATACCATGCCATGAAATGAGATGACACTCACTCATGCACTTTAATCCGAGTCCTCACCGACTCCCACTACACGATGCAATGCCAAAGTATTTTATTCCATCATTTATGTACATATCAAATGACATTTTCAAAACTAGGGTCTTTCTTGGGGATGAATGTTCATGGACTTACACCAAGGGTCATCCAAACCCACATACTTTATGGACTCTTACACCAATGGAGTACATTTTCTAAATCACCGGGTCTTGCACCCGAGAGGTCATCATGCCTCTTCTTGCTAACCCCAACCCAATTTATTATGCAACCAAACGGCTTAGCTAGGTCTTCGACCCAACTTTTTCCAAGCCATCCCGTCAATCACCAAGTGTGGTGTTGACATCAACCATGCACACACCCATGTGATGAGATGCTTCCGTTCATATGCAATGCTATGTCCCATTGCACACAACATAATGCTCATTATGTCAAGAACAACACATGAACAATTGTAACATAGTCATGGTAAATTTATATCCTAAGCATATAAATACCATAATAATCTCAATGTTAATATATCAACACATGCATATATCAACAAGCAAATTCAATCATAAATCATATCATAAGCATATGATTCCACGAGTTAAACTTAAGAATGCTATTTTAATTCAATCAAAACAACAATTTTTAAACACTCAAGGCATTTCATCAAACACCTTCTAGGCATAATTTGTATAACACATAGCATGCTTTCAATCTTCATTAAGTCACATAATAAATCACATGTAACTTCCACATACCAAAATCAAGCTAGCAAATTAGTTTAAGTCATTTCTATGCTCACTTTTTCATTTTCATTACATAAACATACATATATATCAATACATAAGTTACCTATGTCAATCATATGTAACTTCCACATACATATAAAAGTCTATTCATGTGCATAAATATATCAAACCCTTAAACTATCAACATTTAAGGAAAGATTAATCCAAGGTAGGAGGAACCCAAGCTCTTGAAGCTTGAAATGAAGACTAGGCTTCAAGAACACACTAAGAACACCAAGAACACCAAGAACACCCCAAGATCCTTGATTTATCCAAAATCCACTCTTTGGATCTTCAGTGAAATCCTTCATTCTTGGTACATACGCGTAGCGCTCGTCGAGGAGATGAACTTTGTCTTTTGGTTTAACGAATTCCGACCGACGGAACTACCGGAATCGGAGCGGGAAGCGTGAAGATGAATTTTTTTTCTCTTCTCTTGGACGGCTGCTTACAGCTGATGGGGAGATATTTTTCTCGCCAAAAAGCTGATTTAAGTATTTATAGGCACAAATGTGTGGTCCACATTGCACCGCATATTTTCGACCTTCGGGTCCGTTTTTCGTCCCAAAATGATTCAGTATATCTCGGATTAAGTTCAAATTAATTTTATTTGAACTTTAATTTAATTTTAAGAAAAATTTCAAAAATTTATTTTTGGGGACTTTTAAAATGTTATTTGCCACGCAGTCGCATCGAACGACGTGCAAATGTCCGACTATCTCAGAATTCGACAAAATTTGATAGGGTGAATAGATCCGAGGTCTAGAGAATGAGTGTTTCAAATAAGCATTAGGATGATAAATGGCCATTTTGCCCTTATGCACAAAAAAATCAAATTTGTCCAAGTTTTACAATCCCATGTCTTATACATGAACCCCAAGTTGTTGATTAGCTTTTTGGTTTCATAGTATGAACTGGTCAATTTCACCCCAATAGGAAAACCTCGTTCAGTAACACTAGCAACATTGTAATAGACTTATCCATCCATCCACATAGCGCCTTTATATGCAATAATCGCACAAGAAATGACAATGTCGTGAATTTCTCACACTCTAGATATTGTAGAAGTTTGAACAGCTTCGCGGTGGGTTCATTCGTAGGTCGTTCAAGATTGTCAACACTGACATCTACATTTTGAACTCCAATAGTCTCGTGTATAATTCCGATTATATCATCCCCAATATTTGAATCATCTAAGATTTCATTTTCTTGGTTACCATGCCTCGAAACATAAGCTTCCCCATGTTTAGTCCAATTCTTGTACTTCCTTGAAAAGCCATTTATAATAAGATGTTCTCTCACAACCTCTCGTTTAACAAAATAATGGTTTAAACATAACCTACACGGACAATAAATCGTTGCATCTTCCACTTGATTGGTGTATGCAAACTTGATAAATTCCTCAACCCCTCTAAAGTATGCACTTGAAAGCCTTTCTATTGAATCAATCTAACTTTTATCCATATTTCTATTACCCGCAACTGTTTCATACATCCACATGAAGGTAACTTAGTTATCAAGAAAACTAAATTTATTGAGCACCCAATAACTAATATATTCATGTTAGGAGTACAGTAGAATTAAAGATAGTGAGATGCACATGTGACTAAGAAATGGATGAATTTATCAATAACTTACAACAAACCCAATTTAATTGAAATTGATGGCATGCATGCTTGCAAGAAAGTGAATACACTCATACGCAAGAATCATATATAATCCTTTCACACTACCCCAAGAATAATAAATACACTCATAACCCCGACTTCCATCCCCAAAGTCATAGTCCAATCCAAATCATTAGAAATCAATTACAGCAGAAAGAAAGAAAGTGATAGAGAGGCTTACAGTATAAAAGTATGCACAGGTCAGTCCAAATCTTGTAACCTCTAAATCACCTCCAACTTGTCAAAAGAGCCGTAAAGACCTCGTTACATGCCACTCTTATGGCACAACATGAAAATAGCACACAACAAAGCATTGAATAAAGATGTAATTAAACATTGTAACTAGCATATGCCACTTTTTAAATTATATCATTAAATATATTAAATATTGAAACATTATTTTTTTCAATATTAGATTATCTGCCGTGTAAACTTACTTGAATATCATTTTTTTTTATTATATTTCCTTATTTATTTATATATGTTCTTTCATTTATAATGACTCTGTCAGCCTTCAACCACCTGGGTCAGTTAATTCAAATAAATACTCTGTGATTGCATGTTTTTGTAGTTGATATATTTGATTCCTGCCTCGCCCTCCTCCTTTTACAATTTTGATGCATTGTCAATATAAAAAATGGTCCTGTTGTATCTTTGTCCATTGAGTATACAATGTTGTTTTTCGGAAAGTTGCTGCTGAGCGGGCTTCTCATTTTGGAGTTCTAGAGTTCATTGCAGCATAAGACGTGATATAGATGCCCTATTGGATAAGAATCCAAAAGCATTTGTGTGGCTTTTGGTTCGTTAGATTAGTTATGTTGTCAAGAATTAGAAAATCATCTAGGATTGTATTGTGTGTATTTTTATATTATTGATTTATACTCTTCACAATCTCAAGGATGTTATCACTTGGAACTTATTTGCCAAATTAAAATACTCTGTCCTTTTTGTATGATAGGAACAGTGTAGGAGGCGTTAAGAAACTAAAGCAAAATGAACAAAAAATAGAAGAGCAATTCTACATACACTTAAAAAGTATAAATAACTTTAAAATTTATAGATTACAGTATTGAATTTTTTTATTTTTTTGCATAATTTTTTAAAATCTAATTTACAATAAAAAAATAGATTCAGAAAACTATCAACTTTTGGAGTATTTGAGATTCATAATATTATGAGATGCACAGTGAATGTTAGCATTGATCCTAAAATATTGAGACCAGTTCCAAATATCTAGAAGTTTGGTGAATTTTACTATTTTAGATTAGATTGTCTTAAGTCCGAAACCATCCAATTAAGTTATTGGGATAGGGTTGGATAGAAATATTATTCTTTATATGTTTGAAAATTATTGGATAGTAATAGGAAAAAGACACGGGTCCCATGGTGTGATATAAAATCAATGGTTAAATTTTATATTTGGTCCCAATTGTTTATCTTTGATTTTAACTAATAGACCTTTGATCCAATGGTACTTTTTGTCTTGTAAAGGCTTTGCCTTCTTGAGGTCAAGGGTTCAAGTCCTCCTTCTCCTTCTCTTAAAAAAAAATTGATTTTAATTTAATCTGTAACTTTCAATTATTCAAATTTGGTCCATCAACTATCAATTTTATTCCAATTAATCCATTTCATTCATTTCCACAGTTAGGTGGTGTTTGATAAAACTGAAAGTTGAATACTTAAAACTGACTACTGAATTTTAAGTGTTGAATGCTAAATTTTTTAATTTGCAGATTATTTATTATCAACTAAAATTTAACTATTGAATTTAATCAAATTATTTGACAAATATAAAGAGCTGAAGTCTAAAAATTAATATTATTCTAATTTTGTCCTTATCTTTATCCATCTTTTTACAACTGTTTTATTCCTATCACCACCTTCACAGTGGTGTTGCTAGTGGTGGCGACGATGGTGGTGGTAATGGTGGTGATGACAATGGTGGTGGTGGCAGTGGCACAATGGTAGTGGTGACGACAACAATGGTGATGGTGGTGGTGGTAAAGGCAATGGTAGTGGTGGTGGCATTGACACAATAGTTATGGTGGTCGTGGTGGTAGTGGTGGCACAATGGTGACAGTGGCGGTGACATAATGGTATTGGTGGTGACAGTGGTGGTGGTGGTGGTGGTGTTGGTGATGGTGGTGACGACAATGGTGGTGATGGTGACAATGATAATGGTGGCAGTGGCGGTGACACAATAATAGTGGTGACAGTAGTGATAACTATGATAGTGGTGGCGACAACACAATGGTAGTGATGATTGCGGTGTTGGTGGTGCCAGCAATGATGATGGTGGCAATGACAAGGGTAGTGGTGGTGGTAGTGACACAATAGTGGTGGTATTGCTGTTGGTAGTGGTGGCATAATGGTGGTGGCGGCGGTGAAATAATGATCACTACAAGAAAAATATTTTTTAGTGAAAAAAAAGTCGTCGCTAAAAGTGAATAATTTGTCGCTAAAAAAATTCTGCGACAAAAAAATTTGATCGCCATTTTATCGTGGCAGGCTCATCATTGAAAGTTTTTAGCGACTAACTAAAGTATCGTCGCTAAAGTAGATTATTAGTGATAAAAAATTTAGTCGCCTAAAAATTTATTTACTTGTCACAAAAAAACCTTCGTCGCTGAAAGAAATTATATTATGGTTATATTTTTTGTCTTTGGCGATGACATAATATTTGTCGCTGAAAGTCAAGGTACATTTTTTGCAATTAACATAATTTTGTCATCGAAAAAAATTATATTGTGGTCATATTTTTTCTTTGGCGATAATATAATATTTGTCGCTGAAAATCAAGGTATACTTTTTGCAACTAACATATTTTCGTCACCAAATAACAAATGAATACTGTCATCTTTAAATAATAGGTGAAAAAATTTATTTGTCACCAAAATAAGAGATTTTTAGCGACCAAATTTTACTCATCACCAAACAATCATTTCTAAAGAATAACATTTTATGATTACTATTGCGCTTGTAACAAATCAAAATAAATTCACTGTAGTGCTTCAATCATTGAAGATTATTTTAAAATAAATAATCCATAAAACAAAACAAAAAATAATTTCCAAATCATTCATTCAAAACAAATTTAAAAATATTCATACAAGAATTCATACCGAAACATTCGTATATAATTTCATAATAAAATCTCATACCAAAACATCCCATGTAAAAAACTAAACTAGAAAAAAAATTAAATGTCACAATATATATCTAGATGCCACTAGAACTTGAACTACTTGGATCATAGAGGAAGAGATCTAATCGCCAAAACCAACTCCAAGTAATCCATTGTTAATCTGTATCAAACACAACAAAAGTGCTTTAGCAAAACTAAAAAATTATTTACTAGAATAAATAGTAAATTAAGCATATATTTGGAACCGAAAATACTTACCAAGATGAAGTTGTCTCGCTAGTCTCCCTATTGCCTCTACCACGCTGCATCGCCAACTTTACCTCTGTCATTTGCCGCAACATCATCTCTTGTGCCTTTTCCATCTGCTTGAATTTTGTCTTAGTCTCATCTAACTCTCTTTGTCTGCTTTCATTTTCACCCTGAAGGGTCGCAACAACTGCCTTCAAACCTCTTACCTTCTGCTCATGTTCAAGAGTTTTGACATTTATTGACGAAGTTGATTTCGAGCCAACCCCATAACTGGACCTATTGCCAAGGACAATGCATACAATCTCATCTTGAGACAACGGGGATGCCCCATTGTCTGTTGGCTGATCCTTCAACTCCTTCATCCGTTCCTAAATGTTTTAAAAAGTTATAACCCAACAACAAAACCTATGTATTTTGAAAATGAAAAAACAAAGACAATTGATACTCTTACATATCGAACTCTGCTTCTGGTGAAATCCACTTCATTGACTTCTTGTTGATATGGGTTTTATAAAAAAAGTCCACGATATGAGGTGGCTCATGTGTCTCAGGGTCCAACTGTTTTCAGAAATTCACGTGAAACTATATACTTTCCACATTTTAAACAAATGAAAGACAAATAATTTTAAGTTAAAAAATTATAACCATATCATGCATCGCAAAAATAAAAGACTTAGAACCCATAGTGTGATTGTAGGGCAACTTAGCACGATTTTCAGAATTTGTCTTTGATTGCTTCTACAAAAAAAAAAAAGAAAGTTGTATTAGAACAAAAAATTACTCATTTATATTGCATTAAAAACCATCAAAAAATTACCTGGAAGTTTTGATCCTTGTAGACATGTTCTATTATATAAATTCAATCATCTTGACTAACTTTTTGATAAGACTTACTTTTTTGGTCCATCACAGACTCCACCAATCTAATTTAATACTTGTGCATTCTTCAACGGTAATAACTATACAACTTAGCAAACTTTTTGTCAATGAATTCCACAACATGATCAAATTCATCATATCCCACAACATTAAACTTAGTCTGCACGAAAAAATAGTATATCTTTTCAAGAAAAAATGTATATATATGTCAAGTAGAAACATTAAAAAAAAATAATTACCCAAAGTCTTGCAATGATAGGGGCCTGTTTTTCAACAGGTAAATCGTGCCATTGGGTCACATTTATATATATATATAAATTTTTACAGGTCAAAATACTATTATCATTGAACTTGGGAGCTCTGAAAATTTTGGAATAACCGTTTAACGCATATAGCGGTTCGTGGGAATAAAATAGTAATTTTCGTGTTTCGAGTGTAAATTTATTTTAGATTGGAGATAAATCATAAATATAAATATTTTTAGGTTAAAATAACATTAAAAAAAAATCCGGAACATCGAAAAACCTTAGGGTAGTCATATGGATCAAATTGGAGATTTTAGTGGCAAAATCGTAATTTTGGAGAAAATCAAAAAAGCCCATGAACAGTGAAATTCGGGGTTGATGTGTTTAAAACCCCATTTTCAGCCCCTTTACTCTCATTTATTTCACTTCACTCTCACCCCACACCTCTTGGAACCTTAGATGAAGGTTAAAGGAGGAAGAAAAGGGAAAAAGGAGGTCTATAAGACTTGAGCTTTCACTTGAAATCTTTGATTCAAGGTAGGAGTTTCTATCATTCTTGTTCATTGAGGCTAGGGATATATATATATATATATATATATATGTATATATAAATTTTATTGACTCTAAATCTTAGATATGTGTTAGGAAATCGTTGATTTTTGATATTCTTGCAAATATTGTCATGTTTAAAACAAGGCTATGTTTGGATTACCATGAAATCTCTATTTCTTGTTTTGAAAACTCTTGTTCTCATGAGAGGTGGATTTGTTTCTCTCGATATTCATTCTTGATTTCTAAAACTTTAGTGCTTTGTGTTGAGTAATGATGTTGTGATCTCTTATATTTTTCCTTAATTGGTTATTGGAATTATTACATGATAAAATTGGGGATTTTTTAGATATGCTTGTAAAATGAGAAATTGTGGATTTTGTATTTATTTGGAATTGTTGGTGAATTGAGAATATTTTAGTTTCCTCATTTGTATGGTTGTTGTGATGGACTTGGATTGTCATCGATAGATGACATAGAGTGTTAGATATTAGTCTATCCCAGTGAGGGTGAGATGGTTTCCTAACACTTGAAGTGAATTGTCATTTGGTAATATGACCACTATCGTTCACTGAAATTCGAAAAAGGAATGATATACTTTTCTGGGAAGGGACTCGTCACTGCCATTGGGATGGTAAACGCTCTTTCCTAAAGTGATTGTGATTGTTATGGGTGGACTAGGTATAATCGTTAGGTTAATTCATGAGAAGCAATCAACATACAGGGCACGAGGATGAACCAATATACATAGGATGATGGATTGGATCGTCTTAGCTGTTGCATTGGTATGAGACAATGCATCGGAAGGTGCCCTGCCTAAATGGCTTACAGTTGGAAATGGTATATTGTTGTGAAATTTACTTTATCCTTTCACTTAATTATTGTTACGGCTTAAACTTGGGATCTATTTTAAATGTCCTATTTTTCTTTCAAAATTGATATATGTTATTTACGAAATGAGACCGACTGATTTTTATCTGTTTTCTAAACTTTGTTCAAGTTTGAGAGGATTTTTCTGCAGAGCTTCGTGCTCACCCCCTACCGTTCAACATTTTACAAATTATGGGCCAGAGGAGGAACTTGGTGCTAACGAGTCGGGCCATGGAGAAGCTTCATTAGAGGGTAACTTGGATCCCAAATGGGACATCTAGAGATATCGTTTATTTTTATGCTAGACTAGGAACGATTATGTACAATCATGTAAAGTCTAGTATTTTGTTATTCTGCTTCTAAGTTCAAATGTTATTCTTTTGATAAAGTTGCCATGGGTTGGACTTATTCTTTTGGATAATGCTGTAAATATTTTATGGATCAATGGACCTGACGTGGTCAATGTAGTATAATTGCATAGGTTGTGTTTTGGGTAGAACTTCCCGAACAAAGGAGACTCTGCCCGAATTTTGTTAAATTAAGGACCCCCGGTTATTTATAGATTTTATTAGTTGCTCTCATAGTATGAATGGTTTCAGAAGGTAATGCTTTCCAAAGTGGTTTTTGGGGCGTTACAGAATTTGGTATCAGAGCTTAGGAATTAGGTCTTACATGGGAGCTGTATGTTGTGGACTATCACTGAACTATTAGGTTAGGTTGAAGAAACTCTAGACTTGAAGTCATTTGAAGTGATATGTTTATAAGATAAGTGTGATGGCTTGTTTAGTTATGTTATGAATTAAATATTCGTTCGAATTCATGTAATAACTAGATTAGAAGAATTGAAGAAAATTGTGAGGGATATGCTTGTTCTATATCATGTCATTATGGATGATTCTAGGAGAAGGATGGTAATTTGGTTTTGGTTAATGAATGATGCTAGGCATGAATCTTTCTGCAAGTGACATTATCTATATTAGAGAAAGGTAGAAGATAGGATTTGTGACAAAAGACACACAAACTCGAGTTAGACAAGTATAGAAGAACCTAGCAGTCTGACAGACTTCCTTTCACTAATTCGATCATAACTCTTTGTAGGAAAGTCCAAATGATGCACCGTTAATTTTTTTGAAATCCTAACTCGTATATCTTCCCAACTATATAGGTTACATATGCTAGAAATACCTGAGTCAAATCAATTTATTCTTTGAAATGCTAGGTGTCTAGATTTTGATCAATCTTTAAGTACTGGACCAGTATATTTTTATTATTTTTCAAATCTATCAGTATCTTTAACTTATAAAAATATATTTGATGTTTTAACAGGCAATATTAAAAATGCAGGCTATAACTTTAAAGAGGGAACCGATATAATGATTTTAACTTATAGAGTATATTATAAAGTAATGAATACTTTATCCCCAAAAGCTAAAATACCTAACTTCAAAGGTCAAACAACTTTCATTAAAACTAATATTATAAAAAATAAACTTGAAATCCCTAAAATTATTCAATGGTCAGATATTCAATTTCCAAAAATATGGCAATTGATTGTTATAGTTCCTAAAAAGCAGAAGTAAATCAAGATGTAACCCAAATTTCTCAATCATCTGATGGTGATATATCAATTAAATTTGCAAGAGAAATTTTTTTAGGATTAAAAATCTCTTATAAATTAAGTACTTCATCGGTGTATAATACTCTTTATAGGAGATCTACTTCAACTATTTTTGATAGCAGTAGAGACAAAGAACCCGTAATCGAATGTGTTCAAATTTCACAAAATAAAATTACACATGGTGTATACAGACAGAATAATGAATCTTCTTTAGAAGAAGATCAAGATCCAACAATATCCAAAATTGAATTCCCGCTATAAGTTTTCATGGATATAAAACCCCACAAATTTATAGTAAATAGACAAGAAATAAATAAAGAATTTCATCTTTCAAAATATGTAGCATTTAGAAATTGGTACTTTAAAACAATGACCAAAGATGATTTGCAAAGATATAAGTAAATATTTTAGTCTTTTATGCAAAGAGGAAAAAAAAGGATAATTCCTTTTGTTGAGTGATTTTTAATTTATTATGCTCCACCCACAGTCAAACAATTAAACGTAATTGAAAATTTTCAACAAAAATAGGAAACTTTAAAAGGAAAAAGTATAGTTAGTAATTATACCAAATCTAAAGGATCGATAAAATCTAAAGACTTATTTATACCCATTAAACACCTTACAAAAGAGATACTTACAGAGGAAGTGAAGAGTCTTGTTTACAAGAGAGAGGGAGAGATTTCAAAGAGAAAGGGGAGAGAGAGAAGAAGAGGAAGTGTCTCTAAATAAACACCCCTTAAATAGACACGAACTTGAAGTCTGGATTTCAGAACAAATAAAATTACAATATTCATATTGTCATTGCATATGTCAATTACACTGTTCATGACGACATTACATGCATCATTATTACATCTTTGCTTACATCACAGGTTTTCATCATTGCATGTATTTTTTTTGGTAGCCTCTTTAATTTTGACGCTGCTTCTTTTTACCAGTATAACAAATCATATAGTTCATTAACTATTTCATTATTGCTATTGCAATATTGGAGGTTTATCTCCACATCTTCATTTAGAAGTGTATAACTTGTTACATGGGTATAACCTAGGGAATCTATAAGGTCGTCGTCAGATTCGGACAGAGTATTATGTTGTTGTTTTTCTTCTACCTTTTTTTTTTACCCTTTTCATGTATTTTTTACGGGGGGTGTTTACAAGATCCATTCCCTCATTTTACTCATGCCAATTGTGTTCATCATCTACAGTCTCATTTCTTCCATAACTGTTGTTTTAAACTATTCTTTCTACAAAAGGGGTTTTTCTTTTCTATTGGATTTAATCTAGTACTGAATGATATTGTTTTCCTTTAGAATTACCAATTTCTTCTTCTTCAGTCATGTCTTTAAGACATGCCGATATAATTGGAATTTTCTCGTTTAGAGGATAAGTATTCTAAAATGTTACCTGAAGTTCTCAAAGTAATTTGGGATTTCCATTGCAATCAAAATCACAATTAAGACTCCATACCCAAACCCATGGTATAAAGTATTCAATTGAGAAATTTAAGATGACTTTATTTTCTATTTTATTGCCTTTTAAGGTTGGACTCTTTTCTTTATAAATATGGAAAAATTGTTGCATCTTTGGACGATATATCTCCTTAATTGCTCCATGGGTTTCCCATCAGGCGTAAAACCAGGTGAAAACTCATTAAAAGTTTCAGTAAATATAAAAAACCAGGTATGTTTTAAGCACTGGTTTTGAAAATTAAAGGCATTATGCTAAGCATCGTTATAATCAAAATAGTTATATGCTAAATATAGATACCTTATTATTTTTTTGGGTTTAATTAAACTTATACCCTAGTCTCTTTCAGATGTAATCCTCAATAGTGTAGCCTTGCTATGAGCAATATTGTTTAGAGGATCATAACTTTTCTTATAAAAATTTTCAATGTTTACTGAATTAGTTTCTCTAAGAATCAATTTGTAATATCTTCTATCCCAATTAATGGTAATTAACATGGCATTATCCATGTCTAAAAATTGCTTTGCAATTTAGTAAGGGTCTTTACCCCAATTTATATATTCATTTTCAATATTATAATTGGATCAAATAGCAGTTGAGTTTTTAACTTTGTGTAATTTAGCTGTGGTTTGGCTATTAGAGCCTCCATCATTGACTTTTTACTTCTGACGACAATATATTTGCCTTTTTCTTATTTATTTGTTTGTCCATCTTTAAGAAGTTGTTGATTAACAAATTTAATATGTTTTGATTCAGTTAAAGGGGGGTAATATGCATTGATTTGAGTTTTTTTCCTAGATCTTCCTCTATCGCTTTCTCTGATCATAATGATCCCTGCAAAAATTCTCTTGTTAAGAAATCAAGATGGGAATTTAATTCCCCTTTTACAAATTCAATTTTAAAATCAAATACTGAAAAAATAGCTTGACATTGAGCAAATATTTGTTTAGAAGTAATAATTTTCACATCTTGCTTTAATACATTTTTGGTAGAACTACAATCAATTCTTAATGCAAACTCTTGATTTAGAATATCAACTTGAAATTCACTAATACTTTTTACTGTAGACAAAATTTCTTTTTTAATAGTAGAATAATTTAGTTGAGTTGTACTCCATTTTTTTGAAATGAATCTAGTAAGTGTTTCTTTATTTGTGATTTCTTTGTTTAAGAATACCTCAATATCCCTTATTTGAGGGCATCTGTTTTCGCTACATTATATCAATCTGGATGAAATAAAACTTAGAAAAATTTTAGCATTGTATAATTGAGATAATAAATGTTTTTATTTGGAATTGGATATCTTATCCATTTTAAAACCATGTTTAAAGGTTTATAATTGATTATCATTCTAAGAACTCCTCTTTATTTTTCAACATTATTATTTACATAAAATGCAACACAACTCCAAGGAGAATAACTTTTACAAATTAATTACTTTTCTATTAACGAATCAATTTCCTTTTTATAGAGCTCCAAATACTATTTATTCATTTGAGTAGGTTTTTCCTGAGTAGGAAAATCATTTTCATTAAAATTTTTACTATATGGGAGTGTGACTACATGTTTTTTTTTCTATTCAAAAAAGCAATAGGAATTATATCACAATTTTTTTTAACTATTTTATTTTCAAGTTCTTTTAATTTTACTCTAAACTCATCGGTTTCCATTTTATGAGATATATTTAAAATCTTTACATCTTATTGTAAAAATTTTATTTGACTTTCTTTATAAATCAAATTTTCTTTTATATGATTATTATTTTAATCTGAGGAGGAGCTGTAAACTCAAATAATATTTTTTGACCTTATAAAGTAGTCAAAATTCCTTTAAATCAATTCTATCTATTGGTTCAAGCGTAGATAAGAATGGTGTTCTTAATATTACTAGTTGATTTAAATTTGCTATAAGTATAAAAGTCGTAGGAATACAAATTCCTTGGTTACAGATAAAAACATTTGACACTTTAAATTTAATATTTAATTTAGAACCATCAATCGTGCTTAACAACTGTGTAATTTTTTCAAAATACTTTATAGGAATTAATTATTCTTTTATGCAATTCATATCAGCCCCATTATCGATTAAGGTAATAGTTTCGACAATAAATTCATGATCAATTACCAATATGATTCTAACATATCATTTCTAATATGTTATTCGTTCCAATACATTTAAATAGTCACTGGTAGAATCCTCTCTTGTTTCTTTTAAATCCTGAATTTCACCATTGTTGGTTAAGTTGGCATTTTTTCTAATGCCAAGAGTCATTGTTTAATTATTTTTATTTTAACTTTAAGTTGATTAATTTATCCTTTAAGATCTTGCATAGAAGATTCTTTTTCTTTAAGTATTATAGATTCAAATCTATTTATTACTTCTTTTAAAGATTACTAGTTGATGCACACGTGCGTTGCACGTGAATAATTTTGATTTATAATTTATTTTTATTTTTTGTGATATACTTTACAATATTTATTTGGTCAATAAAAATTTTAGACTTAGTTTTTGTACTACTTATTATTTAGGAACATGAGACTTTGGAAGGGAATACAGAAGAACAATGGTATATTTGGGAAATCATTGATAAATTGAATATCATAGCCTATTTAATTCAAAAAAAAAAAAAAAACTTTCTAACTCTAAGAAATTGTCTCTTCAGCTCCCACCAAAAATAGGTAAATGATAACATATAAAAAAACAAATGCGAGAATACAAAACTAAAGAGAAAAAGCAAACATCAGAAGTCTTGTGGAATATTGTTTACAGAGCTATCATTATAAAACGAACCACAATGTCCACTTAACTTCAAACCAATTATCACTATAAATTACTAAAATAATTGAAAAAAAGAACTAAGTTTGTCAGAATAGTGTATAAAAATCGACAATCAAAGTGAAACTAAGTTTCGAAGCGTATAAGAAATCTGATTTTAAATTCCTCCAAAAAACTAAAGTAGAGGGGTGCAAAGAAAAATAACAATGAGTTATGTGGTCAGCCTTAGTGGGCCAACCAATTTTGACATGATGAACATTGAAAATTTTTGCTTCCCTTTGGATCTGAAAAATACTTCCATATGATGAATAAGCAAATTTCTTATTGCCAAGAACTCTCATTTAGCTGCGCAAAGATTTATTTTTCCCATATTAATGTCTTTTAGTATTTTACACATATGACTCACTAAAACATACCAATGCAATGATTTTACAACAAACAATTAGCTCTTAGTTGGAACCATAATTAATTAAGATTTCTCATTAAGGGATCGTAGAAGCTTTAGTTGACTTGACCATCACCAGAGGGCCCATCTCGAAAGGAGAACCATATTCAAGTGTTTGAGGAAGATGGAAGGATGCTTTTGTCGTTTCCTTGTCAATGAACTTTAAATAACCTTGAGAATTTGTTAAATAAAAAATAGATAGAATAAATTAGAGAAAATGATATGCTTGCAAAACTTGAAAAAAAATAGCTTAAAGAGAAGAATATACTTGAAATTTGACCAGCCAAACTTTTATTGCATAATTCATCAGTAAGTGCCTAGAAAAAAAAGTGAAATTCATTGTTATAGGATTGAGTTGGCTTCTATAGAATCATGGTTTCAACATTGGCTTAGAATTGACCGACTTTAATAGAATCATGCCAAAACGAATTAGAGGGTACAAAGTTCACACAAGGAATATAATAACTATGTGACAGATCGCATTATACATAAAAATACATT
>CM042187.1:16496528-16522982 GCA_023539305.1 Ilex asprella
GCATTTATAAATTATTAAGGATGTGTAGAATTGTCTTTATATATTTTCTCAAGGGTAATAAGGGAAATAAAATGTTTTTCATACTTCTAGACATTTTAAAGTAGTATAGATATGGTTGTGATATAAAAGGTTTCTTTTCTTCTGGAGTTAATTCCAATTACTGCTCTATAGCTTTCTAATTAGATATAAGATCTTGAATTTGATCTATAAAATCTAAAATTAGTGATTGTGATTGTAAAACCCGGGTAAATTTGAACTTTTTGAGAATAAGGGCAAAATAGTAATTTGTCACCGTAATGAGAAAACTAAAATACGTGTTCTCTAGACCTCGTATAACAAAACGGACTTTGTCGTTGGACTCGTATCGCGGAATATAGTCACCATGTCGAATTTCGTCAAATTCTGAGTTAAGTCGAATTTTTGCACGTAGTTCGAGGTGACTGAGTGGCGGATAACCTCACCGAGGATCCTAAAAGCGATAAAATCATAAATTAATTATTTTTGATTAAAATTTTAAATAAAATTAAATTAAACTTAACCGTAATGTAATTAGTCGTTTTGGGACGAAATCGGATCCGATTAAGCGAAGGACACGTGGCGCGACCTGGGCCAAGTATTTAAAATTATAAATAGGGATAAATATCTTAGAAAATCAGATTTTTAGCCCACTTGATCCTTGTTTGGCCAGTCAAGAAGAGAGAGAGAGAGAAGAGATGAAAAAAATATAAAGTTCTTAAGCTTTCTCTTGCGATTTCCCAGAGTTCCGTCACTCGGAATCTCTTAGACCAAGAACTAAAGTTGCTCTACGTGACTAGGGCTACGCGTGGGTACCAAGAACGAAGATTTTCACCGAAGATCAAAAGGCAAAGTTTAAAGTCTTGTGTTCTTGGTGTGTTCTTGAAGCCTAGTCTTCATTTCAAGCTTCAAGAGGTAGAGTTCCTCCTACCTTAGATTAATTTTTCCTTAAATGTTAATAGTTTAAGGGTTTGATATATTTATGCACATGAATAGACATTTATATGAATGTAGAAGTTATATGTGATTGACATATGTAGCTTTTAAATTGATATATTTGTATGTCTATGTAATGGAAATGAAAAAGTGAGCATACAAAGGCTTAACCTAATTGCTAGCTTGATTTTGAGTACGTGGAAGTTACATATGATTAACATAGGTAACTTATGTATTGATATATATGTATGTTTATGCAATGAAAATGAAAAAGTGAGCATAGAAATGGCTTAAGCTAATTTGCTAGCTTGATTTTGGTATGTGCAAGTTACATGTGATTTATCATGTAACTTAATGAAAATTGAAAACATGTTATGTGTTATACAAATTATACCTTGAAGGTGTTTGGTGAAATGCCATGAGTGTTTGAAAATTGTTGTTTTGATTGAATTAAAATAACATTTTTAAGTTTAACTCGTGGAATCATATGCTTATAATATAATTTATGATTAAATGTGCTTGTTGATATATGCATGTGTTGATATATTAACATTGAGATAAATATGGTATATATATGCTTAGAATTTAAATTTACCATGGATGTGTTGAAATTATTCATGTGTTGTTCTTGGCATATTGAGCATTGTGTTGTGTACAATGGGACATATCATTGCATATGCACGGAAGCATTTCATCACATGGGTGTGTGCATGGTTGATGTCAACCCCACACTTAGCGATTGACGGGATGACTTGGGAAAAGTTGGGTCGAAGACCTAGCTAAGCCGTTTGGTTGCATGATAAATTGGGTTGGGGTTAGCCAGAAGAGGCATGATGACCTCTCTGGTGCAAGACCCGGTGATTTAGAAAATGCACTCCATTGGTGTAAGAGTTCATAAAGCGTGTGGGTTTAGATGACCCTTGGTGTAAGTCTAGTTTTGAAAATGTCATTTGATATGTACATAAATGATAGAATGAAACACTTTAGCATTGCATCGTGTAGTGGGAGTCGGTGAGGACTCGAGTTAAAGTGCATGAGTGAGTGTCATCTCATTTCATGGCATGGTATTGTTGCATTCCAACTTAGAATGCATATCCTTATAAGGAATGATTGTTTATATGCTGTAAATGAATGTTGCATGAGCAAGAGCATCTAGGGGGGAGTAGCCTTTGTAGGATTTACTCTACTGGGCGTTGGCTCACCCTATACGTGAAATATTTCAGGTGTTGGGTTTTGGGTAGAACTCCCTATACGAATGAGACTCTGCCGAAATTTTGTTAAGTGATGGATCCCGGTAAAATGGGGCATAACTGTGTGATATCGAGTTACTCGGTATGTACGGGTATTCCGTAGGTTGATGGGTAATCAACGAACCCCCGAATTTTGAGGTGTCACAGTGATTTAGTTAAAGTGTTTATACTTAATTCATTCATGTCTATTAAAGTTTTGTAATAATTAGATTAGCTTGACAGTGTGACGATCTGGCTTTATCATTCTCTAAGTCCTCATTGTCAGATGATTCACTTATTTCATATATATTTCATAATTCTTCAAAAGAATGTGAACTTTCTGATTCTTCTTCAGTTTCTAAAGTAATTACTAATTTTAATATTTTATCTTTAAGATCCTCATCCAAAATTAACTCGTTTACCTTTTTTTTTTTAGTTAAATACTTAGTGGAATAGTGTCCAATCTTCCCACATTTAAAACATTTGATAATTTTTTTTATTTTTTGCTTTAGACTTTAGCCAAAAAGACATCTTTACACCATCCAAAATGAGTTAGAGTTGGACATCTTAGATTCATTAAAAATTCTTTACATTTATTTGTACTCTGTAGACTAGTACCTACAAAATGGATTAAGATTGTATGAATTAAAGTGGTATCAGAGCCAGGTGGTCGCAAGCTCAATCCTTGGTAAGGGAGATTTGGGTCTAGGAGTGGCTAGCAGTTAGCCAGGGCCAACCCTTCTCCAAGTGAGGGAGGGAATGGGTGCCCAGCCATTTTGGACCAATGGTGAAAGTTCTATAAGAGATTAAGTATGCATCTTGGTTAACACCTTAAGGTTTTAGCTCAACAAGAGCACTTACTCTCAAGTGGTATCAGAGCTATGATAGCTTAAATCTTTTATGTTAGTATATATGCAGATCTATAGCTTATTCATGTTGTTTAAGTAATAATGCTTTAATTTTTCCATGTTAATGTTACTTTACAATTTGTTACTATAGTTCTGTTATGATGTTCTGCTACTTGATTTCTGTAGCTCTGCACCCAAGTTGCGTTAAGATGTTAGGTTGTTCCCGAGGAAAGAGGAGTTATGCCGTGTTATCCTGTAAATCATTGAGAGTAAGAATAGAAAAAAAGAAGAAGAAAACTGTAGTAGAATTACAGTAGCAAAATTAAAAAATAAATTATAATAGTAACTTGAAGGTAATAATGAAGCATATACATTAACAGAATTTTTTTTTTTTTAAAAAAGAAAAATGGCTTTAAACCTATTTAAATTAGGTAATAAACATAAAAAAGATTATGTAAAGAACCTAGAAGAGGTTGAATGTTCAGATATTGAAAATAAATTAGAAAATTGGGACATACCCAAATATCCAACCAAGAAAATTTATAATATTGGTACTTTAAATTTTAAATCAAGTTTAATGATTAAATCTTTAGAAAGAACAATTCCCATTGACCAGTATGGGGATACCATACAACTTTTAGCAGAAAAAGAAATCTTAAATGCTAAAGAAAAATATAAATTTTTACATATCGAAGTAGTTCATGTGACTTTAAAACCCTTACTCAACATGGATTAAATGCCTCATTTATGCCAGCATGTAGAGATGCTAGGTGTCTAGATTTTAATCAATCTTTAATGGGTATAATGCAATCTAGTTTAAGTACTGGACCAGTATATTTTAATTATTTTTTAAATCTATCTGTATCTTTAACTGATAAAAATATATTAGATGTTTTAACAATCAATATTAAAATTGCATGTTATAACTTTAAAGAGGGAACTGATATAATGGTCTTCACTTATAGAGTACATTATAAAGAAATGAACATTGTACTGCCCAAAACTAAAATACATAATTTCAAAGGTCAAACAACTTTGATTGAAACAAATATGATAAAAAATTAACTTCAAATCCCTAAAACTATTAAATGGTCAGATATTCAATTTCCAGAAAGCTGGCAATTGACTATTGTGGTTCCTAAAAAACCATAAGTAAATCAAGAAGTAACCTAAATTGCTCAATCATCTTATGGTAAATTTGTATGAGAAAGTTTTTCAGTATTAAAAATCTCTAATAAATCAAATACTTCATCAGTATATAGTACTCATTACAGTAGATCTACGTCGTTTGTTCCTGATAGAAGTAGATGCAAAGAACCCATAATCGAAGGTGTTAAAATTTCACACAATAAAATTCCACATGATATATACAGAAAAGATAATGAATATTCTTTAGAAGAAGATCAAGATTTAACAATATACAAAATCGGATTCCAACTATAATTTTTCATGGATATAAAACCCAAAAAATTTATAGTAAACAGGCAAGAAATAAATAAAGAATTTCATCTTCCTAAATATAAAGAATTTAGAAATTGGTATTTTAAAACATTGACCAAAGATGATTTGCAAGGATATAAATAAATGTTTTACTCTTTTATACAGAGAGAAAAGGATCATTCCTTTTGTTGAGTGATTTTTAATTGAGTAATGCTACACTGACCAAATTTTGGAACCAAATTTAGAGCCCAAATGACATGACAACTGATGATTTGAAGTTTTTATTGGGACCCAAATGACATGACACCAAATAAAGAAGCCCAACTCAGCTGCCATGTCATTTGGGCTCTAAATTTGGTCCCAAAATTTGGTCAGTGTAGTATTACTCTTTTTAATTTATTATGCTCCACGCACAGTTGAACAATTAAATGTAATTGAAAATTTCCCCAAAAAATGGGAAACTTTAAAAGGAAAAAGTATAGTTAGTGACTTCCCAATTTAAAGGATCAATAAAATCTAAATATACAATCTAAAGACTTTTACTTATATCGATAAAACACCTTACAACAGATATACTTACAGAGGAAGTGAAGAGTCTTGTTTACAAGAGAGATTTCAGAGAGCAAAGCGAGTGAGAGATAAAGAAGATGAGTGTCTCTAAGACCAGGTGTGTCCTTCAAGCTAAGCAGACCCCTTAAGTAGGAAAAAATATTCATTACAACGGTGATACCACGTGATAAGGTGATGTGGTATCACGAACTAATAATACTATAACAAATAAGCACATAGACCCCACAAAAATCAATAACTAACTTGCCATATAAGCAAATAACTTCCCACTCTCTTGCCATGTAATTCCAAGTGGGATTCACCTTTTTCATTTAGGGTTTTATAATTGGTTGGTGATACCATGTCATCAATTGTGACATGGTATCACCGTTGTATTCAATATTTACTCCTTAAGTAGACACGAACTTGAAATCCAGATTTCAAAATTAAAAAAAAATTACACTATTCATGATGCCATTGTATACGTCATTATTACATCACATGTTTTCATCAGTGTCCATGTTTTTTGTCTGGTGGCGCCAACTCCTTAATGTTGATGTTGCTTCCTTTTACCTGTATAGCAAATCATATAGTTCATTAGCTACTTCATTATTGCTATTATCGCAATCTTGGAGGTTTATCTCCATATTTTCATTAAGAGGTGTATAACATGTTATAGGGGTATAATCCCAAAATCTATAAGGTTGTCGTCAGATTTGGACGAAGTATTACGTCCATGTCTTTCTTCGACCTCTTCTTTACTCTTTTCATGTATTTTTACAGTGGGGATGTTTACAAGATCCATTCCCTCATTTTTACTCATGTCAAATGTGATCATCATCTGCTGTCTCATTTCTTCCATGACTGATGTTTTAAGTTGTTCTTTCTGCAATGGGGTTTTTCTTTTAAACTTTTTTCGTTAAGAATTTCTATTGGATTTAATCTAGTGCTGAGTGAAATTTCTTTTCCATTAGAAGTACCAATTTCTTCTTTTTCCTGCATGTGTTTAACAGACGCAGATACAATTGGAATTTTCTCGTTTAGAGGATAATTATTTCAATAGCTTATCTGAAATTGTCTAAGTAATCTGGGATTTCCGTTACAATCAAAATCAGAAATAAGACTCCATACCCAAACCCGGGGTATAAAGTATTCAATTGAGAAATTTAAGATGGGTTTATTCTCAATTTTATTGCCTTTTAAGGTTGGACTCTTTTCTTTATAAATATCGAATAATTTTTGCATCTATAGAGGATATATCTCCTCAATTGCTCCATAGGTTTCTCACCAGACGTAAAACCAATTGGAAAACCAGTTTCAGTAAATATAAAAATCAGGTATGTGTTAAGGACAGGTTTTGAAAATAAAAGGCATTATGTCAAGCATTGATATAATCGAATTAGTTATAAGTTGAATACGGATACCTTGTTATGTTTTTGGGTTTAATTAAACTTATACCCCAGTCTCTTTCAAATATAATTCTTAATAATATAGACTTGCTATAAGCAATATTTTCTAGAGGATAATAACTTTTCTTATAAAAATGTTCAATTTTTACTGAGTCAGTTTCTATAAGAATCAATTCGTAATATCTCCTATCCCGATTACCGATAATTAACATAATATTATCTATGTTGAAAAATTGATTTGCAATATAGTAAGGGTCTTTAACCCAATTTATATATTCATTTTCTAATTTTATAATTGGATCAAATACCGATAGAGTTTTTAACTCTGTGTAATTTATCTGAGGTTTAGCTAGTAGAGCCTCCTTCATTGATTTTTTACTTCTGACGACAATATATATTCATTGTCTTCCTATTTACTTGTTTGTCCATCTTTGAGAAGTTGTTGATTAACAAATTTAATCTGTTTTGATTCAAGTAAATAAGAAGAAGACAAATATACTGTCGTCACTGTATAATTTTTGTTTAATCAAAAAAACTAGATACCTCAAAATACTAACAATTTTTCTAAACAGGGAGGAAGAATGAACCTTAGAAGCTTCAAATACCCTTCTACACCTTTCTTTCCATAGCAACTAGAGAGGCTTTACTATTAGTCTTCACAATTCTGAAAAAACGTGGGATTGATTCTTCATCTCCCAAAATCGGAAACCCCATAGTGGCGGACAACCCTCTCCAAATTGCTCGAGCATAAGGATAGTTAACGAACATATGAGATAGACTCTCTGCTCCTTGGTAAAAGAGAACACACCTATTGGCCAAGGGAATACCCAATTCATGAACTCTCGAATCCAAAGGCAATGCATTCCTTAAACCTTTCCATCCTACTAGCTGAGCACTTGGAGACACAGGTTATTGCCAGATTTGCACATTATAGAATTCAACTGACCCTACTCTCCAACCAGATTCGAAGCACTCTTAATAGAGAACAAACCTTATTCCGTATGCTGCCAAACCAATTGATATTGGCAAGAAGTGACGCAAATACCAGATGAATGGATTTCCTCCTCTAACTACTCTGGTAACCATGGCCTGACTATATACAAGTTCCAAGTAAAACCCTGCAAAACCGCTGAAAGATTTGGAAGAATAGTAGGAACTCCATCAAACTGAAGCAATAGAGGTCCAGAACCTAACCAATTGTCACACCAAAAATCAATAGCCTCCCTTGAACCCACCAGCATTTGGAGTTAGTAAGAACAACTTCAAATCATGAGGACAAAGATCTAAAAATTCTAGATTTTAAGTGACCTTTACTAAGAAGCACATGCTTATATTCGAAAAAAATTGTAATAAACACCTCTGACTATAGAGAAGACCTTGCTAAAATATTCCAAACCTGCTTGATACGAAAAGCTTTCTCAATCTCATCAAATTTTCTGAGCCCCAAACCCTCTCTTTTTGTGGAACAGACAGAGCCTTCCAAGAAATCAAATATCTTTTCTTCACTTGTGAGTTGCTTGACCAAATAAAACAAGCCATCATAGACCACAGTCTGGATTTGATGCCTTTAGGTAGATTAATACAAACCAAAATATGATTTGGAATAGCATTAAGGACAAACTTAACCAACACCACTCTGCCCATATTAGATAACATCTTTGCATAACATCCATCCAACCTGCCTCTGAATTTCTACACCACATCCTCAAAATGAATCAGCTTTGGTCTACCCATAATAATAAGACAACCAATATAAGTAAAAGGGCAAACCTTAACTGGAATTCTAGCTATATGTGAGAGAGAAGATTTCCTTGCTTGGGATATCCTAGAAGAACAATACATAGAACTTTTTTGTCTATTCACTTTTTGCCCAGAATGTGCCTCATATTCTTTTATAAAAGAAAGCAAATTGGCCAAAGATGATTGATTCCCTTTTAAAAATACCAAAGCATCATCTGCAAACAAGAAGTGGCTCAACAGGTAGACCCTCTACCTGTATGGAATCCCTTCACCAACCCCTCTTGATATAACCTTCTCAAGCCCCTACTCAAAACATCTTTAGCAATAATAAACAAACTTGGGAAGATTAGACCCCCTTGCCTTAACCCCCAGGATGTGAGAAAAAAACCCATATCTTTGGCCATTGATAATCAAAAAGATATTCTGATTGTGCAAACAGTTACTGATAATCTGCACAAAACTATCAAAAAAACCAAAACAGCTCAGAGAATGCAATAAAAAATCCCACTCCAAACTGTCATAAGCTTTCATCATATCCAATTAAACCACCAAATTACCATCTCCTACCTTTCTATCCAACTCAATCACCATAAACTGAGCTATCAAAATACAATCACCAATGTTTCTATCCTTTACAAAACCATGTTGCTCCTCTGAAATTAGTCTTGGTAAAATGGAATTAAGTCTAGGAGCCAACAATTTAGTAAAAATTTTATAGACAAAATTACATAAATTAATTGAGCCATATTCTGAGATAGAGGAAGGAGATATTTTCTTAGGGATTAGAGATAGCAATATAGAATTAACTGACCTTGAAACAACTCCACCTCTCAGGAAAAAAAAATTGCAGCTTTGAGAACATCCTGCTTGATAATATCTCAATACTCATGAAATAATTTACCTAAATAGCCATCTAGTCCAAAGCACTCTCTGCTGACATAGATAAAACAACCTCTTGCAACTCTATCATAGTAGCGGGACAAGCTAGACAATCATTTTCTTCTTGAGAAACCAGCTTAGAAAAAACTGAGAAAAAATCCTCTTTAATAGAATGATCCCCTGATTTATATAGATCAGAGAAGAAACAAATCACATGATTTGCTATGTCAGTTTCATCCTCTAGCCATTGATTATTTTTACCTTTAATCCTCACTATTATATTCCTTACTACCTTACCCTAGCATGATACAACTTTGTATTTCTTTCACCATGCAAAGCCCATTTTATATTTGCCTTATGTTTCCAGAATACCTCCTCCAACCTTAAAGTTTCTATAATGCCTCAAAATCCACCCTGTAAGACATTACTATCTATTACCATTTATATCATGAGAGCAACTAATAGGATCCATAAATAACATAAATTTCATTCATCATCCATATTAACTAAAGCATCATCCAAAACAAATACGCGAAAACATGGCAACTACATTCAAAAATCAAATATTTGCTTGTAGTAGAATAAATAAATATTATCCTTAACATTGTCTCATAATTAATCTCTCAATATAAAACATAAAGTAAACAACTCTAAACGTCCACCTCGGGATCCACATCCCCATCAATATGTGCTTCCTAATTTACTTGTTCTTCCAATCCGAGCTTTTCCACTAGACTCTGTAGGATAATCCTCTCAAACTCGAACAAGGTTTTGAAAACATATAAAACATGTCAATTTCATTTTACAAAATATAATATATAACTTTTGAAATAAAATAGTGACAGTTTATCAAATCTCAAGTTTACTTAGTAGCAATAAATTGAATAAAGAAGTAAAACCAACTTTCAGACAACAAACCATTATCAACATTGTATCTCAGGTATGTAGTAAGACTTAGAATGAATACACGCATTGTGAATATCCTGGCCCCCGCACACACACACACTCACAATCCTCACAAGGATATACAACTTCAGGGAGGGTGTATACTAACACATCAACAATGACAAATCCCACTCATGAATAGTATACTAGCTCTTAGCCTCAATACCTTTGAGTGAATACTGGTTTGACCCTCGTAAGGTATTAACGCCACTATGAGTAATAGGGAATCTTCGAATCCACTTGGAGTAAGAAACGCATATATCCACTCTACGATATCTGGTCAGCGATCACCCATGTTCATCAAAACATCCACACAATAGATACAATACCAAACCAATTCACCAAATCACAGGTAAACCAATAACCATAATTCCACAAGTATTTTTTCAACAGAACAACTCAAGAAAATATGCAAAATATCATCAAGGAATATAATTTTATTTTTTAAAAAATACTAGATATTTTAAATCAAGAACAGTGGAATATCAAGGATAAATCATATACTTCTTGAAAACTAGAGTTTTGATAACAAGAACGAGAGTTTTTATGGCTATCAAACGATAATCTCATTCAAGACATGATACGATTTGCAAGAAAATCAGGAAATAATGATTTCATAATATATATATATATATATATATATATATATATAAGATTTAGAATCAAAACATACATATCCATTAACTCTATCCTCAACGAACAAGTTTAAGAAGAAACCCATGCCTTAATTCTTGAGATCTTGATTCTAATGTGTTTTGTTACGATTACCCCGCATTAATCCTTCAAGATTCAGCCCATTCATTCTCTTTTTCTTCTCCTAAAATTTTTTTAGGCTTCTTGGGTTAAAAAATAGGTAAAGACTCTTTAGATCGCAGGCCTAGGGCATTTATAGGCTGAAAAAAATAGAGAATTCTTGTGTGGGTGCGTGTAACAGTCTGCCCCTGACTTTTAACTCGATTGTGACTTAGTTAGAAGTCGTTTCACGAAATTATGTGAAATATTAGATCTTGAAGTTTAGTTTCTACTGTAAAAATTTCAGGTCCTTCAGACATCGGCGTAAAACCCTATTTTTAAAATACTAAGGTAATATCAATTTTTTTTCTACCCAAATCCTCTCCAAAATAATTTTTTACTTCAAAATACTTTCAAACTTTCAATACACCCCATATTACCTAATCCAAGGTTTCGCGGCCTTTCAGATCTATTTTTGATGTTATTTCACTCTAAATATATTTAAAACTTAACTAAATTTATTTCTCCTAAGAGTGACAATCTCGAAACTTCAAGCTTCGTAATATATATTAGTTTTTTCTACAATTACCATATGCATAGTTTATTCATTCTTAAATCTTTCTTACATCATCATATATATAAGTAATACAAAATAATTACATCACTATATCCAGATGAACATGTGGGGGTTTACAGTTTCACCAAACTTTGTTTTAGCTCCCTCTGGTTCTAAGGGATTTATTTTCGAAGCATCATTCTCAACCACCAACTCTCCCTTAATAGTTGACCCTCTTGCAACTTAATTTTCTCAAAGATATTCCCAAAGACCTCCTTGTTCTAGAGCTTAAAATGCACCTTTGTATACTACAACTTTAAAAATAAATTTTCAATAAGATTGTAATAATAGTCCCAATCCATTTACTAGAAATCAAAGACTTAAAAGAAGGGTGCTCTACCCACATATCCTGAAATTTTAAATATGAAACTCTAGCTTGCCTGGGCACCTCCATCACTTTTATCAGAAAAGAAGAATGATCTGAAGTACCTCTTGTAATGTGCTCCACATCCATAGATGCAAACTTTAACACCCATTCTTGATTGAATAGTACTCTATCCAATCGTTGGCACATCCTGGACTTGCCATGGTGATTGTTACACCAAGTAAAGTGACTACCTTTATAACCACTATCCAACAACCCCGCCTCCTAAATGAAATTATTGAAGTCATCCATTGAATAAAATTTGGAACATAACCACCTCTTTTCTCCTCCAAAGTAGTAATAGCATTAAAGTTCCCTATCACTATCCAAGCATTGAGATAGTCCTTATTGCCTTCAGATGTACCCAAAGTAGTCTTCTCAATATATAGTTATAGTGAGCATACACCACAGATACCACAACTCACATAGATCCTATATAAGAAACCTCCACAACTTGATCAAAAACATCCACAATTCTTATATCCATTCAACCATCCCAAAGCAGTCACATATATTTCTCAGCCATTGTATTAGCAACAAAAGAATTCAATCCTAGACTCTTTGCAAACCCTGGTAATTTTGTACCACTCTGTTTTAGCTCCAAGATAGCCAAAAAACTAACATCATTCATTCTAATTTACTTTTGTTGTTGGTTTGGTTTGTTTTTGTGCTTGTTTTTCGTTTGGGTTATTCTCTATTGATTTGGACATAGAGGAAAAGTCACTAGTTTTTTCCCAACAAGTGGTATCAGAGCACGAGTTGGCTTCGGTTTATTTCGTGTGTAAATCATGGAAGGCTGTGGGGCGTATTATTAGCTTCAATGGAACCAATTGGGTGACATGGAAGACCTCTTATATTGTAAAGATCTTTATGGACCCATAGAAGGTGAAAAAGGCCGACCTTTTGGTATGTTAGATGGTGAGTGGACCAAGCTTAATCGAAAAGCCGTCGGGTTTATTCGTCAATGGATTGATGATAGTGTTTTCCACTATGTTTCTACTGAAGATTCAGCACACTCTCTTTGACAAAAATTAGAAAGTCTTTATGAGAGGAAAACGGCTGTTAACAAGGCCTTTTTGTTTCAAAAGCTTGTTAATTTAAAGTATAAAGAGGGCAGCTCCATTGCGGAACATTGGAATGAAATGAAAAGCATTGTAAATCAACTTTCCTCCATGAAGATTGTCTTTGATGATGAGTTGCAAGCTTTGTTGATTCTTAGTTCCTTGCTGGAAAGTTGGGAGACCTTGGTAGTGACGGTTAGTAACTCCGCCCGCGATGGAATTGTCACTAATTCAATTGACTAGTAGCTTGCTAAATGAAGAGACAAAAAGGAAGTCATCCGGTTCTTCTCATTCCGAAGCACTTGTCATGAAAAAGTGAGGGAGAAGTAAAAGTAGAACACCTCACAACCATGATAAATCACGAGGAGTTTCAAGTTCAAGGAAAAATATAGAATGTCATTAGTGCCACAAGAAATGACACATAAAGAGAGAGTGTAGAAAACTCAAGAGGGATCAAAAGAAAGAAAAAAGTGATGAAAAGAAGCAAAAAGACACTACCGCAATCACTTCCGATGGTGACATCGTTGTTGTGTGCAATGACGTTTATGTTAATTTCATGTTTCAAGAGAGTAGTTGGGTGATTGATTTCGGTGCTTCATTTCATGTCACTTCACGGGTTGATTTCTTCACATCGTACACTCAAGGAGATTTTGGATTTGTTTGAATGGGTAATGAGGGCTTATCTAAAATCATGGGTGTTGGAAATATTTTCTTGGAGACAAACATTGGTTGCAAGTTGTTGCTTAAAGATGTGAGGCATGTCCCAGATATTCGGCTTAATTTGATCTCCACGGGAAAGCTTGATGATGAGGGCTACAACAACCACTTCGGTGATGAAAAATTGAAGCTTTCTAAAGGTTCTTTGTTTGTGGCTAAAAGGAAGAAAAAATCTACTCTTTACTCAATGGAAGCAAAATCAGCAAAAGTGAAATTAATGCACTTGAGAATGATTCCTCCACTGAACTATGGCATTAACGTATCGGGCATATGAGTGAAAAGGGATTGCAAATTATGTCCAAGAAGTAGCTCCTACCGGAAACAAAAGGTACACCTCTCAAAACATATGTTCATTTCTTGGCCGATAAACAACATCGAGTTACTTTTCATAAGAACTTTGCATCTAGAAAGACCAATGTGTTGGCTTTGATATATTCGGATATATGTGGTCCTATGAAAGTTAGAACACTTGGTGGTGCACTCTACTTTGTTACCTTTATCGATGACCATTCAAGAAAGGTGTGGGAATATGCATTGAAGATCAAAGATCAAGTGCTAGAAGTGTTTAAACATTTTCATGTCAAGGTGGAAAGAGAAACGAGGTGAAAATTGAAATGCATTCGCACGGACAATGGTGGCGAGTGACCATTTGATGGTTATTGTAATACTCATGGGAATAGACATGAGAGGATGGTTCGCAAGACTCCTCAACCAAATGGAGTTACCGAGAGGATGAATCACACTATTGTTGAAAAGATTAGGTGTATGCTTTCACATTCTAAGCTACCTAGATCCTTTTGGGGTGAGGCAATGCGGACAGCAGTTGACTTAATTAATCTTTCTCCTTTGGTTTCTCTACTTGGTGAAGTGCCCAAAAAAGTTTGGAAAGGTAAATACGTTTCATATGCTCACTTGAAAGTTTTTGGTTGTAGGGCATTCATTCACATAACCAAAGATGAGAGGTCTAAACTTGATTCTAAGGCAAAACAATGCATTTTTCTTGGATATGCACATAAGGAATTGGGGTATAGATTGTGGGACCTAGCCGACAAGAAACTTTTTAGAAGTAGAGATGTTGTCTTTCTTGAAGATCAAACAATTGAAGACTTGGAAAAGGTTTAGCAGCCCGGGACTTATATTGATGATCTTATTGACTTAGATCCGATTCCTTCTCCTATTGTGCACGATGAAAATGGGGAAGAGATGCAGCCTTCATGATGGTGAAGTAGATGATGGGGTTCCAAAAGATGTTGAACTAGAAAATGAGGGGGAGTTTCCAACTCAAGAGCCACCACCATAACCCGAGTTAAGAAGATCTGCAAGAGAGCGGCAACCATCCAAAAGGTATACTTCAAAATGAGTATGTGATGCTATCCGATGGGGGAGAGCCTGAGACTTATCAAGAAGCCTTAAAGCATGAGTACAAAGATGAATGGTTCAAAGCTATGCTAGGAGAGATGAAGTCTTTGCTTGAGAATCACACATATGAGTTAGTAAAGGTTCCTAAAGGAAAGAAAGTGTTGAAAAATAAATGGGTATTCTGATTGAAGAATGATGAGAAAAGTTCTAAACCAAGTACAAATCACGGCTTGTTGTCAAAGGCTTTGAGCAGGAAAGGGGAGTGGACTTTGATGAGATTTTCTCACCCGTGGTGAAGATGTCAACCATTAGAGTTGTTCTCGGCATGGCTGGAAGTATAGACTTGGAAATTGAGCAACTTGATGTGAAGACCGTCTTTCTTCATGGAGATTTAGATGAGGAAATCTACATGGAGCAGCCCGAAGGTTTTAAAACCAAAGGGAATAAGCATCTAGTTTACAAGTTGAAAAAGAGCTTGTATGGATTAAAGCAAGCGCTGAGGCAATGGTACAAGAAATTCGATTCTTTCATGATGGATCATGGATGTTCTAGAACCAATTCGGATCATTGTGTGTTTATGAAAAAGTTTTCGGATGGTAACTTTATCATTCTCTTTTATATGTTGACGACATGCTTATTGTGGGTCAAGATTCTACCAAGATTGACAAATTGAAGATGGAGCTAAGCAAGTCCTTTTCCATGAAGGACTTAGGACCAGTAAAATAAATTATTGGTATGAAAATTCTTCGTGATCGAAAGAATGGACAACTTTGGTTATCATAAGAGAAGTACATTGAAAAAGTGTTTGAAAGGTTCAAAATGGACAAAACAAAGCCGGTTGGATCTCTACTTGTAGGCCACTTCAAGCTTAGCTCATTACAATGTCCTAAAAGTGAGAAAGAAAAGGAGGAAATGCTGAAAATTCCTTATGCTTCAGTCGTTGGTTGTTTGATGTACGTCATGGTTTGCACAAGACCGAACTTAGCTTATGCGGTTGGTTTGGTTAGCATATTTCTCTCCAATCCAGGAAAAGAACATTGGGTAGTTGTTAAATGGATTATGAGGTATCTCTGGGGTTCTTCCAAGGTGTCTTTATGCTTTGGACATGGCAAGCCTGTGCTAGAGGGATTTGCGGATGTAGACATGGCTAGTGATGTTGATTCCCGAAAATCTATATCGGGTCACTTACTCACTTTTTCATGCGAGACTGTTTCATGGCAATCAAAACTTCAAAAATGTGTTGCTCTATCAATCACCAAAGCTGAGTACATAACCATGTCAGAGGCTAGCAAGGAGATGTTATGGATGCGAAGATTCTTACATGAATTGGGCTTGAAACAAGAGAGGTATGTTCTTCATTGCAACAGTCAAAGTGAAATTCACTTGAGTAAGAATTCTGCATACCATTCAAGATCAAAGCATATTGATGTGCGATATCACTGGATACATGATGTGTTGGAATCGAAATTGTTTCACCTTGTGAAAATCCATACCGATGATAATGCATCGGATATGATGACGAAGGTCTTACCCAAAGACAAGCATGAGAAGTGTAGAGCTTCGGCGGGTTTGGTTGAGTCCTCGGCATAAGTCGGGAGGGGGACATTTGTTGGGTGTCCCTTCTTATGCCTTCTCATTGGGACCCAACTCAAATTAAAAGATATGTGCATGTGAGCATTAGAACTATGCTTTGGAAGGGTCTAGCACAAGCCAAGAATAGAAGGCCTTTTCTTTTCCAAGTGGCTAATTAGTTTTTACACTTTTTGAGTGGAAAAATCTATAGAAAAATATAGAGGGGACAACTTCTTTGAGTGAGAAAAAGTGGAAGACAACAACCCACTTCTTGCTCCTGTTCAAGGCTCATTTCTACTCCGACCGAGTTGAAATTTCAGGGACATATTCCTCTCTTTCACAGCTGGTTTCTATTGATTCGGGTCGTCAATCGAACTCTTCTACATCTAGTTTTTTATGATACAAGTTCAGCCACTTCTGTGAGATATTTTTAGTTGCTTTGTGTTGAAATCCACCTAAGGAGATTTTGGATTTCCCAACAACTTTTGTAGGTGTCTTCTGGTTACCTCTTTCCTTGCACCTCTCACATTCCACAAAATAACACTAATCTTTTAAAGGCAATGAAAGTAAGGTTAACTCTCTAGATCTTGATCTAGTCACAACTGTATGACCAATAGGTTCACTTACAATAGCAACTTTTTCAATAGGAACAAGAGTAATGATATCTTGGACTATGTTTACTAAAATTTATAGGGTTAATTGCACTGAAGGTCTCCAAAGTATAGAGTTTGTCTCATTTTGGTCCACGATATTTCTATTATATCATTTTAGTCCCTAAAGTATTGAATATATATGTATGTGGTCCCTTAAGTAGACAGTGTCCAAATTTTTAACGATTTTTTATTATAAACTTGTCACGTAATACCTAAATATGTGCAAAAAAATAATTTAGATTACTCTTTGTTGACAGAGACAAAAAAAGTGACTCGAACTCAACAATCGGGACCGGTGTAGGCTGCTAGTCGACAGTTGGTGGCGCCGCTGGCAATGGGCCATTGGAGGCCCTGGTGTGGGCAGTAAACATGTGATGTTGATGGGTGCTGAATATGCTCCTTGCTCTTTAGCGTATAAGATTTGCGGAAGACAAAGTGCAAAGGATTAAGAAAACAAGATAAAGTTTGATTTTTGGCCTTTAAGTCATTGCCTTGGAAGTTCAGCTTATTTATCAAAGGGCCATCAAGAATTTGCCTATAAATAGGCATTGCATTCTTCAGTTTCAAGCATCCGAATTTTAGTCTTTATTTAGGGCATGTTTGTTGGTTGTATTAGATTTTGGTGGTATTAGAAATTATTTCTATTTCACTCTTATCTAATGGTATATTATACTCGGTCTAAAACTTTTATCTCATCATTCCCCTTGTTTGTTTGTTCAATAGGTACTACGATGGGTCCCACAAACAAGCATATATTCTATCACATCTTATATAACAAATATATCATTTTACCGTTAACATCTTCCATTTCATTACTCCGTTTGTGTAACGTTTTTGCACAATGTTTGATATAATAAATAATCTAATACTATGAATCAGTGATATCGTAAAAAAAAAAACCGTTAACATCGTATGCTTAAACATAGTATAAGGATAAAATTTAAAATAATTTTTTTAAAATAATTCAAAAAAAAAACTAGTGACAACGTACACTTAAACATAATAAAATGAAAAAATTTAAAATAATTTTTAAAAAAAATTGGTGACACCGTACGCTTTAACATTGTTAAGAGTATTCGGGTAGTATGTATAATTCTTATTATTGTAAGTTAACTATAAATACAATGACATATGGGAACTAGGTCAAGTTTGTGACCTCTCTTTGTTTTTTCCCTAATGTTAATCTTCTACACTTGGTAACAGAGCATTTACGATCCTAAATATATTCAGGTACTATTGTTATGGTTGATCTCCATTGCGGTGGTGGTGGTACTGTTGAGGTGGTGGTGGTGGTGGTATTGTTGTCGTGGTGGAACTGTTGCCGTGGCGGTGGTGGCACCGTTGGTAAGAGCCATCGTTGCTGTGGTGGTGGTGGTGGTACTGTTGTTGTGATGGTGGTGTCGTCGAAGAGGTCGTGGTACTGTGGTGGTATTGTCGCTAGTAGTGGTGGTAGCACTGTCTGTTGGTAAGAGCCATCGTCGAAGGTGGTAGAGTCGTCGAAGCCTTCGTGGTACCGTAGAGAGGCTATCATTCATCATGGTGGTGAGGTGCAGCGGAAGATTAGGGTTTACTGAAACCTTAATCTCAACGAAGAAGAAGAAGAAGAAGACCCACCGCCGTGGAGAGGCTGTCGTTCGTCGTGTTTGTGAGGCGTAGCCGAAGATTAGGGTTTGCTGAAACCCTAATCGCAATGAAGAAGAAGAAGCCCAAAACCTACGGGTTTGGATCCCGAATCCAACGGTTTTTAAAATCTTTAAAAAAAAGGGGGAGAAGGTCTAGCCCACTCAAATTATGCCCAGCCCAATCTAAGTTTATTTTAAGTCCATCCCAGTCTAGATCCATCCCAATTAAGATCGGTTCATCCAGCCAACCCGGTTCAGACTGGTTCAGACCAGTCCAAAGGGCTAAACTGGTCCAGTTCAGCGGTGTAGAGGGATGGACCGGTCCAGTTCAACGGTCTAGAGGGGTAAACCGGTCCGGTTCAACAATCCAGAGAGCTAAACCGGTCAGGTTCAGGCCTCCAGAAGCCCCAGTTGGTCTAGTTCGGTAGTTCATGAGCCCCAGCCAGTTCGGTTAAGTGGTCCAGGAGCTCCAGCTATTCCAATTACTTAGTTTTCACACCGGTTCACCCCGGTTCAGTTGGTTTCTACTCCGGTTTAGCCCGGTTCAGTTAGTTTCTTCTCCGTTCATCCCAGTTTAGCTAGTTTCTTCTCTGGTTCAGCCTTTCTTGGACCGGTTCAATCGTCTAGTTGGCTTTTTTAGTCCATTTCAGCCTCCAGTTGGGTCCTCCAGCCCAGTTTGGTGATCTAGTAATCTTTTCTTCTTCGACTCAGCAGCACAGTAGGTGATTCTTGTCCAGTTCAGTGATCTAGTATTTTTTCTTTTTTTCTGTTTGCTGCACTTATGGAACCCAAGCAAGACACTGGGTTGTTTACTATTACACAAGAGGAGTATGTTTAGTTCTTGTCTCAGGCTGTCCCATCTCTCTCCACTGCTACTTTTACCCGGTCAGGTAATGCTTCAACTTGTTTATTGTCCTCTAGTCGCAGTCCCTGGATCATAGGCTTTGGCGCTTCTGATCACATGACTGGTGTATCCGATGTTTTTTCTACTTATCAATATGCTACTTCCGCACGTAGTGTTACTCTTGCTAATGGTACTTGTTATACAGTTTCAGGTCTAAGGACAACTCACTTAAGTCCTAATATGCCCCTATCTTCTGTGTTATTTGTTCCTCAGCTTCTTTTTACTTTACTTTCCATTAGCAAGATTACACATTCTCTCAATTGTTCTGTTACCTTTTATCCCTCTTATTGTGTCTTTCAGGATCTCAAGACGAAGAAGAATATTGGTACAGGGCATGAAGTTGGTGGTCTATATTATCTTGACATTGATTCACCAACTCGGACTCTATAGGCCTCGTTATCTTCTTTTCAATGGCATTGTCGTCTTGGACATCCCTCTCTCCAGAATCTGAAGCGCCAAGTTCTTAGTCTTAGTTTTGTGTCGTATTTGTCTTGTGAAGCTTGTCAACTTAGTAAGCATCATCGTGTGTCATTTCAGTCTAGAGTTAATAATCGTGTGTCTAGTCTATTTGAGTTAGTACATTCTAATATTTGGGGTCCAATAAAGACTATTTCATCTAATTAATATCCTTATTTTGTGACATTTGTAGATAACTATTCTCGTGTGACTTGGTTGTTTTTTATGAAAGTTCAGTCTGAATTATTCTCTATATTTGAGACCTTTTGTACGGAAATAAAAACTCAGTATGGTTGTCATATACGTACTTTACGTTCTGATAATGCTCTGGAATATGAATCTAATCATTTTTCATCTTATCTTAGTAAAATTAGTATTATTCATCAGACTTCTTGTGCTTACATATCTTCACAGAATAGTATTGCTGAATGCAAGAACTGTCATTTGTTGGAAGTCACCTGTGCCCTGTTATTCAAGATAAATATTCTCTGATATTTTTGCAATGATGTTGTTCTTACTGCTTTTCACCTTATTAATCATATGTCATCCTCTGTGTTAAATGGGCAAAATTCATAGTCTGTCATATTTTCCGGTAAGTCCTTATTTTTCCTCACTCCTAAGGTTTTTGGATGTGTTTGTTATGTTCACAATTTGGGTCCTGGGTTTGATAAACTTGATCCTCGAGCTACCAAATGTATATTTCTTGTTTATTCCCGCACACATAAGGGGTATCGTTGCTACAGTCCTTGTCAGCGATGATACTTTACTAGTGCCGATGTCACGTTTGATGAATTTGTTCCATATTTTTCAACACCTTCTCAGCCTTTGGATATGGACTTTGAGTCATCTCTTGTACCACCATCTCTTCCATCATCTTCAGATATTCCTCTATCCACTATGTTACCATTTACTTTACCTCTTCGTGTATACTCTCGCCGTTCTCGACCATCGACTGAGGTGCCTGTACCTTCTTTCTTGTCGTCTGCTAATCCTGGTCCATCAGGTAGTTTAGACTCTCTACCTATTTCTCTTCGAAAAGGTACTCGTTCGTGTGTTACTAGTCATCTCATTGCTCATTTTGTTTCATATGATGCCTTGTCTACTGCCTTCTCTTGTTTTACCTCTCAATTATCTACTATATTTGTTCCTAAGCGTTTACAGGATGCATTATCTAATCCGAGTTGAAGAAAAACTATGGATGATGAGATGGATGTCTTACATCAAAATGGGACTTGGGATCTCGTTCCTTTACCTCCTGGTAAACGAACTGTTGGTTGTTGTTGGGTATATACTGTTAAATTTCATTCGGATGGTTTTGTGGAGTGTCTCAAAGCCCAGCTAGTTACAAAAGGATTTACTCAGACCTATGATGCTGATTACGAGGAGACTTTCTTTCCTGTTGCCAAAAATTTTTCTGTTTGTATCTTGATTTCTTTGGCTGCTAATCTTGACTTACCCTTGTTTCAATTAAATGTCAAGTATGCCTTCCTACATGGTGACTTGGTTGAAGAGGTATACATGGAACAGCCACCTGGGTTTACTGCTCAGGAGGAGTATGGTAAGAGTGTATGTCGACTAAAGAAATCTTTGTATGGTTTGAAACAATCACCGAGGGCCTAGCTTGGTAAGTTTTCAGATGCAATTTTAGAGTTTGGTCTTCTTCGATGTCAGAAAGATCATTCTGTGTTTCATAAACAGACAGATGTTGGATATATTCTATTGGTGGTCTATGTAGATGATATTGTAATTACTGGAAATGATTCTGAGGGGATTGCCAAGTTAAAAATATTCTTGCAGGATCGATTTCATACTAAAGATTTAGGAAAACTTAGATATTTCTTGGGTATTGAGGTGCTTGATCTGAACATAGTATTTTTTTATCCCAGAGAAAATATGTACTTGACATACTAGAGGAAGCAAGTTTACTGGGTGACAGACCTATTGATGCTCCTATGGATCCGAATCAGAAACTTTTGATGGATGATGGTACACTGTTTGAGAATTCGGGTCGGTATCGCAAATTGGTTTGGAAGCTCAATTATCTCACTATTACTTGACCGAATATTTCCTATGCAGTTAATCTAGTAAGTCAGTTCATGGGGTGTCCTAAAGTACCACATTGGGAGGCAGTTACTCGTATTCTGCGATATCGCAAACGTGCTCCTGGACTTTGATTGTTATATCGAGCTAATGGACATCTTAAAGTGGAAGGTTTCTCAGATGCTGATTGCGCTGGCTCTCCTTCTAATCGGAGATCAACCACTGGTTATTGTACTTTCTTAAGAGGTAATGTTGTCTCATGGAAAAGTAAGAAAAATTTATGGTAGTAACATCCAGTGCTGAGGCTGAGTATAGGGCAATGGCGCATACTACGAGTGAGTTGACTTGGCTACTACACTTCCTCCGAGAAATTGAGTTTCCAATTCAATTTCCTTTACAGTTGTTTTGTGACAACCATACAGCTATCCATATCGCTGTCAATCCAGTGTTTCACGAGAAAACCAAATATATTGAGGTTGATTGTTACTTTATTCGAGTTAAGATAGTAGTTTGGGAGATTAAGACTCCATTTGTGAAATCTGAAGATCAGCTTGCAGATATGTTTACCAAAGCATTGAGCCGTACACGTCTTATGGTAATTTATTTCAAGCTTGGATTATATGATATATATAGTCTAGCTGAAGGGGAAGTGTTAAGAGTATTCGGGTAGTGTGTGTAAATTGTTAATAGTGTTAGGGTAGTATGTGTAATTATTATTATTATAAGTTAACTATAAATACACTGATATATGGGAACTAGGTCAAGTTTGTGACCTCTCTTTGTTTTTTCCCTAATATTAATCTTCTACACTTAACAAACATAATACAAGGAAAAAATTCAAAATAATTGTTTTATATATGAACTCTTAATAGATGAGGACATTTGTGTCATTTTACTTTCTTATACTGTCCTTTCATTTGTACCGAGAAGATAATACCACCTGGTTATTGGTATTCAATAGTACAATAAAAAAGACATTTAAGTCATTGTTCACACCGGACCGGTATTATGACCCAAAAAATAGAAAATAGTATTGATTGTAAAATGCCAAACAAACAAGGTGTAAGGTGGGTCCCACATGCTATTTCCCTAATCCCACCTCATAATACCACCCTTATCCTTCAATCAAACATGCCCTTAGTGTGTTCTAAGAGTTAACCAAATACTTTCTTTTTTACATATTGACTGGTGAGGAGTAAGTAGGGTGTATAAGGGTATAAAATAGCTCGAGTTTAAAATATAAAATTCAAGTAGATAGACTTGTACTTTGTACTTAATTTTTTTTAATAGTGAAGAAATTAACTGAATCACGTCTTGTGGATGTAGGCATAAGTTTTGCCAAACCACGTAAAATATCAGTGTTCCTTCTTTGTATGCTTTGATTGAATTATTTTATTTATTTTTCTCGTCATCGTACTAGCCAACTTTCTGCAAGTATTTCCCAACACTCTTGACCAAATTTTTACTCAAATTTTAGTCAAAGAGTTATCCAAATTACACAATTTTAATCATGAATTATCTAAATTTTGATCAGGAGTTGTCCATATTATATATTTTTGGTTAAAAGCTATCCAAATTTTAGTCAAGAGCTACCCAATTTAGTTGTTGCCCATATTTAGGTATCACATGACAAATTTATAATAAAAAATTTTTTAGCAATTTGAATGTTGTCTTCTTGAGGTACCACATAAAAATATATTTTATACTTTAGAAACTATAATGATGCATATTAAAATACTGAGGACTAAAATATATTTCATACTTTAGCTATTAAAGTATGCATTTTTATTAGTGTGGTCCCTAAAGTATCAATTTTGTATATTTGATCACTAAAGTTTTTAATTCGTATCACTTTGGTCCCAAATCAGATAATTCATTAAATTTTTTTACAGAAGTGATCACGTGTCACTCTTTCAGACGGTATCACATGTCAAACAAATGATTATTCCATCAAAAACTTAACGGTTCATCTATGTAGGAACAATTTTGACATGAATTGAATATTTTAAGGACTAAATTGATATTTTCAGGGCTAAATTAACAAAAAATATATATGTTAATGACCAAAAATGCTATTAACCCTATTATTTTTAGGGTTAATTGTAAATTACACTCCGAAAGATCTTTTGAATATCAATTTGCACCCGTAAAGATATAATCATGTATCAATGTGCACCTGAAGGTAAAAGTCATTCAGTTTTTGGTCTAAAACTAAATGGGTAAATTTTACATAGACTCCCTCATGTTTGTCATTTAATCATCTGGAACTCCTCCATTTTAAATATTACACCAATACCCCCTAAGAATTCAAATATGACTAAAAGTGTTCCCCCAATTGGACATTTAAATAATTCTGTTCAAGTGATATATTACATTGGATATAAAAAATATTTTATAATGCCTACATCTTTGAACATCATATAATATCTACATTGTATTGGGCATTCAAAGGATAAGCTTGATTTTGAACTTTAGAGTCCAATGGGCTCACAAAATAAAGGGTAGTATAAAAATTAGAATTGTTTATTAGGATGGCATCATGTTTTTTAACAGTTATATTAATAAATATTGATGACATGGGTTATTACGCATTACATGCGCGCAAACATCAGAGGGTGTAAATATAAGGGGAGCCAAAAATTAAGTGACAAATTTGAGAGGGTCTTGGTGTAATTTATCAATTTATTTTTAGCCGACAAATTGACAGCTGTTAATTTCAGGTACACATTGATACAGATTTATATATTTGAGGGTACAAATTGAGATTTTTTATCTTTAATGATGTAAATTGAGATTCGTGAGATCTTTTGGGGTGCAATTTGAGATTAACCATTATTTTTGTAATGGAGATCATTTTAATTATGTGTTCGTTCAGTTCATGATCAGAATGTAAAAAATTTGAGCTATTATTTAGGGTACGTTTAATAACGTTTTTGTTTTTATGTTTTTTTTAAAAGAACAAGATTTTATTTTTTCTATGATAAAAATTAAAAATATAAAAAATGTTTGATTGTCATTTATATTTAAAAAATTATAAAAAATAAAAATAAAAAATATGTTTTGTATTATAATAGCATTTTTATAATTCATTGTGGTTATTTTGATTAATTGTTTAATCACAAATACATCTCCACCCAAATCAATGAAACCCCACTTAACCCAACTACCATCGCCACCACCAAACCACCAAAAACCCACCACCAGCACCCATGTTTAGCCACCACTCAACCCACATATTTACATACCACCAACACCCCTGAAAAACTATCACCAAAATCACTGAAAATACACCACCAAAATCACCAAAAATCCACCAACACCACCCAACCGACCTATTTACCCACCACCAACACCCCTGGCAACCCACCACCCAAACCCCTGAAAATACACCACCAAAATTACCGAAAATTCAGCACCAACACCATTAAAAACTCACCCTCAACCCTCGAAAACACACCACAACCACTTAACCCACTACCAACACTCCTAAAAACCCAACACCTAACCACCAACTGAGCTTAAGAGATATATATGAGATAAGGAAACCATCACATAACCACCGATTGAGATAAGAGAATGAGATCTATGATGAGAAGTCTCGATTTCATCTTCGTGGGGAACTTTGGTTTCAAAGAGTGAGAGAGATGAGGAGTTTTGGTTTGACAGAGAGAGATAAGGAGCTTCGATTTTAAAGAGAAAGAGATAGAGAGAGAGAGAGAGACGAGGAAAAGAGATGAAAAAAGAAAAGTAAATGAGTTTTTTTTTTTATAGTTAGCACAAAAAATCCACATTTTGTTGCTAAGGGGATTGGAAGGATGGATCTCATTAAAGGGGATCTTCTTTGCGGGCGTGTGTTTTAGGTAGTGTTTGGTAACTTGAAGTTTGAGTTTTTTTTTCATTTTTTTCTAAAAACAAATAATAACGCGTTTGGAATATATTATTGTTTTTTAATTGTCCCGTTTTAAAAACAAGGGAAAAAATATGAAAACATCAAAAAGGGTGTTTTTGAAAACATTAAAAAAAAGGCATGCCCAACCTTACCCTTTAATGAGTTCTTGCTTTCGAATCTTTTTACCACCAAAATTTGGACTTTTAATTGGAAGTATAAAAGGGTCTCTTCTCCCTACTTTTCACATACCCAACTTATGTCTCTCTCTTCTCTCTCTCTCTGCAAAGAACCGAAGAGTACCAACGTCGTCTTCTCTCTCTCGTCATCTTTTCTCTCTCATCTTCTTTGGTGGTGAGTTTTTCTTGGTTTGGAGTTGGATGGCTGGGTGGTGGGGTTTGCTTGGTTTTGGTGTTGGGTTTCGGTAGTGGTGAGTTTCGGGGATGGGGTGGATTTCAGTGGTGGTTATGGATTTCGAGGTT
>CM042187.1:16523382-16535275 GCA_023539305.1 Ilex asprella
TGGTTGGGTGGTTGGGAATTTCAGGGGGTGGTGGTGGGGGTGGGTTTCGGTGGTGGTGGTGGGAGTTTAGTGGTAGTAGGCGGTTGGGTGTTTGGTGGTGTTGGGTGGTGAATATTTGGTATAATACCAAACAGGTTTTTTATTTTTGTTTTCATAATTTTTTAAATATAAATGACTGCCAAACATGTTATATATTTTTAATTTTTATCACAAAAAAAAAACTTTGTTCTGTTTTTTTATAAAAAAAAAACATAAAAACGAAAATGTTACGAAACGCTCCCTTAGTTTTTGGGTGTTTATGAAAATACATTTTTCCATGTTTGCATTTTTGGGCTTTGTTTTCAAAATACAGTTCCCTAAAATAATTAAAACATATTCCAAATGTGTTTTTATTTTTTATTTTGATAAAAATAAAAAAATTAAAAAAAACAAAAACAAAAACACTTGATTATCAGACGCTACCTTAATTTGCTACTCATGAAATGTTCGATAAATTCGAATCTTATATGAACAGAGATCTCGTTTTTTTTCTTTGGTCCAACTCATGTGCGTGAGGGCATATTCTAAATAATATTAGATCCTCGGAAAAGGGGATGTATTTAAGCTGGTCCTGTTGGAGTGAATGCTGCAAGTCATTGAAATAAACTTCAAGAACAAAGTCCCCACATTAAATTACGTATCAAAATGGGTATATTGCAAACTCACATGGATAGTTGATGATGGATTTATTGATGGACGGTGCACATGATACGATCAATTTAACTCTGAGGCCCAACACAAATAGGAATTGTTTACTCTCCTAGTAACAAAAGGAAATGCCAAGACTTTTTTTTATAGTAATAGTGAGTAGATTTCATGAGATGTTTGTCGATCATCGAAATCAATGAAAGGTCGAAGGACCACCCGTCGCAGCAGAACACTCCAGTGGCGCCCTTTCTTGGCAGTATTCTCGAACCTACCGGCAGGCATAACTGTTTAAATTTGGTGAGGAAAATATATTTTTTTTGGGGTACGAGGTACCACTCCGAGTTTGGGTAACTTTTGACTCATTCGTGTAAATGATGATGATGCACAAAATAATTTTATGCAATATCAACAGTCAAGAGTGTGATAAAGTGTAATTAATGGACAATTAATAGAGCAATCAAAGACAATAATGTAAATATCGGGTCAACACACAGTTATATACTGGTTCAGTCCAGGTGACTTACTCTACTCCAAAAAACTGCAACGGTGGCCAGGAAACCTTTATTGTTGAAATAAGGTGATCGAGAGAGAGAAAGAGAGAGAGGGAGAGAGAGAGAGAGCAATTGTTAGCTACCAGAGAGATACAATATCTAGGAGAAAGAAAAGATATGTGAGGGGTATGTAGAGATGTCTCAAGAGGTGCCCTCTCATATAGAGAGAGCTTACAATTTATACGCACAAAAGTTTTGGTTAAAGTCGTAACGTAAGGGTAAAGGTACTAATTCTCCGGGTAACTACAAAAAGTAAGTGGCATTAAAAGTTGTCTTGATCTTCGAAAGTGAGTATCCTGATAATTTTTCTTCACGTGCTCTAGTTCTTCTTGGACTCCTCTGAACTTTGGGATGTGTCGAGTTTACGAACTGGACTTGACATGTCTTTTAATTGATTTAAGCTTACTTAATTAATTGGGTCTGACCTAGTTAAATTTGGGCTTGTCATTTGCCCCCAAGCCCTTGAGGTGGCAAGAGGTTGAGGGCATGAGAGTCTTTGGATAGATGAGGGTTTCTTGTTCACTACGGTGTCTTCCCATCTTCAAAGACTCCAAAATCTCCCTTTTAGTTGAAATTATCGACACTGGGTATTTTCTGCATCCAACTGCATTTTTTTTCACTGGGTCTTTGATCAATCTTGAAAGAATCCCGTTAATAGAGATTATATATAGAAATCCTTTGAACTCCTCCACTTCATCCCCTTCTTCTCTTTCCTCTTTGGAAGCTTCTCCTTGGAACTTGGGTTTAAAGCTTTTTTCCCCAAAAGAGATTGAGAAAATGGAAAAAAAAAAGCTTGGAGGCAATCGGAGAGGACCCCAATGGCAATCCCACGAAGAAAAGGGTAGCTGGATCAAGAAGCTCAAGAACGACTCAGGGCCAAGCTTCGCCAAAGCCACGGGTGAAGCCCTAGACCACGCCTCAGCGAAGTCGCGGGCGACGCCTGTCCTAGAAGAGTTGGTCAGCGAGAAGCTGGGTGGCGCTAGAGGAGGAGACTGTGCCAGTGGCAGAGGCGGCGCCAATGAGGGAGGCGGTGCTAGTGGTGGAGGTGGCACCAGTGACGGAGGCGCCCGTGTCTTCGGTTCTGGCGGTGTCCAAATGGGGATCAAGGTACTGGAGGGAAGCTCTACAAGCAAGGGATCCATTGGCAACGGCAAGGCCACAACCCAAGCGGTGGGTGATGCCAACACACTACTAGGCGCCGCTATCGTGCTAAGAGGCATCAAAGATGTGACGGGCAACTGCAGCTTTGGCTTGGGCAACGCCCATCTCCTCCAAGGACCTAGGTGACGCTGATCCTGCTTAGACCTAGGGCAACGTTGATGGAGGCTTGGGTGCAATGGGCGATGCCGGTGGAGGCCTAGGCAACATTACGAAGTGTGTGGGTAAGATTAGTGGCATCTTTAGGCGCTTGGGAAATGCAAGGAAATGGCTAGGCAATAACTTGGACCAACAGAACTCAAGGGGTATGTTATTCGGCGCCTATACGTATTCCTTCCTCAACATATGGGTGATACAATGGATCTTAGACCTGTTTCACGGCGAGGTAAAGGGATCGCTAAAGGGGACAATTCGAAAGTAACCTCTATTTTAGCTTGATTGACTGCAATGATGACATCGCCCATATTGCGTCTTCATATTGTATCCCTCATTCTGTCATGTTTAGTCAGGCGGTGGAGGACGAGCCAGGATGTTGTGACTCTTTGGGTGAGATTGTTCTCTATGAGGATACCTTTGAGGCGGGTTTAAGGTTCCTGATACCTAGACCTATCTCTCAGATTCAGGGGCACCGGCTGCTAGCTCCCGAGAGGTTGGCTCCCAACGGGTGGAGAGTGACCCTAGGGTTTTCTCGCTATGGCGGCTAGTTCACATTGTTGGTGTTCTTCCCCCATTCGGGAGTTTTTGGCCACGTATGTGCTTCTAGATAACCTTTTTCCTAATCAAGGGTGGTGTTGTTTCGCCCCTAAGTCGGGCAAGTTCATCACTGGACTTCTTTCAAACTATCATAACTCAAAGTCCAAGTTCTTCTTTGTTGGAGACGAATGGGCCACTGAGGGAGATCGTAACCTAGTGCCTTCGAGGTGGGACACCGTCTTGGGGACCAAGTCAGGTAAGAATTCTAGTTTTTCTTTTTGTCTAGTCTTTACACACACTTGGTTTCTTTGCAGTTTCACCCACATTATCTGTGGAGTAGGAGGGTAGCCTACAGGTAGTTCATGATCATCTTTTCAAGGAACTCTCTGAGATTATTTCTGCATTAGGTCGTTCAAAGGTTTCTCATAGGTTGAAGATGAAATGTACTTGATCCTTCCAATAGACTCTTGATGGTTATAGCATTGTAAGTTTTTTGTCTCACACCAAGTTTGCAGATAACTTCTATTGGTAGGGCGATGGTGGAGGCTCTCTATGCTTAAAAGGTGGCGTCTTATCCTCCTTCTAAGAGGGCAAAGTTTGATGCTCCCAACGCTTCTTAGTCAGCGCCTATTGACCTGGTACAAGGGTCTGTTGGTCCGGTTGGTACTCAGGAAGGACTTGGTGATGCCCCCACTCTTTCCACTCATGTGATCCCCTTGCATTCCAGAGCTCTAGGAGTTTGATCGCCGCAGAGATCTAGGAGGTTGGTTCTTAAGGTTCAGAGGGCATCATCAATGCAGCGTTGAAAGGCTTTGCTTTGGTATGCCTTTTACTAATTTTTTATCTTGTGCCTGACTTCTTTCTTTAAATGTTTTGCCTTTTGAATGCTTGTAGGTGGCTGCTAATTTTCTTGCTTTTTTTCAATTACAATGAAGTTTAGAGAGACACTTAATGGCCAGGCAATGGAGAGGCAAGCACGAAAGACTGGTGATGAGCAATTGAGGATCGAGAGGCAAGCGTGAGAGGCTGTCGAGGAGTGGTCTGGGCTAGCACACGAGAGAGTTGCCACACTTGAGAACGAGCTTCTAGCGACTCGTGAGAAGGCCACCCAACTAGAGGCTCATAGAGAAGTTGGTTGCACTAGAGCAAAGACAGAGCTGCGAACGTCCTGTGAAAGGGTCACTAGAGTAGAGACTAACCTTCAAGTAGCTCTTGAGAGAGCTACAAGAGCATAGAATTACTCCGTGGAGATGGAGAAGAAGAAAAATGTTGTTGAGAGGGCCGTGGAAGGTGCCTTTATTGCTGGATATGAGGAGCTCAAGGAGAAGTTATCAACAACTTTTCCTGCTTATGACCTTTTTCGATTTTGTCTCTTACGAGGCTCCAGGGATTGACGATGAGGAGACAAGCGACGGTGGGAGTGGATCATGGAGCAGTGAGTGACATTAGAAGTATGGTATCTTTATATTTTTGTTTTTGTTGCTAGAACATGTTCTATCTTTTATAAATAGGTTATGAACTTTTATGAAATGAGATACAACCTTTTTTGGATAAGACAAAGCCTTGCGACGTTTTATTTCATAATCCAAAGTAAGTAATAATGAAAACTGACCAAAACAACAATAGATAATTTAAATAGTGACTACTGAATTGTATACTCACTATCTTGCCCCTTTTTATTGGTAATATTTCTTTAGGTGCTCTGCGTTCCATGGATGGATTAGAATTTTCCCCTCATAGTTTCGAATTCTATAGGTGTCTGGTCTTATAACTTCTGTGACCGTGTAGGGTCCTTTCTAGTTAAGTCCTACCTTCATTTCCCTAGAGTCTTTGGTAAACAGGATGACCTTTTTGAGGACTAGGTCCCAGGAAAAAAAGAGCGATGTTTTACCCTCGAGTCATAGTACTTGGTCATGTGATGCTTGTACTTTGTATTTCTAAGCATGGCTATCTCCCTATCCTCCTCCACCAAGTCAAGGTTGATGCGAAGACCTTTTTCATTACTGGTAGGGTCACGGTGCTGGACGCTAAAAGAGTGTACCTCAATCTCAACGGGTATGACCACCTCTATCCCGTAGGTTAAGGAAAAAGGAGTCTCGTCGTTGGGGCTTCTTGGTGTCTTCTGGTAAGCCCTTAACACTCCGGAAGCTCATCTACCCATCATCCTTTTGCACTCTCCAATCTAGTTTTCAAATTAAAAAGGATGGTTTTGACGGTGACCTCCGTCTGTCCGTTCGCCTATGGATGGGTCAGGCTAGAGTGGAGTTGTTTGATCTGTAGGTCATCGCAGAAGCTGTAGAGGAATTTGTTGTCAAGTTGCTTGGCGTTATCACTTACAATTGCATAGGGTATCCCAAAGATTCTGAATATACTCCTCTAGATGAAGTCTTTCACTTTCTAGTCTGTTATCCTAGTCAAGACCTCGACTTTTGCCCATTTAGTAAAGTAGTCAATGGCTATCACTATGAACTTGCACTGACGCCGACTCATGGATAGGAAACCTAGGATGTCGATCCCCCACATGGAGATAGATCAGGGGCTCTGAATAGTGGTGAGATCTTCAAGTGGAAGTCTAGGTACAGTTGCAAAGCATTGACACATATCACACTTCCTGACGAACTCTCAGGCGTCTCTGATCAAGCTAGGCCAATAATAACCTTGCCTTAGAGCTTTGTAGGCTACTGCACGCCATCCCAAGTGATTTCCACATATCCCCTTGTGGATTGGTGCCATGGTATAATCGGTTTCCTCAATGAGTAACTCTTTTTGTAGAGTGTGTTGTATAAGATAACATACCCGGATGCTCTCATCCTCAACTTTTTAGCTTCCACTAAGTTGTCCAGGAGAGCACCCTCCTCTAGGTAGGCTCAGATGGGTGTCATCCAGTTGGCTTCAGAGCATGTACAATTAACATCGTCCTCCTCCACTTTGAAAGTGCTTGGCTCAAATTGGTGGTCTGTCAGTGCTAGGCCCATAAGTATGTTGGCATACCCGAATTTGGCAAGGGCGTCTGCCATGGTATTCTCCTCTCGGGGCACATAGTGGATTTGGAAGTAAGTAAACCTTTTCAACAAAGCCTGTACCATTGAAAGGTATTCTTGCATCTTTTACTCTTTTGGTTCAAAGTCTCCCTTTACCTGGTTGACTATTAGTTGTGAGTCACTGTAAACTTTCAAGCAAAGGGCCTCCATCTCCAATGCAAGCTTCAAGCCTGATATGAGGTCCTCATATTTAGCTTGGTTATTTGATATTGCAAAGTGGAGGGAGACAGTGTACTTGAGTGGAGTGTCATGGGGGCTGATAAACATTAATCTTGCGTCGCCGCCCTCGCTAGTGGAGGACTCATCCACATACAGTCTCCAACATGGTACAATAGACGGTAGCGAGGGCGCGGAGGGCTCTAGTGGAGTACGCACAAAGGAATCAAACGCCTTTAGTTTTAGAGTGTGGTCTCTCGAGACCTGTGGAGCTATCTCCAAGATGTCAAGCCTTCTCGGGATAGTGTCTGGGCTTGCCTCATGGTGGTTAGAGGCATTATGCACTGAGTAGGTAAACGCAAGGACGAGTGATACTTCTTCCCGGGATTCCCGTGGTGGTGTAGACTCTCGGGACTCCTGTGGTGGTGTAGACTAGTCCACGAAGTTTGCAAGTGCTTGTACTTTGATGGCCATCCTCGACTGGTTATGCACATCGAATTCACTTAACTCGGTGGCCCACTTGAGTAGTCGAACGGACACATCAAGCTTTCCTATAATTCTATTAAGTGGTTGATCTGTGACAACCAGGATGGTATGGCTTTGAAAGTAGTGGCGTAGACATCTGGCGGTGGTGACAAGTGCGAGAACCAACTTTTGTAGCTTTGAGTATCTTACATCTGCCTCTATGTATACCCTACTTACATAGTATACAAGCTTCTGGATGCCTTCATCCTCCTAAACAAGGACAAAGCTCACGGCAGAGGATGAAGAGTAGAGGTAGAGGTAGAGGTATAAGGTCTCTCCCAGTACAGAATGGGAGAGCAAATGTGGTGTGATGAGGTAGGCCTTTAGCTTCTGGAAGGCTTCCTCTACATCTGGTCCCCATTAAAAATATTAGCAAAGGATAGTTAACACTGAAAGGCACTTGTCTGCTAACTTTGAGACAAACCTATTGAAGGCTATTATCCTCCCATTAAGGCGCTGGACTTCCTTCACTAAGGCTAGGGACTTCATCTCCAAAATAACTCTGATCTTGTTTAGGTTGGCTTCAATACCCTTTTTGTTGACCATGAAGCCCAAGAATTTTCCTGAACTAATGCCAAAGATGCACTTTTTAAGGATTCAGCTTCATCTTGTAGGCTCTTAGTACATCAAAAGTTTCCTAGAGGTGTGTCAAATGGTCTGCGATGGCCATACTTTTCACCAACATATGGTTTACATAGACTTCCATGGTCTTCTCAATCTGAGCCTCGAACAACTTGTTCACGAGGCGCTGATATGTGGCTCTAACGTTCTTAAGTCTAAAGAGCAATCACCTTGTAGTAGTAGGTGTCCTTCAAGGTGATGAATAAAGTTTTTTCTTAGTTTGGAGGGAACATTTTGATCTGGTTGTATCCGAAGTAAGCATCCAAAAAACTCAGGAGCCGGTGTCTCGCGGTAGCGTCAATAAGGAGATTGCCGCGTGGAAGAGGATAACTGTCTTTTAGACAGGCTTTGTTGAGCTTTGTGAAGTCCGCACAGAGGCACCACTTCCTATTGGTCTTCGTAACCATCACCACGTTGGATAACCAGTTTGGGTAGGCTACCTCCCTTACTGACCCATTTTTCTATAGCTTCTCCACTTCCATGGCTTGGCCTCTCTCATTGCGTACATTCCTCAGCTTCTAGTGGACGTGTTTGTTCCTGGGATCGACGTTGAGTCAGTGGGAGGCCACTTCGGGGTCGCTGCCCTCCAAGTCTTCGTGAGACCAGGCGAAGGCCTGAGAAAGTCTACCAGGTCGGATGCTTGCTCTTGGGAAAGTGAGGAGCCTATGTAGACTATCCTTCTGGAAGGCTCTCCTATCCATTGCTACTGGCCGAAGTTTTTCTACTGGTTCCCATCTCTTCAAGGTACTATTATCCCTCTGATCAAGTACTTCACACTTGGGGTTATTTTTCGACAACTTCACATCTAGAAGGCAATATAGACTTTGATCACAATCAGACAATTGTGTGGTGGTGGTTGTTAGCAATCTTATTTATATGTGTTCTTTGGTTGTATCTCTTAGTCCTAAAGAAGCTGAAGAGAGTTATTTCTTTCTTTGTGCACGTGTGTGTTCTCTGTATATGTTTTATTTGTTCCGTGTTTAATAAGGTGAATTAGTCACACATGATTGTGAGGATATGTTTGGTTAGATGAGATTGATGGTTGTTTGGGTGGTTTGAGTTTGGAATGGAGATTTTGGGAAAAATAAATTTGAATTGTAATTGAAAACTACAATAGGTGTTATGTAAGATTGTGAACTGTGAATTTTGATTTTTTAGTTATTGGTATTGTCTTTAAGTATTTTAGTTATTGCTATATGAACACGTGACATATAGCGATGTTGTTTTACCTACCGGACTTGACTATCCACCCCAAAAAAAGTTTCAATATCGTACCGGTATAAATTTTATTATATTTGTGAATATTTTTATTAATTATTTTTTAATATTTTTTTATAATTTTTGTGGGTAATTTAACACATTTTAGAATATTTTTATTTCTTTTGTAGGTATTTTTACATTTTTTTTTTATTTACGATTGATCATAACATTTTAAAATTGATATCAAATATTATAAAAGTAATCAAAATAATTATCACAAAATTAATTAAAAAAACATCAACAAAAATAATAAATAAAAATATTGATTTTTTTTTTTAGGATCGCAAAATTATCCCTACCGAGCATGAAATAAATCAATTGATCACATTAATACATAATTTCAAGGAAGGTGATTTGCCAAAATTACATTTTTTTTTTGTTTACAAATAATCTGTGCAAGACAGCCATTTTGGATTCCATCTTTGCCACAGTAAATCTTGAATATTTATAATTGCTTGCAAACTCTAGGTATTAACTAAATTTGACAGACATCAGCGAAAAAATCAAACCTTTAACCTCCAAATCCACAATTTGTCCAACTCATACCTCACAGTAGTGAGCTAATTCTGTAATTTTGTCGAAGCCTAACTCAAGTCATAACACACTCATTTTTCGAATGAATAGCCCTAAAAATGCATAATATTATACCAATTTTTTTTCCCAATGCTATACCTCTATTTAGGGGCGGAGCCAGAATATTTTTATTGTAGGAGCAATTTAAGAATCAATAATAAATTAAAAATATAATCTTAATATAATTTTCTAAAAAATATTATTTTTTGATATTTATGTAAGTACAATTTTATTAAAAGAAGATTCGATTTTGTGCACAGAAATAGTAAATAAAAAAATTGACTCTTGACTTATTGATCGACTTGCGAACAGATGATGAATGATTACCGACAATTATAAATATTTGAATTGAATTGTAAGTTTTTGAGTTTTCATTGCTGATCGAGGAGAAAGAATAGATGATAAGCGAATTAGATAATTTCTTGTAATTGAAGAGAGCTTAAAAAGTGACTTGTGAAATTGATTAGTATGGTGAAAGTTTAATTCTAAAGTTTTACTTTATAAAAGATTCCTGCTCATTTTCGAAAACATAATATATCCTTAATTTCTTACAAATTCTGCAACCTAACATAATCAAAACGATGAGCTCATGCATATGAATTAGGGCTGTCAATTTTCTACACGACACGAACTGAAGACGAAATAAATTGGTTGAACACGAAATTAAATGGGTCAATGGATAAAAACGGGTCAACACGTATAAACACAAAAAAAAAAAAAAACAGATTAAATTTAAGTAGAAATCAGGTCAACCCAATTTTGACTTGATTAACCCGTATATTTTAAAGAGGTTAATATAATTCGACCCGAACTTAACCTACCATTTCTTACTCGTTTAACCCATTTATCCAAATATATAAATAAAACATACGGGTTTTTTTTTCGTGTTTTTAGTGCCTATAGAATAAATTTCTAGTTTTTTTCATGTTTTTTATGAATTAAAGTCATTTAATTGGAAATAGATGTTAGGAATTGATTTCTTTTTGCTTCTTGCAATTCTTTAAATTTTATTCAATAAAATATTTTAATTTTTTTAAAGTTGTTAAGCAAATAGAATTTGATATGTTGGTTAAACAGATAAGGTTAATCAGGTTAACATGTCGTGTTATGTTAACTCAAAAATGACTTGTTTATTAAATGTGTCAAACATGTCAGGTTCGGATAACACGTTTAATAGTCAGGTCAAGTTAGTATTTAGAAATTTTTGACACAAACCTAACACAAAATGACCCAACCCGACACGTTTGACACCCCTAATATGAACATGGGCGCACAAGGGCACAGATGTAGCACATGAAAATTAAGGGTCTGTTTGATTATCATCTGCAAAACAATTTTTTGTTCTCAAAAATTTAAAAACACCAAAAACCTTTTTGGTTAGCATTTTTGTTCTCAAATTTTTCAAAAAAAAAAGAGATTTGAACACAAAATCAGAAAACAAGCCAGACTTGTTTTCTGAGTTTTCTTTGAAAACATTGAAAACACGAAGAGCAAAACATTGTTTAATGAGGTCTGCCATTCGAGTCCTCTTAATAGCAAAAGCTTACTTCCTTCTTTTTTTTTTTCCTTCCCTTATTTCTATAGTGTCTCTTTCTCCATCGCTGTCAAACTCAATGTTTTGCAATCTGGGTTTATTCTCTCAGCATCACTGAAGATCGCTGTTAAACCCAGCATCTCCATCTCCTTAGCAGCACCGAAGATCGTTGTCCCCCTTAGCAATTCTGAAGATCGCTGTCAAACCCACCATCTCCTTCTCTCTCTCTCTCTCTTGCAACAATTAAAGTTCAGATCTACATAGATCTGAAGCATATATCTATGTAGATCTGAAATTGGGTCTGCATTTGTGTGTGTATGCGGGTGTGTTGGTGGTGGTTTTCGATTTTGGGCAGTGGTTTTGGGTTAGTGATGGTTGTGGGTGTTGGATGGTTGTCAGTTGATGGTGGTTTTGAGTTGGTGTTGGTTGTGGGTTTTGGATGGTGGTTGTGGGTGATTGTTGGTTGGTGGTGGTCTTGATGCACAGTGAAAGAGAGACAGAGAGTTGAAAAAAAGGTGAAAATTATGAATTATTTTCTAAACAAAATTTATAATTTTTGTTCTTTAAACTATTTTTAAAAATATATAATCAAACGGATTTTATAATTTAAAATTTTTTAAATTACTTTTTAAAATTTATTTCTAAAAATAATTTTTCGAAGCTGTTTTTTGAGATACTAGCTAAACATGATATAAGATTTGCAGCCACAACTCGGTTCCACTTGCCGACAAAATGGGCCAATAAGAAATGTCATGGAGAGAAGTTGCTTAGACATACAAAAATAAAGTTTGACACATAGTATTTCCCATACAATAAAAAAGAAGTAGCCCTAGTCTAGGACAGCTGGTTCACACTCACATTTATCAATAGATAATCTTAAAGATCTACCAGAAGGGACGCAGCCGGCTGAAACTCATTTTTTCCATGTCCGACTTTCCATTAGGGGTGTCAAACGTGTCGGGTCGGGTCAGTTTCGTGTCGTGTTATTTTTTGTCATGTTTTTTTTGTGTCGTGTCATTTCGGCACGTGTCGGGTTTGGGTCAATATTCGTGTTAATAAAAAAATATTTAATTTGACAACAACTAATATAATAT
>CM042187.1:16540879-16553814 GCA_023539305.1 Ilex asprella
ACCAATTGATTAACCTAGAAAGTGTATTAGTGAATTAGTGTGTAGGGTTAATTGTGTATATTAGTTGATTTAAAGTGTTTGATTTAAAAAATATCTTGTCTAATGTTTGAATAATATGTTTGTTGAGTTTGTATGCAATTATGGAGAATTGGAGAGCTAAACTGCAAAGAGGAATAAAAAAGGGAAACACAAAGAAGAAAAACTATCAACATTGTGCCATATAGACGCTAAGAGGACCAACCCAACGGTGGCCAAAGTCAACAAGGAAGCTTGAGATGCAAAAACCAGAGACTTAGTACCATCCGAACGATGGTGGTGGCGTCCTAATAGTGGCCTTAACCGCCTCAACCCTAACTCTTCTCCCATTAGTTCAGCTTACCTCCCTTGCATCCCATTGGTTGCCTTGGGTGTTTGCCTCCGCAAGCCCTCTTGAAGGTTTATAAATAACTATGATTTGGGAAGTTTTAGAGGGGAGTTTGGAAGGAAAACATCAGAAGAAGCAGTATGAAAAGTGAGGGTGTTCCAGCTATTCCTCGGGGAAATATTGGTCACTTTTTCTTTTGTTTTTTGAAGACATATATCTCACTAGGAGGGATGTGATTTTCATGATCTTCTTGCTCATCTATAGCAATGAAGAGTGAGTAGTCTTTCTTTTACTCTTGGTGAAGGGTGAAAACATGTGTAACATTGTTTGGATAATGAAAGTGCTAATGTTTTATTAATTCTTTAACGTTTGTGCTTCCCTTAATTGAAGGATGGTTTTCTTTTATATTTTGTATTATGTATTACTAGGTATAACTTAGGTTATGCTCATTGTTACAAGTATCGAGCTAGACTTATTGATTATTTCCATTCCATCCACACTTTATTACATATTTCATACAAGATACAATGATGCACTTAGTTGACATTTATGTAACAATCAGAAGATAGGTAATAGCCGGAATAAGTCTTGTCAGAGCCAATGCTTTTGATTCAATGCATAATCCGAAACTCCGTCTTCATTGAAGCATAGACCTGCTAATGGAATAGCCATAGTAAACCATTTGAATGGTTTACCTTCGGGTTTACAAGGGTTATTTGGTTGTTGTATGGTACATAGACCTCTAGGATAACCTAACTGTTGTTGTGGTATAGTTCAACATATACATTAGACCTACCGTTAATTAATTGATGTAAGGTGGCACTATCATAATTTCAAGCAATGAAAAGCATGTTGAATCCTCGAACTAAAGAGTACATTTTTCATTTGTTTAATCAAAGTTTATTTTAAGTGTTTATTTATTAGTTCTTAAACTCACACCACAAGATGTTGTAATGCACACTACGCGCATGACAATTTCACTCTTTTTAGTATCAAGTTTCCAACAGATAACTCCCTAAGGAATCGATCTTGGACTTCGTCGAGTAATATTTCAAATTGACCACATATACATGGGTGTACGATTAAGATCAAGACAAGTTTTTGGCATCGTGGCCAAGGAGTTACGGTACTTCGAAAAAGAACAGAGAAGTTGTCTAGATTGTGTTATATGTATATATTGTTTATTACAATGTGTTGTTTATGTCTGCTAGTTCATCAATAACGTCTGTAAAACAGTTTGGCCCATCATCTTCTTCTTATTCACCATCACAAGCATATTCATACTCTTTTAAATGAAGCACGACTAATAATAATCAAAGAGATGAAGAGGTGGTTCAGAATGCTAGCCTTTGAGAGAATATTTGCATCCAATATGCAATAGTATCCTCTCACGTTTTTTTTATCCCACAAATGCTCCAAATTTTAGTATCAAAGTAGGGACAGTACAACTTTTACCATAGTTTCATGGTCTTGAATCTGAAAATCCTTATTTGCATATGAAAGATTTTGAGGAAGTATGTGGTGCATTACAAGATAATTCCAAAACGGCGCGATTGAAATTTTTTCCTTTTTCTTTGACAAATAAAGCTAAAAAGTGGATAAATTTTTTAAAAGCTCAATCCATTCCAAGTTGGCAAGTCTTAGAAATTGAATTTTTTAAGAAATTTTTCCCTATACACCGAACCAATACATTGAGACGTCATATCATGAATTTTTATGTGAAAGAGGGAGGAAATTTTTATTGTTGGGAGACATTTAAGGATCTTCTCTAAGCTTGTCCATATCATGCATTCGTGAGTTAGACCCTTGTTGGTTTCTTTAATGATGCTCTTCCATCTGCATTATGTTAATTTGTAGAAATGACGACCCAAGAAAAATTCATGGAAAAGAACTTGATGAGGCATTCGAGTTTTTTTATACCATTTTTTAGAGTTCCCAACTGTGGGGCTCAGCCAAGCCAAACATTGCTGAAATCAGACCATCCATATCCTAATGGGGAGGGGAATTTGTGTTAAAAAGGCTGATGACCTAAGGGCCAGAATGACTACTTTGTCTCAAAAGCTAGAGGCTCTATAGATGATAAAGGTCAATGAAGTTTTTGTTGGGTCTCCTACTGAACAATTGTGTAGAATTTGTTGATTTTTCAGGACATTCCCACAAGGAAGTGTTCCACCATTCCAGCATTCAAGGAAGTTTTAATGAAAAAGACCAATGTCATCTCCAATTTCAACAATCCATACTCCAACCTATACTCTGAAACCTATAATCCAGGGTAACGGAATTACCCGAATTTCAGTTGGAGAAACACCCAACCTGTGAGTTGATAACCAGGTCCACCTCCACCACAACCTTCACCTCACCAGCCACAATAGCCTTACTAGCCACCTCAGAAAATAAACTTGGAGGATACTCTGAACAAATTCATGCAGACAAAAATGACCTTCAATACACAGTCCACTTATGCATTCAATGATTTCAAAGCTTAAACATCACAAAACATAGAGGATATTAAGAGTCATTTAGTCAAGTTGACCTAGTCTTTGAGTACAATGTACAAGGAAAATTTTTCATCTTAATCTAAACCACCACATTGTCAAACTTAGGAGAACGTCATACCTTCTAAACCTTCTCCAAGCCAAGTCCATACAATTACCACACTGAAAAGTGGTAAAATGATTGACAAACCCATCAAAGCCAAAACTCTTGAATTAGTAGCTGAGTTAATCCTTGTCAATGAATTAGTTGAGTCTAAACCAATTCTTCAAACGGAAACAAAGTTGCCTAACAAAATAGACTAATCAAATCCTATTCCTTTACATTTGCCTCAGCTAGTCAAGAAACCTCAACCATTGAACAATCAAGCTAAAATCTTTGAGTTGTTTAAGCAAGTAAAGATTAACACCCCCTATTTGATGTAATTAAACAAGTCCCATCATATGCTAAGTTTTTGAAAGACTTTTGCACAGTGAAAAGAAGGGTTAATGTATAGGAATCATTGACTGAATAAGCCAGTGCTATCATTCAGCACAAGGCCCCGCCAAAGTACAAAAATCATAGGAGTCCCACAGTTTCATGCATAATTGAAAATTTTAGAATTGAGCAAGCTCTGCTTGATCTTGGAGCCAGTGTCAATTTTCTCATATATATAGTCTATGTGTAGTTAAGGTTGGGTGAGTTGAAACCCACAAATGTCACATTGCAATTGGCTGACCAATCTATGGAAATTTCACGAGGAGTTGTTGAGGATGTTCTTGTTCAGGTTGATAATTTCTACTTTCCTATGGATTTTATTGTTTTAGATACATATTCAGTTTTTCAGGTCACTACACAAATTCCGGTCATTTTGGGTTGTCCGTTCGTTGCCACATCTAATGCTTTGATTAATTGGGGGAATAAAATCATGAACCTTTCATTTGGTAAAATGACATTAGAATTAAATGTGTTTGATATTGCTAAGCGACCCAATGAGGAGGAAGATTTGCAAGAAGTAAATTGCATTGAGTCAATGACTCAGAGTCTGTTTGAAAATGCTTCCAATAAAATAAAGTCACATGCATTTTTAGACTTTGTAAATAATTGTGAGTCTATTCTAAATATGTCTATTGTTGGAATATGGGTTCCAAAATTTAAAGAATTATCACTCAATGGAACAAAACTTGTAGAATCTAGTGTCATGACTCCCAAGAGTTGAAACCTCTTGCAGTTGACTTGAAATACGTCTTCTTGGGGGAGGATGCAATTCTCCCAATGGTAATGTCTTCAAAATTGTTTGAGTCTCAAGAAAGTCAATTGAAAATGGTCATAAAAAATCATCAAAGTGCAATTGGTTGTACAGTAGCCAATATTAACGGAATAAGTCCTCTTATCTGTACTCAATGTATACATTTGGAGGAAGACTTTAAATCGTCCGAACAGCCACAACGTAGGTTAATCCCACATCTTAAAGCAGTGGTCAAGATTTAAGTACTTAAACTGTTAGATGCAGAAATTAGATATCTCATCTTTGATGGTAAATGGGTCAGTCATATACAAGAAGTACTCAAAAACTCTGGTGTTACATTAGTGAGAAATCAAGAAAATGAATTAGTCCCTACGCATACAGTTACTAGTTTGTGTATGTGTATTAATTATCGAAAGGTAAATTCTCTTATCATAAAAGACCAGTTTCCTCTACACTTTTTAGACCAAGTTCTTGAGAAGATAGTTGTACATGCATGTTATTATTTTCTGGATGGATACTCTGGCTACAACCAAATTGAAATAGCAATTGATGACCAAGAAAAAAAAATAATTTTACATGCCCTTTTGACACTTTTTCTTTTAAAAGGATGTCATTTGGATTGTGTAATGTGCCAACTACTTTTCAATGTTGTATGGTGAGTATTTTTAGTGACACGGTGGAACGATTTTTAGAAGTCTATATGGATGATTTTTCTTTCTATGGTGAAACATTTGAATTGTGTCTAGAAAATCTTGAAAAGGGTCCTTACTCAGTGTGAGGAGATAAATCTTATACAACCTCCTGACTGGTCTTTGCTATTTGAATTTATGTGTGATGCGAGTGATTATGTTGTAGGATCTGTTTTAGGACAAAGAAAAGATAAAAGACCTTATGTGATTTACTATGCAAGTAAAACTTTGAATGATGCACAAATGAATTATTTCACAACATAGAAATAATTGTTTGTTGTAGTATTTGTTTTAGATAAATTCAGATCATATTTTGTTTGATCCTCAATTGTTGTATTTACTAATCATGCAGCTTTGAAATACCTGCTCACGAAAAAGAATGTCAAACCACGTCTCATCCGATGTATACTTTTACGAAAAAAGTTTGATCTCATTATCAAAAACAAGAAGGGAGTTGAAAATGTGGTAGCTGATCATCTGTTAAGGCTAAATTATAATACAAAATAGGAGTTTGTACCAATCAAAGAAACTTTTCCTGATGAGCAATTGTTTACAATTACTTAGGTAGTATGAAAATATTGGTAATTACTTGGCCACAGGTACTATTCCTTTTAACTTCACCTTGATCGATAAACAAATTATTTTAAGAGAGGTATGCAATTTATTTTGGGAAGATCCCTATGTGTTCAAATGCTGCAAGAATTAGATCATAAGGCATTGTATACCCCACCATAAAATTGGTCAGTTTATTTCCTTTTGTCATTCTGAAGACTGTGGTGTGCATTTTTCTTCAAAGAAAACCGCTGATAAAATTTGTAGTGTGGATTTTATTGACCCACTCTTTTTAAAGATGTACTTGTTTTTTTTTTCTAAACTGTGACCCATGTCAAAGGTTGGGGAGCATTTCAAAAAGAAACATCATGCTCCTAAACCTTATTTTGATTATTGGGGCATTGATTTTATGAGATCCTTCCCTCCCTTCTTTGGATATCTGTTCATTTTGATTGCTATTGATTATGTTTTCAAATGAGTTGAGGCAATTACGTGATGAAATAATGATCACCACATTGTGGTCAGATTATAAAAAATAATAATTTGTCCTGATTTGAAATTCCTCAAGCTATTATAAGTGATAGGGATACACATTTTTTCCACAACTTTTTTGAAAATCTAATGAGAAAATATTTGATTTCTCATAAAGTATTTGCCCCTTATCATTATCAGACAAGTGAACAAGTTGAATTAGCCAATCAAGAGATAAAACATATTTGGGATAAACGGTTTTCCTAGACCAGATAGATTGGTCCTTGAGGCTAATCGATGACCTTTTGGCATACCACACTGCTTATCAAACCATTTTCGGATAGTTTCCATATTGGCTGATGTATGACAAACTATGTCACTTGTTTGTGAAATTGGAATATCGACATATTGGGAGATGAAAATGATGGATTTTGATATAGACAAAACAAGTGCATCCCGCAAGCTTCATCTTTGTGAATTAGAAGAGCTGAGAAATGAAGCATATTAAAATGAAAAAATTACCAATGCCAGAATTAAGGGGTTGTTTGGTAACTGTTTTTGTCTTGTGTTTTGTGTTTTTGTTTTCAATTTTGGTCAAAAATGAAAACAAAAATATGTTTGGATAATTTTTTTGTTTTTGTTTTATATTAGTTGCTTTGGAGACAAAAAAAATGGGATATTTGTGTTCCAGGAAACAAGCAAACAGAAACATGTGCTAAAGAAAATTAATGAGATCTGAGTTTTGAACTTCTTTAACAGCAAAAATAGTCCTTTTCGTGAAACTATTAAAACCCACCTCATTTCTCTCTCCTCCATCGCTGCCTCACTATCTCCATTCTCTCACCATCACCGACGAGGAACAACGATCTCCTCTCCTCTCTGTCATCGATGGGGAGGTAATCCTCTTCTCTTTCTCTCTCTTTCTCCCTCTCTCATCCAATTTTCTCGCTCTCTCTCTCTATATATATAAATACACATAGATCTATGTATATATATGTATATACACAGAGATCTGTGCATATATGCAGTTATATGCACAAATCTGCGCATATGTACACACAGATCCCTATGGGTTGTGTGTGTGGGAGGTATATGTGTCTGTTTGGGTGTGTTAGTGTGTTGAGTATGTGTTTGAATGTGTGTTTGGGTGTGTGTTTGAGTGCCTCTCTCTGTGTGTGGTCTGTGTGTGTTGAGTCTGTGTTTGGGTGTGTGTTGTGTAAGTGTGTTTGGGTTTGTTGAGTATGTGTTTGAGTGTGTGTTTGCCTCTGTTTTGATGTGCGTGTTTAGAGTCTATGTGTGTGTTTATTCGATGGGTGTGTTGTGTGTGTATTTTGTGTGTATGCCTGTGTGTTGTGCATTGTGTGTTGTGTGTGTATGTATGTTGTTTAGAATGTTGAGTATAATATGTTTGATTAATTGTGTAAGTGAACAAATAGTAACCATTTGGATGACAATGGTGAAAAGGTTGGGACCTTATTCTGTTGCAGCATGATCAATTGATCTTGCTGCTGGCTCCTAATCTGCTGTTGTTGGTTGGGTATGTGTGTTAATAATGTGTAGGTCTGTGTGGGCATTGTGTCTATGCTGGTGTGTATATTTATTTTGGGATTGGGTTGAAAAATCTAGTATTGATGTGAGCTTGTGCAACTTTGCATGAATGCAAGATTTTTTCCCTGTTCTAAGAAGTTGCTTTGCCGAACTTGCTTTGCAGGGACAATTTGTTTTTGTAGTGATTATTTCAACACTTCAGAGGTCTGAAGATTTTGCTGATTTTCCTCTGCCATTGGCATGTCATGTCCATTATCTACTAGAAAGAAAATAGAAAGAGTGAGACTTGAATCTATTAGGATATATTATTTAATTTGTATGCATTTATATAAAAGATGGGCTCTAAAGGAAGGTTGTTATTTGATCTTAATGAACCCCTTGTTGTGGAAGATGAGGAGAGTGATGGGTTCTATAGATGTTCTAGCTGTTGAAAAATAAGAAAGGGAATGGTCTGATGTAGAGGGATCCACTGATGCCTTTAGAGGCAGTACTGTGCAGGAATATGTAATTACTGGTAATGACAAAGGTTCACAGGAAAATGGAATGACTGAGTTGATGGCTCAAAATGATGCTTGTGGGGTAGTGAAACATGTTCCTCATCATGCTGAGAGTGTTGAGGATGAAAATAGTAGTCATCCTTCGCTAGGATTAGATTCAGATGCAAATGATAGAAAAAGAAAATGCTAGCTGAAATTCAGAAGGTAGTTGCGAAGGTGATTTCTCCATAGATAGTCATGAAGATTATGCATCGGTTTTGAAACAAAAAGAAGTTAAAGGAGTGGAAGCTAGTCATGCACCACAGTACGCCAACAATACTGGAAAACGGCCTAAGCATTAGAAAGCTGATAATCCAAGTTGCATTCTGAAACAACTATGAAGAGATTCATGTCCTGGACTTCCATAGAAAGCTTGTCCGTTTCCGTCATGTTTGCTTGAGCATTAGGCTTGTTGAAATTCTTTGGCCTACGATAATCTTTTGAGATATGCCTTAGTTTACCACAGTTGTAGAACTTGCCTTTGAATTTATTCTATCCATGATTTGGACCTTCATTATTGTGCTTCCTTTTCTTGTTAGTCTTCATTCCACTTTCAATTATGTTGGCCTTAGATATCATGGAATTAAGGACTCCATTTTTCTTCTTGGATTATCCTCCTCAATCCTCAAGCGATCAATCAATTCTTCGAGTTTCATCTCTTTGCGCTTATGCTTGACATAGTTCTTGAAATCCTTCCGTAGGGGAAGTAATTTTCCAACATTTGTAGCCACTTGGAATGACATATTAAGAGACATTCACTTGGCATGGATGTCATGAAGGATTACTTGAATTTCTTGAACTTGGGAGATAACAGTCTTAAACTCCACTATTTTGAAATCCAAGAATTTATCGACAATTAACTTCTTCGTGTCGGTATCCTCGGTTTTGTACTTTATGTCAAAGGACTTCCAAAGTTCTTTTGCTGTCTTGACTGCACTATACGCCTTGTATAATGCATTGTTTAACCCATTGAGGATGCAATTTCTACCAAACAAAAAAAAAATCCGAGTGCTTCCAAACATCCACGACAGTCACCTTTTCCACATTTGTTTCATTCTCATAAAGTGAAGAAACATCTTCCTTAAAAAACTTTGCAAGATTGAGGGTGGTGAGATAGAAAATTATCTTTGATTGCCAACGTTTGAAGTCCGAGCCATTGAAATTCTCGGGCTTTTCTCCATGAGACACACTCACGGATGTACGAACAACTATTGTACAAACAATAGAGTCATTTGAAGTTGCAATTTCTTTTACACAAACAGAAGCAATAATTTAATACTAGAGTATGACATAATACACAATTCTGATTTGTGATAGGTATAGTAATTAATGAAAATAAAACAGTAACAAAATATAAAATTCTGTTTTAGACTTATAAAAGTACTTAATCTAATTATAAAACACAATTTTGTCTTAAGATTGTTATGTAAAATGTGTATATAATTAGATTATATTAAACTATATAAATTCTAGCTTATGCACTAATCTAAACATAATATATGGAAATCAAAATCAGTGCATTTACATTGACACGAAACAACACGAATAGTAAAATCTAGAAAATCAGAAATCCTGCAATCCAATTATAAAAACAATAATCCGAGCTCCGTGTAATCACAGTTTTTTTAAGACATATTTTTTCCCTCTCAGTGCTTAAGGTTGATAAGTAACTATCTCCCAAATAAAAACAGTAATTCGAGCTCTGTGTAATCACAGTTTTCTTAAGACAGGTTTTCTCCCTCTCAGTGCTTAAGGTTGATAAGCAACTATCTCCCAAGATAGAACGGATTTCGTTCTGGAAGATGCAACACTTCAATATTCAAGACTCCAACGAACACAATTATGTGTTTATAGTTGAACCGAACTTGAAATAATAATGCAACAATATACAGAGAGAGAAGAAAGACTAAATACTGAATTCAGTATTTTGGATAATTGAGAGAATTAGAATGATAGATCAATTATTGAATTGTTCAATGATATGTTTTAAGAGTGTAAGGAATCACCTATTCATAGATTTTTTATTGGCTTTTCAAAAAGGGTATAACCATATGTATTGGTATCTTTTTATCCAAAGGATATCGATAGTGATTTTATGAAAATGAACAACCATTTGAAATAGTATCTTTTAGTCCAGATATCAATGATGACTTTATGAAAAGTTGTGATTATTTGTAATAGTATTTTTTAATCAAAAGGTGTTCATGATGACTTTATGAAAAGATATAACTATTTAGATTTGTGTCTTTAATCACATGTCACCAATTTTGAATTAGTTGCATTTCATGTCATATTCACTTCGCACCTTTTTAATTGCACCAAAAATTCACAAAGACTTTAACAACTTTTTTAATTGCTTCCAAAAGTCACAATGACTTTAGTAATTTCTCATTTACTGCTTAATTATTTTTTAAAATAAATATACCATTATTTCCAACAAAATTAACAAAAATTAAATTTTATACACAAAAATATATTTAAATAATTTATTACTAATGATTTAACTTTCAAATCTGTATGAAAACAATGTGGTGAATAATAGACCAAGAGAAACAGCAATAAAAGAATAATTGAACAGGAAATTTATTTGTATGCCTTGCAAACTTATCCTGCATCAGAAAGTGACAATGCAAAGTGTCATCAGTCGGCATTAATTGACTTTCGCGTGGCTTTAGCTGGCTTGAAAGAGAGGCAAACACGTGAAGTTGTAGTGAATTGACGTGTGAAGCTGTAGCGAAATAGTCACGAATGAAGCTGCAATTTTGAAGTAGAGTACAACTTTTGAATTGGAAGATGAGTGAATCTCTGAATTTAGAGTGGAACAATCAATGTATGGCGGATTCACTCTTAAATAAGGAATTAACCCATTGAGTGATAGAGCGTGCATAGTTTGGGATGAATTGTGAGACTTAGAATGCACATCTATACTATAAATTTGACTCTGATACCAAAAAAAAAATTATAATTTTATTTGGTGTTTTTATAATTTTTGTGTGTGATTTTACAATTACAAAATTTATCATTTTTGTAAGTAATTTATCTTTTTTGTGGGATTTTTATCATTATTATGATAACTATTTTTATCACTTTTCTTCGATACAAAAAAAAATTATCCTTTTTGTGAGTGTTTTTATCATTGTTATGGTACTTATGTTATTATTTTTTTTGATATCATAATAATAATAAAAATACCCTTAAATATAATAAATATCGTATGCTAGTTAATTTTTACCGTAGTCAAGTCCCTATACTGCAAGACTCGGGACTTGGTCAAAGTCAAAGAAAATCAGTGCGGAAATTATCAATAGTGGAGTAAGAGGAAATCTCCAAAAATTAGAATTCCAATGGTATGAAGAAATGACCACGGTAAGACTCTGTACTATAATCATATAAGAATAATATTATTTTAAGATAAATAAAATGATAGAAAAAACTTCAAAGTATTGTTGATCATGAAATTTGAGTTTCGTACATTGTTGTCGAATTTAGTTTCGGAGACATTCAAGTTTGAGAAGGATAGTTAGGTAAGTTTCTAAATATTTTAAAGTCAAAATAATATTACAATTGAATTCGAAAGGTCGAGAACCATTGAAAAAATTGATATGAGACATATTAGTAGTTTTGAATTATTTCAGACTTAAAACATATTTTGCGGAGAATTTGGAGGATTAACACATGAATCGCACCAAAATACATTAGGATCAATTAATAGCAGATTATGGTAGAGGTTCTTTCTCAAATCTATTTATTGAGGATTAGGGTTATTTATGTTACTTTTTTTAGTCCTATATCAATATTTTTTATAGATCTACATTGGTTTCACATTATTTTCGATAGATTATTCTTTTCTGGAAAAAATTATATGATTTATATCTTTTTTTTTGTCAGAATATGATTTATATCCAAAATCACATTTTCTTGATGAAAAACCCTAGATCTTGAGTATGAAAACATTGGATAAATCTTCTTACAATCTCTTGCATGTTTTGGTTGAATTACTCATATATTTTTATAATTGTGGAATTATAAATGTGAGATATGTGAATGTTATTGAAAAGTTATTTTTTATCTCTTGTATGGATGAATGTGATGAAGTTGAGATACACTTGAACATATATTGCCAAGTGTTTAGATGAGTTTTTTTCTCTAAGGGGTTTGAAACATGCAAGAGATAACCCGCAATAGAGTTGTTTGATTTCTTGCGAGGTTCTAAGAATTCGCACTCTTCGCTCAGGATGATTGAGTATGGGGTAAGTATCTAGTCCTAGGAAGGTTTTGTGAATGTCAATATGTCAATATACGTACTTCCCAAAGTGTGTGTTGTGACGCTGCAGAGATTGGATTTGATGAGTTGGGTGTGAGTATGGGCTAGGTATAGTCTATATGGGAATTTTAGTTAATCAATCTACATACATGAGACATATTTGTTATGACTCTTTTGGATAAGAAATATGTTTGTTATGATCTTTTGTTTACTTGAGATATTCTTGGTTAGAGTTGATGCACTACAAGAAAAAGAGGTTTTTACAACGGTAAAATACTGTCATAAAATGTCTATTTGCCATCATAAATATTTTTTGTGGCGGCATTGTCTCGCCATAATAAGTGTGGTCTCAAAAAAGTTTTTACGGCAGCAAAACCCCATCGTAAATAAGTTGTCACAAAAAATCCAACACTTTTGTTTTTATTACGGCGGCAAAAGTGCTGCCTCAAATACCATATTTGGCTGTCTTAAAAAATAGAAGATATATTTATAATGGAAACGATGCTGCCACAAAAAAATAAATTCTTTTAATTATTATGGACCGTTGGTAACCAATGTTATATACTCTGTCCATATATACACTCAATACAACTTTTTTCTTTTTTTTTAATTGGGGAGGGGGGAAGGGGACTTGAACTCTTGACCTCAAGATCCATAATGTAAGGAATATCATCTGACAAAAGATCCATTAGTATCCATACAACTACCCAATTTAATATATAGATAAACACAAAAGTAAATATAATCAACATTTTCAAAAATATAGAAATATTTTCATATATATATATAT
>CM042187.1:16553914-16607092 GCA_023539305.1 Ilex asprella
CCTTCAAAGAACTCTCGATCTCCTTCGTGTCCCATTTTATAGGGGCTCGAACCTACCGGAAGCCGAGCTACCATCTCCTGAATGTAAAGCAAGGATCAGACGAGAACCTCAGATCACACGTTCAGAGGTTCAACTCAGAATCTTTGAAGGTGGACGTCCCTGATGAAAAGTTTGCCATAACCGCCTTCATTGCCGGGCTCGGGGTGCAATCGAAAGACCTGATGTTCTCCATATCGAAGAACCCTCAAGCAAGTATGGCCGAGGTGTTGGCCAAAACAGAGAAGTATATAAATGGGGAGGAAGCACTCCTTTCGAAAATAGGGAGTTCCTCGTCGCAAAAAGAGAAGGGAAAGGAAGAAAAGAAGAGGGAGAGAAGTCCCAGGAAAGAAAGGGAGCGGGGCAGGTCTCCGAGAAGGGATAGAGACCGTTCCCCAAAGAGGAGAGGCAATGTGAGAGATCGCCTGGGGCCCCCACAGCCCGAACTGCAACCAAGGTACCCACTTCGACAGCCAACTCCCCTTACTGCCTCTATATCGCAAGTCTTGCATGAGGTACAGAACGAGAAGTTCATCAGATGGCCACCTCGGATGAAGGCGGATCCAGCGAAGAGGGATCCCACCAAGTACTGCGAATTTCATAGAGACCACGGCCATCACACAGATGATTGCATTCAGCTAAAGAGGGAAATAGAGTTTTTGATCCAGCGGGGGCAATTACGTCGCTTCGTGGCCCAAGAATACCCAAATCGAGCTCTGCCACCTCCGCCACCTCAGCAACAGGCTCAGGCACAACACCAGCAACCCCTGGGGGAAATCAGGGTGATATCAGGAGGATTCGCCGGGGGAGGGGAGTCCAGTGCTGCCAGAAAAGCACATTTGCGCAAAATTCGAGGTGATGAGGTACATGAGGTATGCACGACAACCAAGGTACCCCGGCTAGACACTACCATAACTTTTTCAGACTCAGATTTGGAGGGCTGTCACCATCCCCATGATGATCCATTGGTGGTAAGAGCCATTGTGGCTAACATGACAGTACATCGGGTTTTGATAGACAATGGGAGCTCGGTAGACATCATCTTCGCGTCTGCATTCGACAAGATGGACATAGGAAGGGAAAAACTGGAGCCAGTAAGTGCTCATCTGTTAGGATTTTCGGGAGAAAGGGTATTGCCCTTGGGATCCATTCAGCTCGTACTCACCATTGGAGACTCTCCCTGCCAGGCCACCACAACCGTAAGATTCCTGGTGGTTGACGCCCCTTCAGCATATAACATGCTGTTAGGGAGACCTTCCCTAAACGCAATGAGAGCCATCCACTTGGCATACCACCTCGTCCTGAAATTCCCTACAGAAAATGAAATCGGAATGGTCAGAGGAGATTAGCGCGTGGCTAGAGAATGTTACGTGGCCTCTATGAAGCGGAAAGAGGTGGAAAGCATACAACTGGACGAGCTCGATATGAGAGACGAACTGGGAGCCAGACCAACGCCATCAGAAGAACTCGAACCTATCCAGCTCGATGAGGAACCGGAACACCTCGTCTACGTCGGATCTAGGTTAAGTCAGGAAATTAAGGATCGACTTATACAATTCCTGAGGGAGAGCATAGACGTATTTGCATGGAAACAGGAGGATATGGAGGGCATTGACCCTTCGGTTATCACGCACAAATTGAATGTGAATCCCACCAGCAAGCCCGTAAAACAAAAAAGAAGAAGCTTCGCCTCAGAAAGACAGAAAACAATCAATGTGGAGGTCGGCAAGCTCCTCCGCGCCAAGCCCATCAGGGAAGTGGACTATCCCGTCTGGCTAGCCAATGTGGTACTAGTCAAAAAGACCAATGGCAAGTGGCGGCTCTGCATTGATTTCACTGACCTCAACCGAGCTTGCCCGAAGGACAGTTTTCCTTTACCTCGGATCGACCTCATAGTGGATGCCACTGCTGGCCACGAGCTCCTCAGCTTCATGGATGCCTTTTCAGGGTACAACCAAATCCGAATGGACCCCGGAGACCAAGAGAAGACCTCTTTCGTTACAGAACAAGGAACGTATTGCTACCAAGTCATGCCCTTTGGTCTGAAAAACGCTGGAGCCACTTACCAGCGACTGATGAACCGAATGTTCCAAAAGCAGATAGGGACATCCATGGAAGTCTACATTGATGACATGCTGGTAAAATCCCTAAAGGCAGAGCTCCACGTTACACACCTGGCTGAGTCTTTCCAGATCCTCAAGAAATACAAAATGAAGCTCAACCCTGCAAAATGTGCGTTCGGGGTCTCAGCGGAGAAGTTCTTGGGCTTCATAGTTAACAGCAGGGGAATTGAAGCCAACCCGGAGAAAGTTAAAGCAGTGCTAGATATACAGCCACCATCCAACACCAGGGAGGTGCAACGCTTGACAGGCAGGATAGCTGCACTGAGCCATTTTGTGTCTAGATCGAGCGACAAGTGTCATCCATTCTTTCACGTATTGAAGAAGGCATTTCAATAGGATACACAATGTGAAGAAGCGTTCAAAGTATTGAAGAAGTACCTGAGCTCACCACCGGTTTTGGTAAGTCCGTTGGAAGGAGAGGTCCTGACCCTCTACCTAGCCGTTTCGGAATTCTCAACTAGCGCATCACTGGTCAGGGAGCGAGACAGAGCTCAACATCCACTCTACTACTGCAGCAGAGCTCTGAGGGGAGCAGAAGAGAGGTACCCAAAGATGGAGAAACTTGTTCTAGCCTTGGTCACAATAGCTAGGAGGCTCAGGCCCTATTTCCAGGCTCATACCATCGAAGTTCCAACAGACCAGCCAATGAGACAAGTGTTGCATAAGCCGAAATCTTCTGGGAGGCTGGTTAAGTGGGCAATAGAGCTCAGTGAGTTTGATATCAGGTATAAACCAAGAACCGCCATCAAAGGGCAGATTTTGGCAGAATTTATCGCAGAATTCACGGCAGCAGCACCAACGGAGATCACAGAGTCAGTCCCCGACCTCCCTGTGTGGAGGCTTTCAGTGGATGGAGCAGTCAATGCACAAGGAAGCGGTGCTGGCTTGATCCTGACCTCTCCGGATGGAATAGACGTCGAATATGCCCTCAGATTTGGATTTAAGGCCTCAAATAACGAGGCTGAATACGAAGCCGTTATAGCCGGGCTTAACCTTGCTCACTCTATGGAAGCTGAACAGCTGGAGATCTGCAGCGACTCTCAACTAGTGGTAAAACAAATAGAGGAGTCATATGAGGCCAGAGGCGAAAAAATGATCCTTTACCTCAGAAAGGTACAAGAATTGATTAAGAAGTTCGTGCAGGTTAAGGTAAGACACGTCCCTAGATCGGAAAATTCACGTGCAGATTTCTTGGCAAAACTAGCAACGACCTCTCAGGAAAGCTTGGACAGGCTGATACCAGTGGAACACCTACCAGAGCCTTCAGTAAGCATAGAGGAAGAAGAAATACTTGCCATCTCAGATCAGCCGAACTGGATGGATCCCCTCATAGAGTATCTACAGAATGGGACCTTACCTAACGACCCCAAGGAGGCTTCCAAGCTAAGGCCCAGGTCAGCAAGGTTTTCTTTGTTGCAGGGAGGTCTGTACAAGAGAGGCTTTTCGACCCCTCTTCTTAAGTGCATAGGGGATAAAGACGCAAACTATATACTCAGAGAGGTGCATGAGGGAATCTGCGACAATCACATCGGAGCAAGGGCATTGGCGGGAAAGGCATTAAGGCAGGGATACTATTGGCCCACCATGCTCAGGGATGCCACTGAATTGGTGAAGAGATGTAAGACGTGCCAAGAGCACGCCAACATCTCCCACAGCCCACCTGAGCTGTTAACTTCAGTGGTAAGCCCGTGGCCATTCCAGCAATGGGGGCTGGATATACTTGGACCCCTTCCCACTGGCGTGGGGCAGTGTAAGTTCGCTATTGTAGGGGTGGACTACTTCACCAAATGGGCAGAAGCCGAAGCATTGGCAACGATAACCGAGCAAAAGGTACAAAACTTTGTTTGAAAGTCCATAATTTGTAGGTTTGGAGTTCCTAGGGCAATCGTGTCTGACAACGGAAAGCAGTTTGACAACGCTAAGTTCAGAGAGTTCTGTGCCGAGCTCGGAATAAAGAACTATTTTTCAGCTCCGGCACATCCCCAGTCCAATGGACAAGCGAAAGTTACTATCAGGACCCTAAAGGCTGCCCTGAAGACCAAGTTAGAAAATCTGAAAGGGAAGTGAGTGGAGTGCCTCCCCGAAGTATTGTGGGCCTATAGGACCACCAGCAGGTCAGCAACCTAGGAAACTCTTTTTTCTCTAGCTTTTGGAACCGAAGCGGTGGCCCCCGTGGAGGTGGGGCTCCATTCTCCTAGGGTTGAATTCTCCAATGCTAAGCATAACGATGAATCTCTCTTGTTAAACCTCGACCTCTTAGATGAGAAGAGAGACATAGCACTTCGTCACACTGAAGACTACCAGAGGAGAACCGCGAGGTATTATGACCGAAGAGTTAGGCGCAGGAGCTTTAAAGCCGGGGACTTGGTGCTTAAAAAATTCCTACTTGCCAGAAAGGATCCCACTCATGAAAAGTTAGGACCAAATTGGGAAGGGCCCTATATTATAACAAGGATGGTCAGGCCTGGCAATTACGAGTTGCAATCGGAGGATGGAAAGGTCCTGCCACATTCGTGGAATGCAGAGCATCTTAAAAGGTTTTTTCAATAAGTCTCTTTTGTAATCAGTCGATTTGACAAATAAAAACATTCAGTTGTCGATAAATGATCTCACACTCTGGAACTCGTGATGAGCTAACCAGCTCGTTAAATAAAAAGAGCCCCAGAGCTCGCGATGAACCATCCAGTTCATTAACTAGTAAGAGCTACAGAGCCCGCAGTAAACTGTTCAGTTTACAAAGGAGCTCCAGAGTTCGGGATGAACTGTTCAGTTCATAAGCTGCAAAGGTCGCGATGAACGGCTCAGTTCATAACGTAGAAGAATTTCCTAGCTCAAGGAAAGCCAAACAACTCGCAAGGAACATACCCAGATCATAAGAGCAAGAAGTAATCCGATGGTATCCCCAGGCTTTGAGAAGCCCGACTTACTACTCAGATAAAAAAAAAAACTATAAAGAGAAGAACGGTTCAAGTCATGCATACCACAGAGTATCTAAAAAAAAAAAACATCCAAAGAAAACCACAGTTAAAATGAAGTTGCACAGGGAAGTTCTAATCGTCCCCCAAACGCTTCCTCAGCATCTCCAACTCTGCTTTCAGACGGACGTTCTCTCCCCTCAGCTCTTCCCTCTCCCTCTCAGCCTTCGAGAGCGAACTGAGAAGTTTTGATCCTGCTGAAGAAAGCAAAACTGTGCCGAAAGAAGAATCAGAGGATGAAGGGGAGTCGCTCATCTTACATCTCCTCGAGGACGGTTCAACTCTGTCCTCCTCCTCAGACTCCGAGGGAGACAGGTCAGGCGAACTGCAATCAAAATGGAAGTCGATGGAAGCTGCTGCGGCACTAAACAAGGAGAGATTGTAAATCGTCATCAGTTCGAAAAAAGACATCGGCATGGATCGCTTCACCTGCTCGATTCTCATAGCCTCCGACAAATCCGGTTCAGGAGCAACTGTATAATAAAGCAAGAGTTAAAGCATAGCGATAAAAAGAAACATTGAACGAGACGGCCGACATCCTTACTTATGTGGTCGAATTTACTCCAGGAACGCGGGACTCGGTTTCCCCGCCGACAATCCTCCACAGACCTCCAAGATTCTCCAGAAGCAAAGAAGAAACGACTGGGCCACCCCTGGGAAGGGGAAGGGATATCAAACACCAACCGAGGCTCGGAATAGCGTCTCCAACTAAAACAGCTGAAGCAGAAAACATCATCTTCTTCCAGAATATGAAAATACAAAAACTCCGCCGGAGATGGAAATTGTTCATTACCCTGGAGACGCCAGAATAAAAAGAAGCTAGTCAACACGGCCCAACCCCGAGGAGAGAGACGAGAGGGTGGCAGACCGTAGTACGCCAGAATGTACCCAACAGAAGGATGGATAGGAAGGCGAAGGCCCATCTCAAAAGCATCCTTGAAGAAACAAACCTCACCACGGGAAAGATAGTTAGGAGGTTCATCTGGGGTGGGGACCCGGAGAGGCAGTTTCAATTCCTGAAAGTACCGTTTCTTGATTCTTCCCAAATCGGAAGAAGAAAACGAAGAAGGAACCAACAGTTGAGACTGGAAGTCCCAGTGCAACCCAAAAGAAGAACGATCTTCAAAAAGGGACGAAATAGGAGCAGCCATCACAATCCGATAAAAGAAGGAGAAGGAAGTTAGGAAGGAGGAACAAGAAAGAGAAAATTCAAAGACAAAGATCTTCAAAAGTGATAAACTAAGGGCAAGCGTAGAATAAAATACCAACCCGACGGCTCTTCGCATTCCCTAATCAATATACAAGTTTTTTGGGGAACTGGGCATTAAATACGATGCGGCTGAAACACATTCAACCAAGCGTGCAAATAACGGCGGCCCCGTTATTTCTCAGAATAAGGGAGGTAGTATACAAAGACCAAACCATCCAAGTTTTCCCAGAGGCCATATTCCGAATGTCAGTTAATTAAAAGTATAAGGGAAGCGTAAATAACATGTCGACAAAACTCCTAGCTCCTTGGCAAGAACCCGTATATCTGAGCAAGCAATGATATGTACCCTTCGGGAACACGTGCGATGGGAACCTCTACCATATCCCTTGTGGAATCTTGGGCAAGTGCCCTAGCCACTAGATCGGCAGAGCCCCGCAGGGTTGTAGCTTCTTCCTTCAGCTCGACGATCTCACAGTCCCTCCGAGGGATCAAGGACTTTAGGTTCTCCAACTCTTTGCAGAGCTTGCCATTAGCTTCACACAGTTATTCCTGAAGCAATGAGTTCTAAAAATTCATGGTATGGGCCATGCAGCCCGCAAAGGGAGCTCCTCAGTTCCCAATGTGAGCCAAATAGCTCATTCTTAGAGTCAAATAGCTCACGCCAGAGCTTTAATAGCTCATTTTCAGAGCCATGTAGCTCACGACAGAGCTAATATAGCTCATTCTCAGAGTCACGTAGCTCACGATGTAGCTTTAATAGCTCATTCTCAGAACCATGTAGCTCATGACAGAGCTAATACAGCTCATTCTTAGAGCCACGTAGCTCACGATATAGCTTTAATAGCTCATTCTCAGAGCCATGTAGCTCACGAAGGAGCTAATATAGCTCATTCTCAGAGCCACGTAGCTCACGATGTAGCTTTAATAGTTCATTCTCAGAGCCATGTAGCTCACGACAGAGCTTTAATAGCTCATTCATAGAACAATGAAGCTCGCGGGAGATCTCAAGTTTTGCTTCAAGGAGAGCTCGGCACCCCTCAAAGCAAAAGGGGGCTAAGGGAAATATATCAAGATCACACGAAAACAGATTTCAAAAATAGATCAAGCAAATACGAAAGCAGATTTCAAAATTAAAAGTCCTCCCCAGGAGTGGAAATTACAGAAAGAATGTTTCAACAAACAAATTATAACCAACTTCAACAAAAATATAGAATCCTAGGCTTCTGGAGGAGGGGTGGATAGAAGATCCTGCAAAATGGCAGATTCTGACTCAGCAGAAGGGACAGAGTCCGGCAGCTCGACAGAAGAAGTACCAGAGGCCGGAGGAGCTGGATTCTCAAAAACATTGGCCCCAGGAACTCCCACTCCATCTATTTGCACCTCTCGCGCAAGCGCCTCCTGCACGAGGTCAGCAGAGAAGGGGGCAACTTGAGGAATAGCCGGCTGAATGGGCGCCTCCAGGCTTGTATCTCCAGCAGGCAGAACCGAGGAGTCTTCCTCAACATCGGATCCAGATTCTTCCAATTCCTCCTCAGTTGGGATAGAGAAGTTGAAGTCCAGATCTGGGAAGGTCTTGGAAGCTTGGTGCTTAAAAGCTAGCCACCCAGAAGCCCATTGAGTGGTGGCTTCATCCCTCAGCTCCGCCAGCTCCTCATCCTTCTGCCTGACTAGGTCTTTTTGCGCCTGGAGTTCCTCACGGAGTTTACCATTTGCCTCGTTGAGGACCAAATAATCCCGCTCCATCAGCTTGAGGGAGTTTTTGGCATCAGAAGCCTCTTGGCTGGCCTTGGCCCAAGCCCCTGTTCTGAGCTCCAACTCCTCCTTGACCGTCCGCAGCTCATCTCGAGCTCTCTTCTCTCCCTCCTCAGCTCTCTTCTCTCCTTCCTCAGCTCTGACCTTAGCAGACAAAGTATGCTTGAGGTCCGAAGCGTCCTTCACCGCTTGCTCCTTTAGGCTCTGCATCTGCAGTTGGAGGCCCTCGTTCTCAAAAGCCAGCTCGGCGACTTTAGTCTCGAAGGCTTTCAAAGCCCCAGACCTGAGTTCATGAAGACGAATCCGATGCAGCAGACCTTTCACATGAAGAGCCGTCTGAAAACATAGGAAAAAATTTTGGTGAGATTCATCAGGATATGATGCGAAAAGAAGACAAGATCGAAGGAAATTGCTAGCACTCACAGCAGCCACTCCTTGAAGGGCTGAAGCAATAGAGTCCTCACGGGGTATTGAAGCAGCCTTACGGACATCAGACTCTGAAAAAGGGAAGAAACGGCTGTTCCTGCGAGGTCCACATTGTCAAAGTAGGAGGCCTCATCCTCCCCCATCTCAGGTCTGCTCCTTTCCTCAACAGTCTTCCCGGAGGAACTGTATTTGGTGGAGCTGGGCTGGAGGTGTGAGACCATCTCCAAGGCTTTTTCGACCTCAAAGGAGGATGGAGAAGCAGGGCCTTTTGCAGAGATCGGTTGAGATTCTGGATGGGGAGGGATCAACACGGTTGGAGGAACATCGGAAGAGGAAGCCGGAGCTTTGACGCCTAAAGGGGAAGGTGGTTCCCCCAGTTTTTGGGACCTCTTAGCTCGAGGAGCGAGACTGCTCTCAGTACCAACTGGAGCCTTCCGCTTGCTGCCTTTCCCAATCTGCGACAGCTTTTCAATCTTGGCCTGAAGATCCTGGGGGGCAAACTTCATGATGGAGGACCCTGAAAAATCCAAGTAAAGTCCGCCGGATAAGAGCAAAGAAATCAGAGAAGAAATAGAAAGGAGAAGGAAAAGGTACCACCTTCTACACCTTCAGCTGTCGCGACGGAAAGTGGAACAGCCAAGGTCGCTAGGGAAGGGCTAAGGCCTGACTCAACCAAACGTCGAGAAACGATGAGGTCAGCATACCTTTCAGGTCTGAGCTTTCCCAACTTATCCAGTACCCTATGGTCTTGAGGGCTGAGCTCAAGTCTGGAACCTAAAGAAAGAACGCACAAACCAAACAAGGTTAGCAGCTCGTCGTTTCCAAATTAAAACCCAGCCAACTCTAATCAAAGCCTCACCCTAGTTTTTCGGCTCATTCCACCCCCTAGGAATACCAAGAGTATCCGTTTTGTCAGCACAATTGAACTCCCAGTTGGTACCCCCAATGTAGAAGAAGCGTTTTTTCCATTTTTTGTGCGAGGAAGGGAGGTCAGAAATAATCTTCCTAGCACCAGCGCGCTTGGAAATGTATAAGAAACCCTCAGAAGAGGTCAGCTTGACATTGAAGAGTTCTGTGAGCAAGGAAAGGCTGGGGACCCCAAGATTGTGTCTTACGAAATATACAAGGAGTCCAACCAGGACCCCATAGAAATTGGGAGAGAGCTGGGAAGGACAAACATTGAAATGTTGCAAGACACCTTTAATGAAAGGATGCAGGGGAAGCCGAAGGCCGTTCTCGAAGGCCGCAAGGAAGAAACAGACCCTATCCTTGACCTCTTCGACGTAGAAAATAGAATTACCCGGACACCAGGGCTCGACCCCGGGAGGAAAACCATAACGGGCCTTATAGGCCCTCATTAAACCAGGCACCTCTTCACTAGGACCCTCGAGCCTGGCATGCTTGTAGGTGGCCCCTAGGTACGAAGAGCTGTCAATGACCCCGAGTCCACCTACCTTGCCTTTGCCTTTGTCAGGCTTAGGAGGCAGGGGGAAGACGTGGAGGGGGGCTCCTCGGTAACGGCTGCCGAATCAACAACCTCGACACCAGAAAAGTTATCAATTTCTACACCTACATCTCCTAAGTCGATATCCTCATCCGCAGACCTATCCCCTAAGAGGGAGACAGAGGAACGAGTAGCTCCAGAAGAAGCAGACATGTTTGGACAAGAATAGGGAAGTTTGAAAGAGCGATAGAGAGGGCGAGGGTGTGTCAGACACTCTCTAAGGCACAGTAATTACCGAAAGCAAGAATTCGCACAATAGAATCCCAATCCACAAAGTGAGGAAGGGGCGATAAGCAAAAATCCCTATTCCAGAAATAGAAGAACCGAAAAGCCAAAAAATGCAATAACCACCTCGAATTTGAGGGATCCAGAACGCTAAAGCCAGAAAGGGAGGTTAAGGGACGTACCTAAACAACGAGCAACGATCCAAAGCGGAAATTCGAAAAAGAGGGACTACCCGAAGCTTCAAATCGAACCTAGAAAACTTGAATCGTGAGCAAGAAAGCAGAAAATCACAGGCCAGAAAATTTGAGAATGAAAGAAGAAGGAAACCGAGGGTTTGGAACAGAAGTTGAACAGTGGAAATGGCGGTTCTGATAGCCGTTCGAACATTTAAAGCTTGAGAAGCATAGGCTAGAACGCGCGCGAGAATCGAGGAAGGCATGATGAATAAAAGCCGTCAAAAGGCATTAACACACGTGCACTTCAAGACCAACCACGTGCGGGTCCAGCTCGGCTAAAACAGCTCAGCCCTTGCCCCTGCTCTCCTGAGTCAAGGGCTGGGGGGTAACTGATGATACCAGAAAAAATATTTCCAAGTATGAGCTCAGACCAAGAGGTCAACCCAGAAGGGAGGTCGGATAGGGAATCCGAAGCTCAGGGGTATCCACCTAGAGCTCACCCCAGGCAGGATGGTAGAAGAAACAAGGAGTGGACAGCTGGTTAATAACGAGTGTTCCCATAGAAGTAGGGCACTACATTCAAGGCATAAAATCTCAATCAACCAAGATCCTCTCTTAATTTAAAGGAGAATCCCGCGGGAGAAGGGCAAAGATCTCGCCGGATATCCCCTGTGAAGAGGGGTCGCATTATAAATATAGAGGGACACGAGAGGCCTGGGGGCATGAAAAAAACCCTAATTTCCGTGATATTGTATTGAGAAAACACCCCAGTGATCAATAAAGAAAAGGGAGCAAGAGCCTCCTTTACAGAGTGGACTAGCCGAGTTCCAGGGCCGGTGAACCACTATATTTCTTACTGTTCATACTCCCCCAGACTCCCCCGAGTACTTTACTGCAAATCACGAGAGCTGTATAGCTCAGATCCATCTCGATCATCATAGTGTACACATCCCCTGTTCATCCGCGGTGAAAAAGCATCATCAACTTCCATTAGTGAAACTTTAGACGGAGCAATAGAACCATCTTGTCCATTACTTAAGTTAAAGGAAGTACTTTTTTGCTATGATATTATTACCATGCTCTGCTTGTACGTAAGCTTTGTGTGTATCATTTCATTCAATTGAATTTTTTTCCAATTTTTTTCTGATAATTTTTATTTTAAATTTTCAATTGTTTTGTAGTTGCTCTTGGTTAGTCCGATCGTTATTTATCGACAAGAAATGTCATGTGCTCTACGATGATCAACACTCTCTAGTAAGGTATGAAAATGAAGTGACATTAATTGATTGGAAATAGACAAAAAAATAACGTTTCTCTTTGTTTTTACTTTCTCAATTATTTCCCTTTTTTATAATGAATTTTTTTTCTCAATTTAACCCCTAAAATTTGCTTAGTCTTGAGTAAGCACATTACGATTCACAACAAGTTACATAAACTTTGATGCTTGAGATAAACTTGAGTTAAGGCTAAGTATAGACAATTTTTGCAGGCACAAATTTACAACTGTTTACTATTTATTTTTCTAAGATTCTTTAATTCCTAGCTGATTTTTTTTTTCTGGACTTTCTCATGTTCATCAATGCCAGTTTTAAAATTATCTGGTTTGCATTGTTCAAAACCCCAAGCATGACATATTTCTCTCTCTCTCTCTCGGATTGGGATGAGCAGTCACTGACGAATAAAAAAATGATTACAAAAATCGGAGATCATTACTGTGTCAATTAAAGTCTGGTTGATGGTGGGACTCCCAAATAAGTGAAGCATGATTTGCAGGCATTCTGGGCACTTCAAGCACGGCGTACCGGTATGGTTTAGCTACTGGAGTTCGGGGTATTGGTACACGTACCGGTACACTTTGTCTGCTCCAGACTAATTTTTGTAGAATCGTCATAACTTTTAATCCAATTGTCCGATTGAGTTGAAATTTTGACACAATAAAGAAGACATCCATATCTACAACTTTTATGTTTGCACTTTTTCAAATTCGAAATGGATCATGGTCAAAATGGAGTAAAACCGAGGCTCTGCAACAAACTGGTGTGGATGTTGGTGCCTTTGTTCCCAAGCACCAATACCTCCTTGATTTCTTCACTTTTAAGCCTCCAAAGCTTCATGTATTGTGTCCATGCTTTTACCACACATCCATACATAGTTGCAAGGTCCTAAAATCTATCATTTCAGCTATAATTACCCGCAACATAAAAAATTCAATATTATTCATAATTTCTGCTAATTCTAAGTACATATATGAAAAAATTGAGTTAAAATGCATTTATATTATGAGAATTCAATATTGACCCAAAAACATTTCCCCCTAAAATGAGAACCGGAAAAAACAATTTTTGAAGCTAGTGAAAAAAAAAGGCAATTCCAGAAAAAATTGCCCCATCTCCCCTAGGTGTTGTTATATATTTTATGCAGTTTCATTGTGTCTATAATGATAATCATCTCATTAAAGCCATGCTTGAGTCATTGAGCAACAATAATATCAACTAGAAAGGTTCTTGAACTTGTTCATTCTTAGGAACAAAGACTAGAGTCAAGACAATACCATAGCTTCGTTTAGTTTGCCAAGCCGTAGGTCATGTCAAAGAAATGGAGAAAAAATGACATAAACTATGTAATTGTTGTTAGAATTTTTTCATATTGGACTTTCATTAATTGAGGTTTGTGAAAAATGGGCTAAATTTATGGTCCAATGAAATGAGTAAAATATTGTTAAGTGATCTTGATGATGCACAAATTGGGTTTGTACACAACTTGTCAATAGAACAGTGATAAATGCAGTAAATAAAGTAGAGAGAGGCAATAAGAGAGATGAGACAAGGATTTATAGTGGTTCAGTCAACGTAATCTACGTCCATTTTAAATGGCTAGAGTCGTCGGGAGTTTTATTACTTCAAGTGTGAAGGGAGAACAGAGAGTTACAAGCTGAGAGAGAAAGGAGAGATGTGCTCGATTGAATGTGATGCCCCCAAGTGTTTGTAACACCCCACCCTCCACATAACACAATATTGTCCGCTTTGGGCCCACTGGCCCTCATGGTTTTGTTTCTCCCAATCCCCTGGGAAAAGACCTTATGTCATGTAAGGTAAGAGACTTACTTATAAACCCAGCAACTTTCCTCTCCCTAACCGATGTGGGATACCAGGATATCACAATCCACCCCCCTTAGGGCTGCACGTCCCCGTGCAGTAGCTTGCCGGCTACCTGCCCGCCTACTACACGCAAGCACGGCAGGGCCCCACACTCGGTCCAGGCGAGAGTTGGCTCTGATACCATTTTGTAACACCCCACCCTCTACATAACATAATATTATCCACTTTGGGCCCACTGGCCCTCACGGTTTTGTTTCTCCCAATATCCCTGGAAAAAGACCTTATGTCATGTAAGGTAAGAGACTTACATATAAACCCAACAACTTTCCTCTCCATAACCGATGTGGGATACCAGGATATCACAGTGTTGGCGGGGCTTAAAATTTATAGTTGTTTTTTAACAGATTGTGGCGACCTAATAATAACTAAATAGCTAATTTGGTGGAGTTGGCGATCTCTTATCAATGGGCGAGGCAGTTATGGTGATTTCTATGAGATTCGGTCAAAAGATGAGTTGAGGGTTGACTCCTTGCAAGGCGGCGATGATGAGACTCTTGGATGACCTGCATGTTCGCTGCTGATGTAACTCTTTGAATCTGATGAGCTTGACTGGGGTGGCCCTCATTAGGCTGGACTAACTGGATCTCTTGGAGTTTGACCATTAATTTAGACCAGACTTATAACATGAGTTGGGCTCTTAAACTTGAGCCATCATTTGCCCCCAATGTCCTACGTCTACTGGAACTTGAAAAGGAGAACAATCGGCTGAGTTTGAATTTTTGGCCGAACGACAAAACTGGAAAAAATTTGGGAGGTCAAAACACGTGTTTCTAGGCCTTTTGTGGGATTTTTAATGGGGTCAATCACAACCAAAGACAGTGAGTTTTGTAAAACTCGCTGAGAGCTTTGATTTGACAAATTATGACCCTATTAGGAGATACAGATCAAAATTTATGGTCAAAATATCGATCAACCCTTTTTAAACCCCCTCCCTTCTAGTAGACTCCTTTTAACTGCTGGACTCCATTAATTATATAAACTTCTTAATTCCCTTCCTTTTTTGGATTCTTGAAGAGCCCTAATTACAAATTAGGGTTTTTTGCTTTTTCCTTCCTTTTAATAGGATTTTACCTAGGGTATAAATAGGTAGCTTCTTCCCCATTCCACCCATTCCATAGAAATTTGAGAGAGTGAAGTAGAATCTTTCTTGAAATCCATGAGAACCCAAAGCTAGTTTGCTCTTGAAATGAGTTCTCAAAAATCTATGTCCAACGAAGGAGAAGATGTATATAGGGCTTTTAATCTTTAAAGAAAAGCTTGTGGATCTTGGTGGAGAGCCCGAAGAGGAGGCATGGTGCATGAGGGAAGTGGAACCGCCGATAGGCGCCATTGTTGTTCATGCGTAGGTGCTGTCGCTCACAAAGGGCTCGAAAGAGAGGGGCCTACAGTTGGGCGAGCTAGCCAAGTGGTTAGGCACCCATGTTAGAGAGGTGAGTGTGCTGCCTAGTGAGACCCAAGGGGCGAGCAGACCGGGTGAGAGGCATGCAGATCCGATCGAGGCCAGCGAGTGTGTGGAACAGGCGGGGCGAACAGGCTGTACAGGCCAGCGAACAAGCTATCCAAGCGAGCCCAGCGTTGGGCTACCAGGCTATGATGACCCCATTCTGGCGAGCAGGAGTGCAACGTACTGGGGGGAATGCCACTGTGAGCGAGGTAGACAGTGCTGCCTAGATCATTAATGACGTTGCATCGCCTTGGTTTTGTAGTGCCTTTGGCGAACAGGAAGTCGGGTCCACTATGGGAAACCATCTAGGTGAGCCATTTCGTGCCTACGGTCCGAGCGAGCCTGATTCTAGAATCAAGAGGTAGTGTACGTGGGGCACTCGTGGTGGTGATAGTCCGATTCCTTCAAGTGTAACTTCTCAAAATCAAATTTCTCTAGGCCTCCCTGGTAGTGGTTAAGACAACTCTTCACGCCCTTGCAACAAAAAAACACCAAAGCAATGTAGCTCTCGACGATGATGGGTCCAAAGTAAGTACCTTTTCTAGTATGCTCAATACTGATGATGATATTCTGCGGATTGTCTCTACTTACCACGTTACTCCAACCATGCTGTGTCGTCAGGCTGATATGTGTGAGCCTACTTGCAATGAATCCTTTGGTAACATTACCATTTATGAGGAGATGCTTGAGGCTGAGCTCAGGTTCCCAATGCCTTCTTTTGTTTGTCGCATCTTGCATTACTTTTCACTAACATAAGGGCAGTTGGCGTCCAATGGTTAGAGATTTTTGCTAGGTTTTTTGATATTGTGGAGGAAGGTGCACCAGGAGGATGTCTCTCCTGGAAAGTTTCACACAGCTTATTAACCAAATGAGACTCTTGCTCCTAATCGAGGCTAGTGTTATTTTTTTGCAAGGGGATGCAAGTTGATTACTAGATTGCCTTCCAACTGTCATAGTTGGAAGTCTCGTTTCATGTTTTTCACTGGAGAATGGGCTTCAGATGCTGATAGGGCATTGGTGCCAACCGGATGGGGTGCTCCAAAGAAAGTTGGTACGCTTATGTACTTACCTTTTTCTCACCACATTCCTTGTAGACTGTGTAATCACATTCCTTACAGGTTCTCCCGTGATTTCAAAGGACTAGGAGTGGAAGTTGAAAGCTATGAGGGCTCATCCTATAAAGGACTTTTGGAGCTCTCATGCTCGAAGATGGAGGGGTCAGTGGTTCTCCTTTAGTAGGTGCTAGGGTTGGTGGACCCTCTCCAAGATCCGACAGTTCCTCTTTGAAAAGAAAGGTTATGTTGATTCTCTTGTACTTTTCTCATCTACTTGGTGTTTTTCATCTAGATAACACTTCATTTCCTTTGCAGTGGATAGAAAGGTGGTGGTATCCCGCTATTCCAGTTGGAGCACTCCTCCTAAGGTGGCAAGGACGAGCGATGCCTCCCAAGTGACCTCTCCAATGGTGCCGCCCAAGGTGGGCTCCCCTCAACCGACCCCACCAGTGGTGCCTCAGGCGTGCTCCAATTAAGTGACTCCTCCTCAGTCATCGACTCCTTCAGTTGTGAGTGCTACTCTGGAGACTCCCCTATCGACCACATCTTCTGCCCCTGCTTGTCCATTCCTTCTATGACACCTTCTATAGGGTCACTGATTTCGACTGGTCCCATCCTGGGCAACCCGTGAGCCAACAGGGAGAGACTTGAGAGATTTGTGTTTCTGCCCAAAGTTCATGAGATTAGTATTTTGGGCATCGAGGGAATTATCAACACATTTATGGAAGGTTGAGCTCAGGTAAGGGTCTGTTATCTCCTTTTCTCCCATCCTTCCTTAAGCATCTGACATTCTTTTGCCTTTTTCTTTGCCTTAGGCTTCAACTGCATCTGTGCGTTTATTTTCAAGGGCTCATTTTTACAGCCAGTTAAAGCGTAGTCATGAGGCTATAAAGGAGGAGCTTCTCGCTACTCAGGGTAGGATTGTTGAACTTAAAGCTGCTGATAGGACATCCCAGGCTAAGTTTGTGGCAACCCATGATAGGGCGACTAAGCTTGAGATTGAGCTTTTGGCGACCCGTGAGAGAGACGCGCTCAAAGAGGCTGATCTTACAGAGACCCGTGAGAGGGCCACACTACAAAGACCTACGAGAGGGCCATGTTTAGAGAGACTTCCTACTTAAGAGCAGAGGCAAATGTGAAGGAATCTCAGAAGAGAGCTTCTTAGACTGAGGTAGATCTGGAGAATGACCTTGTAAATGCTTTCAATGATGGTTATGAGAAGCTTTGCGGAAAGATTTCTGCTTCTTTCCCAAATATTGACCTTTCAGGCTTCGTGCTAACTAAGGCGCCTAATGATGGTAATGAAGGCTCTGATGATGTTGAGGATGATGATGAGGAGGAGGAGGACGACGACGATGAGAGTAGTTTGAGTCTTGGAGACTTTTGATTTTTTTTAGAAAGGCAATATGTAGCCTCACTTTTGTAAACATGGTTTTTTGCCATTGATGCTACTTTGAAATTGAATACAAAATACAAAGATCTTTTTGGAGTTTATTCATTCACTTCTTATGTAAACCAATATCGGGTAATAGTCCCAAAAAAGTACATTAGATAAAATCAAGTTTCCCAACTTTACCATTTTTTACTCTCCTAAGGTGTCATTGGTAGTACCTCTTCAAGTGCTTGACATTTGACGGATGGGGTAAGACCTTCCTCTCGAAATAATGGATCTTGTACGTGCCTGGCCTCACCACTTTTGTTATAAGATAGGGTATTTCCTAGTTTGTTCCTAACTACCCTTCTCGCGAATCCTTTGCGGGGAGGATCACTTTCTTGAGGACCAAGTCTCCTGGGTGGAAGGAACGAGGCTTCACCCTCGAGTTGTAGTACTTCATCATGCGACACTTTTACTTCGCGTTGTGGACCAGAACCATCTCCCTTGCTTCTTCTACCAAGTCGAAGTTGATGCAGAGTCCTTCCTCGTTGGTGATGGGGTCCTGGTATTGGACCATTAGAGAATGTACCCCGATCTCCACATGGATGACTGCCTAAGTACTAAAGGCAAGGGAAAATGGGGTTTCACTAGTTGGGGTTCTTGGCATGGTTCGGTAGGCCCATAATATGCTTTGGAGTTCATCAACCCAAAGATCCTTCATTTTTTTTAGCCTTGTCTTTAGCTTGCATAACATTATTCTCACCATAACTTTTTCTTGTCTGTTTGCCTGTGGGTTTGCTCGGCTCAAATGAGGCTACTTTATTTGAAGGTCAGAGCAGAAGGAGTTCAGGAACTTATTGTCGAACTGTTTGGCGTTGTCGCTAACAATGGTGTGGGGTATCCCTAAGCTGCAGACCAAGTTTTTCCAAACAAAATCTTTCACCTTTGCGTTTGTTATCTTTACTAAGGGTTCGACCTCCGCCTAATTGGTGAAGCAGTTGACTGCTATCGCCACGAACTTGTACTATCCTTTGCTGAGAGGTAGAGGGCCTAGGATGTCGATGCCCCATTTGGAGAAGGGCCATAGACTATGAAGATCGTGAGTTCCTCTGGTGGTTGCCTCGGTACGGTGGCAAACGTTGACACTTGTCACACTTCTTGGCGAACTCCTGGGCATCCTTCACTATGCTAGGCCAGTAGTAGTCCTTTCTGAGTGCCTTATGGGTTAGAGAGCTTCCTCTAGAGTGATTCCCATAAACCCTTTCACGGATCTCCCGCATGACATAGTTAGTTTCTTTCGGCAAAAGACAATGCAATAATGGCAAGGAATAGCCTTTCTTGTATAGGGTGTCTTGTAAGATGGTAAACTTAGAGGCTCTCATCCCGAGCTTCATGGATTGCAGAGGGTCATCTGGTAACACACATTCTTGGAGGTTTGCCCTTATGGGGGTCATCTAGTTTGACTCGGCTGATGCACAGTTGACATATATGGTTTTCATGTCTAACTTGCTTGTTTCGAGGATGAGGAGAGCCTGACAAGTATATCTGCGACCATGTTGCCTTCCCTTAGAATGTGGTAGATTTGAAAGTATTGGAACTTCATGACCAAGTCTTTCACCATGGCAAGGTACTCCTGCATTCTTGTTCCTTTTGGTTTGAACTCGCCCTTCACTTGATTGACTATCAGTTGAGAGTCACTATAAGAGATAAGGTGTTGCGCTTCCATTTTTATTGCCAACTTTAGGCAAGAGAGGAGAGCTTCATATTCTGCCTCATTGTTAGAGGCGATGAAGTGGAGTTTTACAACATACTTGATGGGAGTGCCTTCGAGACTGACCAGGATTAGGCTTACTCCACCTCCTTCGTTGGTCGAGGAGTCATCCACATAGAGCTTCTAGAGGCGTAGAAATGAGAGCTCGGAGGTAACTGGGGGAGCCTAGGCACTAGGCTGAGATGGCTGGGCGTCAGGGAGTGCCTGGGCGTTAGGTCTAGGAGCCTGGGTGCTTGGGCGCCAAGGAATGCGTTGACGCCTGGCATGGGCACCGGCTGGGGTGTTTGGGCATCTGGCGTGGGCATTGGGTCTAGACGCTTGGGACTCTGGCCTAGGCACCTGGGAATTCTGTCTGGGTATCTGGGTGTCCTCGTCAGGCTTCTCGGTGTCCTCATGGCTTTACGTGTATGAGATCGATGTCTGAAGTGTGGAAGGCTTATTGGTCTCCTCTGCTGATGTAAGCTTAGTAATAAAATCTTTCAAGGGTTATGTTTTGATGACCGTCCCTGGCTGGTACCCTAGTTCTACTGCTCACTTAAGGAGTCTCCCTAACACGTCCGACTTTCTCAAAACCTTATTTAGAGGTTGGTCTGTGACAACAACAATGCTGTGACTCTGAAAATAATGTCGTAGACACCTTGCTGTTGAGATGCGGGCGAGCACAAGCTTTTTTAACCCCGAATATCTGATTTCTGCTCCTTGATATGCTCTGCTCACATAATAAATGGGCATTTGTACTCCATCACGGTCTCTGATAAGGACAGATCTTACTGCTGACAGGAAAGCAGAAAGGTACAAATATAATGTCTCGCATGGTGTAGCATATGAGAGGAGGGGAGGCATAACCAAGTAGGCTTTGATCTTTTGAAAGACTTCCTCTACCTCAGGTACCCACTCAAAGGCTTTTCGGAGAATCTTGAAGAAAGGCAAGCATTTGTCTGCAGACTTTAAAACGAATCTGTTAAGTGCTGCAATTCTCCTATTGAGGCACTGGAGCTCCTTGGTTGAGGAGGGGGACTTCATATCGAGGATAACCTTGATCTTGTTGGGGTTCGCCTCAATTCTCTTCTGCTTGACCATAAAGCCAAGGAATTTTATTGACCCTACGCCAAAGACGCACTTATCAGGATTCAGCTTCTTCTTGCGGTACGACCTGAGGATGTTGAAAGTTTGTTGGAGGTGGTCGATGTGGTCTGCGGCTATGAGAATTTTCACCAACGTGTCATCCACGTACACCTCCATTGTTTTCACAATCTGTGACTGGAACATCTTGTTTGCTAGCCATTGATAGGTTGCTCCCACGTTTTTCAGCCTAAAGGGCATGACCTTGTAACAGTAGGTCCCATTCGGGGTGATAAATGATGTTTTCTCTTGGTCTTGGGGGTGCATGCTGACTGGTCATATCCAGAGAATGTATCTAGGAAGGTAAACAATTCATGTCCTACAGTGGCGTCGATATTGTGGCAGTGGGTAATTGTCTTTTGGGCACGCCTTGTTAAGCTCGGTAAAGTTGACGCAGAGACGCCACTTCCATTATTTTTATTCACGATCACCACATTTGAGAACCACTTAGGATATGCTACTTCTCTGACCGCCCCGTTCTCAATCAACTTTCCCACCTCCTTGTCCTTCACTTGGGCCCTTTCAGTGGAGACGCCCCTTAGCTTTTTGAGAACAAGTTTGTAGTGAGGGTCAACATTGAAGCAGTGGGTGGCAACCTCAGGGTTAATTCCCTCAAGTTCAATGCCCCCAAGGTCTGCATGTGACCATGCAAAAACGTCAATGTTGCGTTTTAAAAAGTCTATGAACTGGCGGGCTAAGTCTTTAGAGGAATAGGAGCCAATGTACACTCTTCTATTCGGATGCTCCTTATCTAGGACCGTAGGGGTGAGCTCCTCGAATGGTTATCCTCTTTGTATGGTGGCGTCATCCCTTGGGTTAAGGACCTCCGCTTGTAGGGCCTCTTGTGATTTTTTAGTCTTCATGGAGGAGACGTATCATTCTCTTGCAATTACCTGGTTTCCTCGGACCTCTCCAACTCTGTTCGGGGTTGAAAAACGGAAAATGAGAAGGTAGGTGGAGGGCACAACTCTCGTGGTGTTATGAGTAAGTCGCCTTAGGATGATATTATAGGCCAACAGGCAGTCTATGACTAAGGAGTTTACCATGACTGTGGAGCTTTGGGTGCAGTGCCGACAGTGACTGACAGGGTGAAGGACCCTAGGGGATACACCTTCTCCCTTGAGAACCTAATGAGGGGCAACCTGATAGGCTGCAATCTCTCTCTACCCAAGTTGAACTTGTCATAAATTTCTGCGAACAAGATATCCATAGAGCTGCCGCTGTCCACCAGGATCCTTCGTACTTAGAAGTTGGCGACGGTTATAGTGAGCACCAGAAGGTCATCGTAAGGGTGCTGAATTCCTTCTAGATCATTGTCTGAGAAGGATATGACCTCGCGGTTTCCATGCTTGAGTGCTTTAGATGGGCGTAGTTCGTTGAGGTGCCTAGCTTTCCTAGCATGAGCCTTCATGGCGGAGAGAGATTTTCCTCCTCCTATAAGCCCTTTGGAGATGGTGTGAATTTCTCTAATAAGTTGCTGATCTTCCTAATTATGAGGTAGTGCTGGTGCCTAACCCTTACTAGCAACATACTGACGAAGGTGACCGCGTTGTATGAGCTCCTCAATTTGTCTTTTGAGATCATAACAATCATCGGTTTCGTGGTTGTGGTCGTGATGGAAACGATAATATTTGTTTGAGTTCTTATGGTTTAGAGGAGACTTCATCATCCCAGGCCACTTTATTGCGGGGTCATCTTGGATCTGGAATAGGATGTGCCCAACAACGGCGTTGAGGGGGGTGAATTCTTGTCGGTCTCTCTGAAGAGCAGGACTAAGCCAGTCTTTGGTAGGTACCCTTTCCCTCTATGTTCTACTGCGCTTGTTGCCACTCTACTTCTTCTCATCCTTGCCTTTTTCTTTTCTCTTCTCGACTATTCGGGAGGACTCACCTTGCCTGACCCTTGTGATATCCTCAGCATTCATGTACTTTTGAGGTTTTGCCAGCAGCTTTGACATACTTTTCGGTAGTCGCTTCATCATTGAAAAGAGGAAGCTTGACGACTGGAGGTATCCCAAGAAGGCGTTCATAGTTACCTTATCATTGGGCTCCTTAACTTGGAGAACCTCTTGTTAAAATGAGTGTGGTAGCTCTTTAGGCTTTCATCTTGGTTTTACTTTATGCTGAGTAGGTGGGTGATCGGCTTGTGGTGACAGTATCCTCCGATGAAATGTGACACGAATGACCTGCTTATCTCAACGAAGGAGCCAATGGAGGCTGGGAAGAGCTTGACAAACCATTGTCAGACAGATCTCTTTAAGGTGATTGTGAACGCCCTACACATGATTGGGGACATTGTGCAACTGCATTAAAGTCTTGTAGGTCTCGAGGTGATCAAGTGGATCCTTCATACCGTCAAAAGTTTTCACTGATGACATTTTAAATTTTTTAGGAAGGGAGAAGTTCACCACGTTAGGTATGAAAGGCATGTCAGTTCGCCTAACGAGGTAGTCAATGATCTTGGGCCCTTGCGCCTTCATAGCGTTGAAGCATCATCTAGTTGGTTTTATATGTTCTTAATTTTTTCATCCCACTGATTGAGAGTTTTGTTAGAATTGTCGTGGAAATGGCTCCTATATTCCACACTTTGGTTTTCACCCTCATCCTCTAGGAAAAGAGGTTCTCCACCATGAGAAGTAGGAGCTGGAGGAGGAGGTGGAGGTCTCTCATGGTGAGTTCCCCTGTGTGGGGCACACAAGGGGGCTCAAAGGGGGTGCTCGGAGCTCCTTGATGCTCAGGGCGTGGAGCTCATCTGGCTTGGGGTCCAACTCATTGTTCGACGAGCATGAGTTACAGAATCTGCTGGTTTTGGGCCACAAGCTGCTGCATGGTATCCAACATCTGTTGTGCATTTGGGACAAGATTGGTTGGCGGAGGAGCAAACTCCTCCTCTAGTGATGGATTATCCTTACGTTGATTCATCGGTTTGGTGGTGATTGCCATATATTCAACAAAGAAAGTGTTTAGAAGTGATAATTTTATCGTTCTCACAAACAGCGCCCAACTAATGATGCACAAATTGAGTTTGTACACCACTTGTCGAGAAAATAGTAAGTGCAGTAATTAAAGTAGAGAGAGGTAATTAGGGAGATAGGACAAGGGTTTATAGTGGTTCGGTCAACGTGATCTACGTCCACTTCAAATAGTTAGGGTCGCTGGAGAGTTTTATTACTTCAAGTGTGAAGGGAGAGCAGAGAGTTACAAGCTGAGAGAGAAAGGATAGCTATGCTCGATTGAATGTGATGCCCACCAAGTGTTGGCGGCGCTTATAATTTATAGTTATCTCCTAATAGATTAGAGCGACTTAATAGTAATTAAATAGCTAATCTGGTGGAGCTGGCGACCTCTTCTCAACGGGCGAGGCAGTTATGGTGCTCTCCATGAGATTCGATCAAAGGATGAGGTGAGAGTTGACTCCTTCCAAGGCAGCGAGAATGAGACTCTAGGATGACCTGCATGCTCCCTGTTGATGTAGCTCCTTGAACCTAATGAGCTTGACCAGGGTGGACGACATTGGGCTGGACTAACTGGATCTCTTTGAGTTGGGCTATTAATTTAGACTGGGCTTATAACATGAGTTGGGCCATTGGGTCTGACTCACAAGATCTATTTTTATGAGCTTATATACATCTCTTTATTTGATGTGGTAGATGTGTTTAAGTGTTGACCTTAATTTAGTTGTGGTCCATAATGAAATAGCCCATTAGATTCATTATAAATAGCAGACTATGTATTCTCTCCACTTTATAACCTAATTTGGTTTGTCCCATTGAGAGTCGCTTACTCCTTTAAAGAAGGAGAGAAAAATCTTGTCATTTAGTAAAAGAAACCTGGAGATCGAATATCATGGCTCACACATGTATGGTCTAAACCTATATGTTCTAAACTTTGTAATTTAGGTGATCAAAATTTCATATACGAATCGTAAAAAAATTCTTACATGTGGTATCAGAGCCTATTGTATATTAATTTAGAACCCAATAAAATTCGTTTTATTTTTTTATTCACACAATTTAGGTACTTCAAAATTTTTTGCAATATTGGCGACACTAATTTTTCTCAAAAACATAGTCGTTAATCTCACAATGGCCGGCCATTGTTGAAACAAAGGCGTATACACAAACCCAAGCGGTCATGTACGTCACTTTTTAAAGAAGAACAAAAAAAAAGTGAAAACATGTGACCGCTGCTTGTATATTTTAATCAAATTGAGATGCCATCATCAAAGTCAATTTTATTTGGCAATTGTGTTGTTTATGTTGAAACTTTTATGATTAATGTATACGCTCCTCCATTATGTTTGTAATTTATTAAAATAAATTGTGATATATGTGGTATTATCTTACTTAATTCCATAGCTTTAATTTTTTATATATATATAATTGAGACTTAAATGCAAGATTGATGCTCGGTGATCTATAAATGTACATGTCGGTTAGTACCTCATATTGATTGATCACATGATATTTAATCATGAGCAATTTGTTATAATACCTTGATTTAAAAAATTCTACAAGTTAGGATGGATGGTTGCTACCAAAGTGGTAAATTCATTAAAATTTGTAGATTGTTCTCATACTTGTGTTATAGGGTGGTCTTTAAATTACAATTTATAATTACCTATTCAAAGCAGGTTATTGTGTGTTATAATTTGGAGATGTCATGAAACATTGTGTTAGAAGTCAAATAATTTAGAGGGTTTACCTGCTCAAAGGGGCTAAGCTTTTCGAAACTTGAGCATTCTCATTTGTTAGTTTCATGAAAAGAAGACCTATAACATATTGCATTCTTTCTCCAAGGGGAGTTTGTTGTGATGTATTTGGACTTTCTTAATAAAATATGACTTATTAAGTTCAAAGTATATTTTATTTATTTATTTTCTAATTTTGCTAAATATTTTTATTTTCATTGTCTTGAGCAGTCTCTTGTATTGTGAATAACAATAATGCTAACATTGAGGTCTTGACTAGTTCTAATTATAAAAGATAGAAGCAGAATATTGAGTTGACCCTGAGAACTATTGATATAAATTTAGCCTTAAAAGAGAATGAACCTCCAAATTATACTAGTGAGAACTCTCTTGAAGTAAAAAAAAGCTTTATGTAAGTGAGAGAAATCTAATTGGGTGAGTTTGATTGCCATAAAAAAGTCTATCTCTAAACACCTAATGAGTGGTTTGCCTAAAATTAAGAATGTCAAGGAATTCTTTAATTTTGTAGGAGAGAGATACAATGTATCCAATAAGACTGAAGTTAGAGGCCTAATGAATAAACTAACGAATATGAAATATGACAATATTGGTGGTGTTGGGGAGTATATCCTTAAAATGGTCCATGTTCAATCTAAGCTCAAAGCTTTCAAATTTTTTATTCGCGATGATTTCATTATTCATCACACTCTTAACTCTTTGCCTCTTGAGTTTAACCAATTCAAAATTGTCTACAATAACCAAAATGAGGCTTGGATAACTTGTTAGCCTTTGTCTATTTTGAATCCTATTTAGTTAATGTCCAATTAAATTCTTTGTGGATTGATAGTGAAACTTCTGTTTATGTTGTCATCACTTTATACAGGTTGACAAGCAAATGAAGGTCAAGTAAGTGGGAAGTCAAGCTTAAAGTAGGAATAATAATGAAGTTCATGCTAAGTTCATATGAATTGTTAAGTTAAATTTAGACACTGATTTTCACATTGCTTTAGAAAATACTTTTTAATTGTCATCATTTAGGTGAAATTTGATTTCATTTTTTTTGCTTGATAAAGTGGGATATTCTTTTAATTTTAGTAATGGTAAAACTCAATTATCTTTAAATGCTAAAATTGTTGGTTATTGTATTTTATTCGATGGTTTGTATAGTATATGTTTGACTATCAATGAAAAATATGGTTTTGTAGATGTTGTGAACGTTGTATCTAAGAGACCTCTCATCAAAGAAAAATCTTCACAGTTGTGGCATAAACGTTTGAGTCAAATTTTTGAAGAAAGAATGGAAAGATTAATAAAAAATGATATTTTTACTTCCCTTGATTTTGTAGACCTTAAAACTTGTGTTGACTATATTAGGAAAAAATTAACCAAGACTGAGAAAAAGAGTGCAACTCATAGTCTAAATCTTTTAGAAATCATCCACACTGACATCAGTGGACTTTACTCACTTACTTTGTGCGGTAATATATACTTTATTACACTTAATGATGATTTCTCTCGGTATGAATAAATTTACTTAATTAATGAAAAATTTGATACTCTTGAAAATTTTAAAATTTTCAAGACTGAAATAGATAAACAAATAGAGAAAGTCATCAGAATTATTAGGTCTTACTGTGGTGATGAGTCTTATGGCAAACCTGATGTGCCTTGGCAACATTTAAGAGCATTTATCAAGTACTTGCAAGAATGTGAGATTGTTGCCCAATATACTATGTCTAGTAGTCCCGAGCAGAATAGTGTGCTGCAAAGTGTAACTGCAGCCTCAAAACATGATGAGGAACATAATAAATAAATGTAATTTATCTAATTATTTTTGGGTGAAAGCCATTAAAATTTGTTTGTACATTTTTAATAGAGTTTCTAGCAAATCTGTTTCGAAAATATTTTTTGAATTATGGCCGAATATGAAACCATGTCTTAACTATTTTTGTGTTTAGGGTTCTTCTACTAATGTCAAATTCTATAATCCTTTTATGAAAAAGACATTTCCTTTACAGTTAGTGTCCTTGATAGGTATCTTTCTAAGCTAAAATTAGATCATTGGGTAGCAGCTAAGAAAATTATGAGATACTTGCACAGGACAAAAGATTGCATGCTTGTTTATAGGAGGGTTGATAGTCTTGAGGTAATGGATTACTTAGATTTAGATTTTGATAATTGTCCGAATGGTTTAAAATCTACTTCCACATATGTTTTCATACTAGCTAGATGAACAATTGTATGGAAGAGTGTTAAACGAACTTTCAAAGCTTCTTCCCTTATGAAAGCTGAATTGGTACCTTGTTATGGAGATACAAAGCAATTTATATGCCTAAGGAATTTTATTTCGGGGCTTATGATTATTGATTCCATCTCTAGACTACTAACAATTTATTCTGATAATAGTACAAATGTGTTCTTCTCAAAGAACAACATAAATTTTAGTGGGCCTAAACATATAAAAATTAAATATCTTTGTGTCAGGGATCATGTGAAGAAAAGTAGCATTATGATTGAACATATTGATACAAAATCCATGTCTGTTGTTCCTTTAACCAAGGGATTAAGACCTATAACTTTTAAGAAACATGTTGATAACATGAGCATTTAAGAGTTTTTTAATGTACTTGATTAGTGGGAGTTTATTTATATGTTAAGAACTTTAGTATTAATTTAATTCCATATGTGATATTTGCTATACATTATGGTTGAGACACATCTATTTGATGAATAATAAATAATGGAATAATCATCCTTGTTGTTAGTAAGATATTCTTGTTATGTTATATGTGTGCATAATTATGACATGTCATTTTATACCAAAACTTAGGGTTTGGTGTATGTCTTAATTATACTTGTTCTCTCACTACAGTGTGTCTTTTATTGTTGAAGCTAATGAAGTTTTTTAGCTTATTGTTGAAGCATATTGTTAAAGTGAAATCATCTGGGGATGGACAATGAAAATAATATATTTATCAGATGACATATTGAGGTTTATTTTCTTGGTACACTAGCACATCTTTATCCATGTTAACAAGTTTATTATTTTTTGTACTCACAGATTAGCCCTATGTCAATAAAAGATATAAAAACTGTTATGGTTCGAAAATAGTAGTTTTATTGGATCAGGTCGTGTTTGATATATTGTCTCAGGACCGTATTTATTTTGTGGCTAGATTGAGCTTTTGTTTGATTAGCCCGAGAGTCGATTTTTCAACAAATAATTTAATTCAATTTTTTAAATGACTACAATTAATGTTGACCAAGTGAAAAAATATTAGAATTTTTTCATATTGGATTTTCATTAATGGATAGTTCATTTTGGGTTTGTGAAAAAAAGGGCTGAATATATGGTCTAATGAGATGAACTAAATATTGTTAAGTGATCTATTTTTATAGACTTATGTTTATCTTTTTAATTGATGTTGTTGATGCGGTTAAATGTAGGCCTTATCTAATTGTGGCTAGTAATGAGAGAGTCCATTAGATTCATTATAATTAGCAGACTAGGTCCCCTCTCAATTTTATAACCTAATTTGACTTGTCCCATTGAGAGCCGCCTATTCCTTTGAAGAAGGAGAAGAAAACCTTACCCTTCCGCGAAAGAAAACTCAAAGATCGAAAACATGGCTTACCTACGTATGGTTTAAACCTATATGTGTAATTTAGGTGTTCTAAATTTAATATATGAATCGTTAATAAATTCTTACTGCAACATCCCAATCAAACAACTAAGACAATGAGAGGAACATGGTATCTATTGGATGTAGTTCAATTAGTTGAGACTCTTGGAACGTGGACGTAAGAAATCAGTAAAAAGTGTATCATGGGGGAGCGTCATGCAAATCCAACAAGACTCGAGGGATTTCTTGTTTTTATATAGGTCAGGTTGAAGCAAGGTAACTTATTGTACTTACAATGATATAGAGAGATCAAATTTAGTACAAGCCATACCCAAGATATATGGCACGCCCCCAAAGTTCTGCATCTGATTGTTTCAAATCTCTTGCAATAAGTGTTTACATTTTCATTCCTAACCTTTTTTTCTAAAGTTAGTACATAAACTTTATCCTCTCTTCAACTTCATCTCTAGGGCTTGAATTTATTATCAATCTGGTCTCACCACTACCACACACCATCGCACTTCTTGTTTTTATACGTACACATCACCAACTGATTTTAGAAGTGAAAAACCAAACTAACATTAACACACAAAGGACAATATACTGTCTTTTTGTTACTTAAAAAGAAACCATTGTTTGTACATAATTTGAGTACCTAATCAATTATAACTTTTACATTGAAAGTGTTTATCCAAGACCATGAATTACTATTAGCATAACAGCTCCAGCTCAAGCTAGAGCTGAAACAGATCCAGCTAAAGCACATTGTCTACCTTAGCAATCCTCAACTAAATAGACTAACCAATCACATCATAGAGTAACTCCTTTTTCACGTGGGCTTACATGTGTAAGAGCACAACAGCCATGAGACTAATTTCTGTAACTAACACTAATAATGTAATTATTTTACAACTGTAACTAATTAAGTTAGTTTTAGATTCCCTTTGGCTTTTCTGTTATGAGTAGCGTTCTATATAAAGCATACATTGTAGACAAAAGCTTGATCAATAAGAAAGATCATCTTCTTCCTCATTCCTCTAAGACTCTCTCTATAGATCATCTTCCTTTACATCCATCGTTGTCAACAACTTCAGATTCCATATATTGTGTAAAGTTTTTTTTTTAAAAATTAAAAGTATCATAAAAATAGGATCCAACTAACGTGCCTTAAACGCGGGCACCTCACTAACCTCGAAGAAAAAAAAAACGGTTGCATATATATTGTGTAAAGTTGTTAGGTCTCACTGTAGCAATCTATCCCCATCACATCTAATAAGCTTTTCAGCAAAGTTGAGTGACTTGTGTCATGAGCTACCTTTATCACACGTTTAGGACCAATATCGTACCCTACATCCTCAGGTCTATTAATAATATTACCACACTAATAAACCATCACAGATGCACTTCTTCCAACCATTTGTAACAATTTTACAATAAAGACATAAAAAAAATTAGATGATGTTTTTGAGTATAACTTCAATTATCTATAATTTTTATCCCAAATATCACTAAGAAAGAGAGGTTAGGCTAAGTTAATTTTATCATTGTCTTTTGCAATGATTACAAACAATTTAAGGGTTGAAAAAAATGACAAGTTGGAAACTAATTCACATAAATATTTTGCATCATGACTTGATATGCAAATTGTAATGTATGGGGATTCATTTATTTTCTTGGATTTTGAGAGTATTTAAATTGAAATATGAAAAATTATAACGATAGATAAATTAGAACAATTATAACAAGTAGAGCAATTAGAACAATTACAACTATGAACATCAAACCTAAATGTAAGCAAATTACCCATAGAAAGAGAAATGATTGAACAACCCAAATAGAGAGAGATAGAGATATAAGGGGATAAAGACTCTAGAACTACAAAGAAAGAGAGAAGGGAAAAAGAGAAAAGGGGGAGAGAGAGACATTAACTACCCACAGAGAGAGATAAGGTGTGTGAGAGAGAGACAGAAAGATAAGAGGAGAGAGAGATTGCGAAATAAGTGGAGAGAGACTTGAACTACTCAAATAAATAGAGTGATACAAAGAATGAGAGATTTTAACTACCCACAGAGAGAGAGATAGAGAGAGACTTGAACAACCCAAAGAAAGAGGGACAGAGATAAGGGGAGAGAGACTTGAACTACCCAAAGAGAGTGATAAAGAGATAAGGGGGAGAGAGAAACTAACTACCTAAACAGAGACAAAGAGATAAGAGAAGAGAGAGACTTGAACTACCTAAAGAGAGATAGAGATATAGTGAGAGATACAAAGAGAGATAAGGGGAGAGAGACTTGAACAACCTAGAGAGACTCCGATTCGTCATGTGCTCGCGTCGATGCCTATTCACTTGTTTCACGTGTTGAGGCCTCCTGGGGATGTTTTTCACCAGTTAGATAGGTTGTTCACTCATTTCTTGTGGGGTGATATAACTACTCAGCGGAGGATTCACTGGTGTCACTGGGCTGAGGTATGTTTTCCTGTAGAGGGGGGCGGCTTAGGCGTGCGTTCTTTTTCTGACTTAGCCGATACTTGTGAGATGAAGTTTCTAGTGGAGTTTTCATGCTCAACAGTCACTTTGGTCCACTTTTATGAGGGCCAAGTACTGTAGGTCCACCCATCATGGACTGATTGAGTTTCGTTACCCAGCTTCACCTCTTTAGAGGCGATTGTGTGGGATTCGATCCGTGGCTGAGCCGATGATCAAATGATTAGTACAGTCTGGTGAGGTCAGCTTTTGGTATGATTGTTGGTTGGGGGATTACCCATTAACTTTAGTGTATCCAGGGACAGCTTCCGGCGTTCCTATTTCTGCTTACTGGGCAGGTCGACAGTGAAATAGCGGTCGATAGTTGGGGGTTTTACCTTCTTCATTTGTTGAGCAGATTGTGCAGATTCCGATTCTGGATCAGGGGTTGATCAGATGAGGTGGAGGTTGTCTTTGGATGGAGATTTTTCATTGAGGATTGCTTGGGCTGATATTCGGGGTGTGACTCTATTTCGGGCTGGGTTTTCTTGTGTCTGACATAGGCATATTCTGACTCAGATCTCCTTCTTTATGTGACGGTTGTTCCATGATTTCCTGGCCACAGATGATGGCTTAGAGAGACAGCGTTTTCATGTAGTATCCCAGTGTGTGTGTAGTGGGGCTATTGAGACTCTTAGGCATTTTTTCTGGATTGTCCGCTTGCAGTTTAGGAGTGGGACCATTTTTATTGGATGTTTGGGATCAGATGTCGGCCATTTCAGTCTCCTTATGCTTTGATACTTCATTGGCGGCGTTGTGCTCCTTCTGCAGGTCAGATGAGGGTATTGCTATAGTGCTTCATTCTGTGGCACTTATGGAAGGTGCGTAATGCTTATAGGTTCGATAGCCAGGATTTTTAGGTGCCCGTTGTGATTCAAAGGGTGTTGACAGATATGCAGTTGGTTGGGTTTGCTTTGGTTTGATCCGATTCAGTTGCCTCGGGATGAGTCAGTTGAGTTTGTGGGTTCCCTTAGGGTCTTGGTTTCTCGGCCTCGACCTCTTCTCTTGGTTGCTTGGACTAGTCCTGTAGTGGGTTGCTTGAAGATCATCATTGATGGCTGTTCTAAAATGCAATTCAGGACAGTCTGCGACAGGAGGTGTTATTCGGGACCACTAGGATCGGGTACTTAAAGCTTTTGGATTGTTTCTGGGGCATCAGCTTATTCTATATGCGTAGTTGCAGGCTGTTTGTACTGGGTTGGAGTTGGCCGTAGACTTGGGAGCTTCAGAGTTGGTAGTGGAGTCATATTCAGCTATAGTGGTTTCTTGGGTTTCTTCTCAGGATACTGGGTACTGGGTTTATGCTTACCTGCTTGCTCGACTTCCGTGAGCTTCTCTCTCGGCTCGCGTCTGCCACGTCCTGCGGGAGACGAATCAGGCTGAAGACTTCATGGCTAATTGGGTTTCCTCTCAACAGCTCAATCAGTGATTCCCTGATTCGTCATCCCTTTCTTTTGGGATTGCTGACATTATCGCCTTGGACGCTCGACAGACCCCTCACGTTCATTGTTGAGTTTTTATTTTAATTGATGTTTTTTGTTATTTTGTTCTGTGGGGATTCCCCACTTTGTTTTTCTATTTATTTATTTTTCATACTTTTGGTGCTGAGCCACCACCTTGCTTTTGCTTGGATTTTCTTCTACTTCTAGAGGCTTGGCTCTATGTCCTCCTCCCTTGTACATTTTTCCTTTTAGTTATATATACAGGTAGGGGTCCTGCCAAACCACCCACATTGGGTGGCTTTAAAAAAAAAAAAAAACCTAGAGAGAGTCGCACACTATGAAATGATGGGATACTAATTTCTATGTAATGATTCTATGATTTCTCCAGTACCATTCATTTGGACTTCCATAAATCTAGGACAAATTGCTAGGTTGAATAATAAGTTATACGGTGTGGTTTTCTTGTAAATCCAACTCTTATCAACTAGCCTTTGTATTGCAATCTTCCTTGAACTTTCTAAAGAAAACCAAAACATATCTTGATAGAAGTTTGATGATTCCTTTTTCCCTCTTTATGAGGATGAATTACATCCCTCATTTATCTAAATGCATAAATTGGATAAATTACATCCCTCATCTACCTTTTGTTTTCAAAAAAGGGAAAACATTATAAGCTATTGTACTCTGATGTATGGTAGGTATCCAAAATGATAGTTTAAGTTGTTAATGTTTGACCATCATTAAATTCTCAACATTTTTATGGTATGTACTTTTGCCCTATTTTAGTGTGATCTCTTTGAGGGCACTGGGATTCTTTGTGACTGCATTTATGTTGAGCTTCATAATTAAGTTGTAGTTGTCAAAGTTTCTTTTCTTTGTATTCCACATAAAAAATGATTTACAGAGGCATTGTGTACATAGATAGATTTGGTACTCTATTTTTGGCTATACATCAATTTGGTCTAGAATCATGACCAATTCTTGTAATCTCTCTGTTTTAATTCTTGATTGACAACTCATGCCAACAGTAGTAACAACATGTACTGTTACAATGTGCATCTCTGTTTCTATTTGTGTGTTTACTTGTTGTGAATATGCCTTATGGTCCAATGTGGTAGCTAGTGAAGACCATTTGGCCTCTATATAGGTTATCACGAGACAGGTTATATCTTTCCACAGGTACACGTTTTTTTTTTTAAATATTTGCGTCGTGTTATTCAAAATATTCTAGAGTGATTACTTATCAAAATATGTCAGCTTTTGTATATTACAAACTGTATGTATTTTTAACCTTTTTTGGGAAAATTTTTGGGTTTTGGTGATTCCAATAAATTGTCTCTATATAGTCTGACTTTTAATCAATTAATCGAATTATACAACTTTTCAGAGTCCTCTCTTATTTTTTTTGTGGATTTAGATTGTGTATTCTTTATATAAAAACAATAATTTCGTTTTGTTCTAGTTACTGTTAGTATAAGAGCAAATAATACAACATGAAACACAACTTTAAAATATCTCATATAGTTTCATATAATATAAATTAAAAGAGTTTATTGTATTAAAATTTGAGTACTCTACAAGCCTTATTGAATTTCTGTGATAATTATTGATGTAGAAATACAGAAGTCTCCCGACGGAGATCTAGAGTTGAGTAGAAAACATTTGAAATTTGATTCAAATGTTTAAAATTTGTTTCAAAAAAAAAAAAATCAAAATAAACCATCAAACTCACAACTACCGTACTACACAAAATCTGAAGGTCATAGCCACCACCTAATTCGAATCCAATTGAATCAAAAAACATGTACAAAAAATTGAAATTATAACAAAATATAAAATGACCACCAATTCTTCATGTAGTTGAGAGAGAGAGAGAGAGAGAGAGAGAGAAAGAGAGAGAACACAATACCTTCCGTGGGTTGCTGGAGTTGTGGTCAGAACATATCAGAGGAGATAGAAAGAGATAGAGAGGGAGACACATATTTGAGGTGTGCTGGTGAGATTTGCAAAATCCTTCGCCGGGGTGGTTTTCATCAAAGGAGTGGAGAGGGTAACTAAGAGGATAGCTTATTTGATTTAGAAGGCTTAAGGCTTTTGTGATTTGGAAAAGTGGCTTATGATTTTATTCACCTAAAACGTCATTTAGAATGATGACTCTAAGAATATCATTTAAAATGATGTTTTATGTGTAGGGTTTGTGAAGGTGTTTATGCCTTAGCTCCCTTATGAAACAGTTTATTTCATACTCACTAATAAATTGTTATTTTAAATGACGGTTTTAAATACGTCATTGTAACTGACTCTTTTAAAATTTTATACAATTTAAAAAGTTATTTTGAATAACGCATTTATTTATAAAGACGTCATTTTAAATGACGATTTAAAAAAAAACTTTGATTTGAGAAATAAGTTAAAAAGTGATTGAGTTTAGAAATAAAGTTTTGTTGAGGCATGAGCATGGTAAAAAGCTTAAAGAAGCAGCATTACTTTACCCTAACCAACTGTTGTACTTACAGAATCTTGTGTGCTTTTGTCTTTTTGACATGCAAAGAAATTTTTCAAAAAGATAAAGATAAAAGAAGAACGAAATGTATTATAGGAAACCAATAAGACCCATTAAAAGTTCATTTCCCAAAAATTGAAAAGGGGTGATTTGGAAATATATAACATATGTAACTACTAAATGGTCTTTTGGAAGTTGGTACATCAAATTTGACATAATTGTAAAAAAATACACAAAATAAAATATTTTTTTAAAAAATACACAATTGATATACAAAGATGTAAATACTAATTTTGTAAAATTTTCTTTCTTAAAAACTGTAACAAGACATTTATCATAAGCGCTAAAATTTAGGCTCATTTAATTTAAAATCTATAATTTACCTTGATTCTTGTAAAATATTTTTTAAAAAATTATATAGTTGAGATACAGAGACATAAATACCAATTTTGCAAATTTTTTTTCATAAAAACTGTAACAAAACATTTATCTTAAGCGAAAACATTTGGAGTCATTTAATACGAAATCTATAATGCACCTTGATTCTTGTGTATTTTTTTTAAAGTAGTTTTGTTTTCAAATTATATAAATACATTAAGTATCCCCTAGTTTTATGGAAGAACTTTAATATTACGTTTATTTTAGGATATACAACTTTATTTGAATTTTAAAATTTGTTAATATGCGAACTCCATAATAGTGTAACAAAAACAGTGTAACAATACACTGTAATAAAAACTGTGTTTAGTGGTTTTGTGCATGTGGTAACAAATTCAAAATAGAGATGAATTATTTTGCTTGAAATTATATGAAAATATATGTTTGACAAAATGTAATAGTACAATATTTTGTATAAATGTCTTGTTACACTGTTATAGAGTTCGGATATTAATATAATTTGAAAATAAAACCACTTCCTAACAAAAAAAATACGCATGAATCAAGGTGCATTAAATATAATTTGAAAGCAAAACCATTTTAAAAAAAAAAAAAAAGCATGAATCAAGGGAGGACATAAAAATATGAATATATTAAAGTTCTTCCATATAACTAAGAGATGTTTAGTGCACCACTTTCTAAAAAAATACAAATGAATCAAGGGAGGCTATAAATGTCAGAAGAAAAAATGAAAATTTCAAATAATGTACTTGAAAACAAATAAATATAAAAATTAAGGATTTTTTTACCACACATTTTTTTTCTGTATACTTTGTTACAATTAACTCCAATTTAGTATACCCTTTTCTATTTCTCCAATTTTTAAGTACCATAACATTATTTGGAACCCTATTTTTTGGGGGCCTCTATAAATAATTAAGTTGCCAGTTAATCAGTGTCTAGTCTTACCCATGATTGAAGGAATTGACAATGGTATTGAAATTCAAAATTTCAATATTATATTGTAATTTATTACATTTGTGGAAATTTTTACTATATTTATGAGTATTTTTTACCATTGTTGTGGTACAAAAAAAAGTGATAAAAATAGTTATTACAACAGTGGTAAAAGCACCAACAACCGTGTTAAAATGACCCACAAATGTGGTAAAAGTACTCATAAATGTAATAATTGTTTTTTGTATCTATGAAAAGTGGTAAAAATAATTACTTCAAATGTAGTAAAAATATCCATAATAGTGGTAAAAAAACCACCAAAAAGTGGTAAATTAACCACATAAGATATAATTTTTTTTGTTATAAAATAATACATAAAAATTATAAAAATAACATTTGTAGTAATAAATTTTAGAGGTATGGTATCTGATGGCGTTATTCCACGTGAATGAGTAGTGTACGGGAGGGTAAAAACAAGAACAAATTTTAGCTACATGGTTCATGCCTTGAGGTGTGGATTTGATAGTTATTTTAAGTGTGGTACATGTAACACAAAGGAAATATAGTGGTTCATCGGCTTGAGAGCTCGGTTATAGTCCACTCTTTTATTAAGACTCTTGCTCCTGGGGTGTATATTCATTCAGAAGGCGTTTACAGTTTGCTTTTGATACAATTAGGGTCCCCCCCCCCCCACAGTATTTATAGTGCAATTTCAATCTTTAAGAGATCTCCATCGAGATTTTTGCCCTTCCTTCGTGGGATCTCCCTTAATTTTGGGAGAGGATTTTGGTCAATTGAGAATTTTGCGCCTTGGATGGAGCTTGGATATAGTTTTGGGGGTGCTAGTTGTCATCCAGCTACATCCTAATCATTTCATCTAACTTCTTCTGGGAGAAGCTCCAGCTCTGGCCCACTAAGCTCTGTATGTCTCATCTGACTTCCTAGTCTAAGCTTAATTCCTGAGCTCGTTCTTGGTTGAATTTCTTTCTAAGTATCAGCAGTTGCCACCCAGCCCTTGGTTCAAGAGAACTTGGACTAGGGCTGAGCTAAGACTGAGTCGAGACCGAGCTGAGGTGGTCTTCCACTTGTAGGCCTCGATATGTGTGTGAACAGGTTTTCGACGGTTACGGATTATCATTTTCTTCCTCGTTTCTTGCGCACGTTCTCCACTTTCAAGACCCACATACCGAAGGCTTTAAATGCCCCTGTGCCGAGGGAAAACAACTCACTTCTCCTTTCCAATGCCCTCTCTACACTTTACTCCATCTTCTGGCGATTTCAAGCTTCTGATTCTATCAGTGTTCTTAGGATTTCGCAAGAAATCGATCTCCCTGATTCAGCTTGTGATTTAGTCAAAGTTGGCTCTTTCGTCTTCATTTCAAAATTTGATCCATTGTTCGTCCTTACTTAGGTACGTTTCTTGTCATTTGCTCACTTCCTTGTTCTGGATCCCTCAAATCTGAGGTGGTTTCTGCATTTTTAGACTTTTTGATTATGTTATTTTAGGAACCGAGGTTGATCTCTGTCTCGTATTCCCCTCTCCTTAGACCCTTATTCAACTGCTAGGGTCTTCTTTATTGGTAGTTGCTGTATTGCCCCCAGACTCTTAGTGAGTTCTTTGTAAATATTCCCCCTCTTTACCAAACCTTTAGACTTCCTTTTTCTTGCCCAACTATGTCCACTTCTTCAGGAGCTACCCCTTATCTGTTTCCCTTATGGGGGATAGGTCTGCTGATGGAGATACCGATTTAGGTGATGTGGGTGAGGAGATTGAAAATTTCCTAGGCGTTGATTCTGTCGAGGTTGGGGTAAATATTGATGAGCCTCCCTCAACGTCCTCTCCTGTGCCCATTAACCCCAACAAAGGTAAAGGTAAGGTGAGTGGTGTGGGAGTCTTGGCTGTGGGCGTAGGGTCTACTTTTAGAGACACAGAGCTTGTGAGCCCTAGTGAGGTCACCCTTTCTCTTATGAGGATTCTTAGTGCTTGCATTGGTTTTTCACTTGGGGTCCAATACTGGTGCCCCAACGAATTTACCCCATACGTCTCCTAGGTTCATGAGAAGGTCTACTTCTTCGTGGTTGCCTTTGAGAATGGTCTGCGCTTTCCCATGCACCCTTTTATTAAGAGTGTTTTATAGCACTTCAATGTCTGTCCTGCTCAGCTCTCTCCTAATTTTTTAGGGGTCCTGGTGGGTCTCCTCATTTTCTTTAAGACTCTCAAGGTTGGGGTTCCCATTGTTTCCTTACTCATGAAACTATTCAACGTTAAGCATACTTTTTCCGAGGGTTTTTTGTATATCTCCAAACGAACAAAGGCCAAATAATTATCTTTGATCTCCCAAGCTCCCATAAGAGTTGAAAAAAAACTATTCTTCTACGTTTGGGGCATACAGTGGGAGTACAACCCTGCGGATAAGACAGATACTCTTCCCATCCCTAAAGCCTGGTCTAACCCTGATAACTTGGGTAAGCCCTTGCTCTAGCTGGCTAGGGTCGGACTTGGTGGCTTGCATTACTGACTTTGCTCTACTTACCTTGTTTCTCAGGTGTTCGACCTGAGCTCAGTGCTATGGACAAGCTGGTGTTGCTAAGACTAGAGAAGTATGAATCAGAGAAATATTCTAAGCTTATTAAGCCTTGGGTTCTCGTTGCCCAAGGAATCACTCTTCCTGAGGTGACAATCGAAGCTCCCATTCCTCTTTTTGTTGAAGCTCCAATTCCTCTTTCCGTTGTTGGGGCAGAAGAGGTGGAAGGTAACATTCCTCCTCTTCATTCTTAACCCTTAACTCATTTTATTTTCCTCTACTGACTTGTCTACGTCGTACTTTTAGGTTCTTCATCAATGAAGCCTACTACAACAGATCGCCTAGCTAAGGTGGATCAACTGAGGAGGGGTAGGAGTGGAAGTAAATGTAAGGTAGAAGTTGGGGCAACTAGTGGCTCTGCCACTTCGGCCAAGTTGCCAAAATTGATTCTGTCTCCCACTTCTCCTCCTTCAACTCAAGTGACCCCCATCCTCTTGTCGAGTTCTCAAAACATCGTGCAGACCTTCCTTCCTCAAGGGGTGAAGCCCTTTCCTTCTAGAAAGGTTACGAGGCGAGGCATTGACCCGACCTCCCCCTCTCTGATAGAAGTTGAAAGGGCTCTGGCGACAACCACCCGAATTTTTTCCAAGTCCATCCTTTGGTTTAGCTGGAGAATCCTATCAACCACTTCTAAAAGATTCCAAAGTTGAGGGTGGAAAACTCCCTAAGGCCACTGCAGGTGGGGATTCTCTCATTAATAATGTCAAACGTGTTGTAGAGGCCATTGCCTCCATTATCCTAGAATCTGACATTCAAAGGGCCGCCACTATGCCTCTTGGAGCTTCCATTTCCACAGCCTTGTTTGGGGCTACCTCGGTAAGCGCTTGGTTTCTCAAGTTTTTTTTCTTTTTTACCTCACATCATTACCTCATACTACCTTTAGCTCTTTTAGTTTTACTGGATTCTAGATGGCTTTTCATGTTAGCGGCCTGTTGAAGCAGATCTAATCTCTAGAGAGCTCTACAAAAGTTTTCATGGCGTTTGAATTCAAAAATGCGGAGCTGGCCTATGCCAATAGCGATCTTAAGTCTCAAATGCAGGATTTACAAGCACAGGTCAATAGGCAGGCTTCCCTCATCAAGAACTTAGAAGCTGAAAACAAGCAAGCCAAGGAGGAGCTGGGGAAGACAAAATAGGATCTCAGGGTGAAAACTGACGGTTGGATTATGGCCAGCTATGATTCCCTTGAAGCTTTAAGCTCCTATAATGGCATAAAATGGGAGTATGATACTCTGGCTGAGGTAGGCGATGCTATTCGGAGCGAGTTCAAGGAGCAGAGAGCTGCCACTACAAAGAAGGATGACCTGATTGTTAAGTTGGTAGATGATGTCACTATTGAGTGCACTAGAGGGTGGGTGGCATTTCAAGATAAAGCTAAAAAGACTTCACCTTTGACATGGCACAAGCAGAGGGTGAAGTTACCGAGGAAGATAGAGAGAGGCGATGTAACACCCTAAATACCACCCAGAACGACATTACATTCTAATAACCATTTACGTCATGAGAGCACTAAAATAATCCATCAATAAATAAATTCCATTTATCATATATGTATAATGCCTACAACATTATCCCAAAAGAATAGACTCATCTTGGTCTTTACATTCCAGAAATTATTGACTGTAGCGTAGCGAAAATAACAAAAGAAACTAAGCTTCACAATATTTAAAATAATATCCTATTTTAGAACAAAAGAAAGTGTCGCTCTAAGCATCTACCTCGGGATCCACACACCCATCTATCGGAGTCTCCCAGTGTGTGGGGTCCTCGACTCCCAACTCTTCCTCGAGATGATAATCTGAAAAGGTTGTTAACTAGGGGGTGTGCACGAAGCTCTGTAGGAAAATTCTTCCAAACCTGAACAAGGTTTATAAAAATATATAAAAGAGGTCGGTCTCATTTTACAAATAGCATATATAGCCTTTGAAGTAAAACATGACATTTTAAATAGATCTCTAGTTTACGAACAATAATAAAGTTAAACTAAAAGGTGAAACAAATTTCCAACAATAAGCCATAAAATTTTCAAGGCTAAACCAATACCCCATATATGATATAATATTAGCCTTTTTTGGCACGAGCATCCTTACAAGGAACCTCTCACCCTCAAGGCTTTGTTTCTCAAGCATCTTTACAAAGAACCTCATAAAAAAATCACATATTGTCCTCTTTTGGCATGAGCATCCTTACAAGGAACCTCTCACCCTCAATGCTTTGCTTCTCAAGATCCTTACAAGGAACCCCCTAAGAATACCACATATTGTTCTCTTTTGGCATAAACATCCTTACAACGAACTTCTCACCCTCAAGGCTTTGCTTCTCAAGCTTCCTTACAAGGAACCTCTTGAGAATGAATGAGCATCCTTACAAAGAACCTCTCACTCATATTCATCTAAGCAACCATTCCAGAAATATAATACCACCAACCATCTCAAATATCCAACATATTTTCTCAAACCACAAGTAACTCCAACAGTCCCCAATTCTTCACATGTGATATTTTTAAATAGAACAATTTTAAGAAAAACATGCAAGAGATCATTATCAATATCATTTTATTACTCAACACAAAGCACTAGAATTTTCAAAATTAAGCTTGAGTGAATATAGAGAGAGAAGTTCATATTTCTCAAAAACTAGGGTTTTTATGGTTCTCCCACCATAACTTTGTTCAAAACATGATAAATGTTACAAGAATATTAAGAAACAAGGAACCCATAGCAAGTATATATCATTAAGAGTCAAATCATACATATATCATAACCCTAGCATTAATGAACAAGAATGGAAGAAAACCCCTAGTTTGTGTTCTTGAAAAGCTAGGTTTTGATTCTTGAATCACTCTTAAATCTCTTCTTTTGCCCTTTCGATCTTCTGCTTTCTCCTTCTCTCTTCCTCTCTAAGTATTTCTAGGGTTAGAAGGGCCGAAATAAAGGCTAAGAAGGCGTCCTAATGTATTTATAGGGTGAAAATCGGGCCCCAAATCGGGACATCAACTGTCAAACCTCTTTCGGCCGTACCGGTACGTCTAACTCTCTGGACCAAAGTGTTTCTGAACACAGTACCGGTACAGTTTTGCCCAGTTTTGCCTATTTCCTCCATTTTTCATTTTCAATCCATCCTAAGCCTTTCCAAAGCCAACCCAAACTTACACAACATACATTTACCCACACAACATAGTTGATAGAATTTCTATTACGAACTATTCCATATATTCCCGAGTTAAAACCAAGTTTTAACTATTGTTTATGATATTAGTATTTTCTAAGTCATTACATATATTAAATTACTATACACCTTTAACATGATATTACTATAAACATGTGGGGGTTTACAGGAGACCCAGGAACAGTGTGGAGATAATACCTTGGTTTCTGTTGCCCTTGAGACTGCTCTCGCAGTGTTTGACCCACTTGCCAAGGTCCTGGCTCAAAACGTTCCTCCTCTTCTAGCCACCTCTGTGGCCACTGCTGCAGTTACCACTTCTGAAGCTCCTTCAGCTCTTGTGTCTGCCGACCTCCCAACTGTTGTCCCTTTTTCTGTTGAGCTAGTAGTAAGAGCTCTAACTGAAGCTGAGACCTCTGCATAGTTGCTTGATCTGGACCTCTCAGGGACTTTGGCTACTGTCTTGCCAAACACTTCCCTTTCAGAAACTCCAATTGTCGATCTGCCATGCTCTTCTCCTGCTTCTATTGTTGAGACCTCAACTTCTGAGCAACTGGATTCCTCCTTTGTTCATTCTGCAAAATCGTAGGGTTTTTTTCTTTTTAAGATATCCTGCTAATTTTTTGATGTAAACGCCGAATACAAATCATTTTTGTGATTGCTACATATATTCTACTCCGTTATTGTCATTGTTGTGTTCATTGATTTGCTCTACTCTGCCTTCCCCTTGCCCCATGCTTGGAGGAGTACCTTAGTTCTCCTTTTCAAGCAAGGTTATCAAACTTGAATGAACAGAAGGGATGATGATGTGTCAAGTTAAGGCCTTTTATGAGGGGGATTTGGTGCTACCCATGGTAGATATGCCAAAACTGAAGGAGAGATAGGACATAGACTTAACTGGTGAGGTCCAATCTTTGAAGAAGTCATTGCTGCTGTCTGGAGTCCTCGAGGGAGTATTGGGTGATGAACTTACCATTCCTCATAGTGACAAGTGAATTGCTGGATTTTACAAAGAGAGTAAGTGATATGATGTTGAGGTCTTTTAAAGGTAGGTCTGCACAAGTTCTTCATGAAAACATGAGAAATACCAGTCCCATTTTAACCAGAATATGAATGTATGTCTTTAAGGCAGACGTCCTTGTGGCCATACGAGCTGACCTTAATCTGAAGAGACCTTGGACTGCCTCCAAAGGAGAACCAGAGGCATAACCTAAAGAAACTCGTTTACGAACATGTAATTGAGCTATGCTTAGGTCGTGCTGAGGGTCCTTTAGCCTGGGCTTATGCTTTCCTCTAATTGATTTGGTCACATTTGTGGGCCTCTTTATAATTACCCAACCTGTCAGGGCTAGCCTGATTAGTTCTTTAATGCACTTTCCTAACTGCTTTTCAAAACCGTAGCTGCCATCATAAATTTGGAATCTATAAAGACCACCGGTCCCCCTTTTTTGGTTCTTATCTTCTTAAAACTTCTTGATCTTCCTTGAAACTTCCAAGACTTCTTAATCTTCTTTCTCCTTGCTTACAATTTTGCACTCTTTCTTGAGTCTAGGGGACTTCATGCTCTTTGTTTTTCTGGATTTCACTCTCCAGCGTTTCCAATGGCTTATCCCCTTCCTTGTTTAAAGAACGAACTTCTTTCGGGATCAATTGGAGGTGGCATTCTCGTTACTTAGCCCTTTCAACAATGACACCCTCGGACTTGATGGGATTAAGAGGAGGTTCTTTCCTGCTTTGGACTTACCTTTACGTGTGCCTACCCGTGATGAGCCCTGCAATTACCTCCCTCGAGGAGAAGTCTACTTTTTGGGTGGTCTAGAGATGGGTCTTTGTCTCCCCATCCATTCTTCGATTGGATAAATCTTGGCTTACTACAGTTTTTCCCTCTCGACTCTCTCCAAGGGAATGGGCTTCTATGATCAAATTCTTCTTCTTCTAGCATTTGCATGTTGATGAGTTCCCTACTATTGTGGAGTTTCTTTTTTTTTTCTACAAGATTGAGGAAGACGAGATTCCCTATTTTTATTACTTCCAGTGGAGGTGTTTTCGAGAGCATCTTCTGGTTCCCAATTTGCCCTTTTCCCCTGGATGGTGGACTCAACAATTCTTCTTTGCCTCCGGGGACTCTTGGAGGTCTAAGGAGGGGCGTTACTTAAAGAACAGTGTTCCTTGTTCTTGGAGGAGCTTCTCTCACAAAGGTAGGGATGCTAAGAAACATCTTGTTTTGATTCTTCCCTCTCATCTTGAGTTTCCTTTTTCTTTGATAGAGCTTTTTCGTTGTATAGGTGCGCCCGAGCCTAATTTGATTGAGATGGTAAACATTGAGAAGATGAAGCATGCTGAACCAATGCCCTTCTCAGAATTAATGACCTTCGAGAATCTTTTCCTCTTTAGCACTGTTGCAACAACTATGGAATTTGCTTCCATCCCATATTCTCCTATCTCCTCTTCTCTGGATTCGAATGAGGATGACGATGGCCCTAAAACAACCCCTAGAAAGCATAAGAAGAGTGGTTCTTCGAGCAGTTCTTCTTCTGATTCATCAGGAACTTCTTTTGGCATAATTTTGTTCTCTTCTGCTGGGCAAAAATTCTTAAAATTGATTACAAGTACTGAGAGGGAAAGAGATGAGCTGAAGGTAGAGAACACAGGCCTTCGGGCTGCAAATGCCTTACTAGAGGAAGAGATAGTTGGGCTGAAGAAACAAATTTAGGATACTTTATTTTGTTTGATGATTTACTAAATTCTTGTACTTTTTTGGCATCCTTTGCTTGTTTACCAACTGTGGATATGGGGATACATTCTAAATTTGAAGAGTTTATCCTTTTTTTATGAGTTGAGGAACTCATCGTTTTATTTTATGAGCTGAAGAGCTCATCATAATTTTATGAGCTGAGAAGCTCATCGTAGTTTTATGAGTGAAGGTGCTCATCGTAACTTTATGAGCTGAAGAGCTCATCGTAGGTTTATAAGCTGAGGAGCTCATCTGAATTTTATGAGCTGAGAAGCTCATCGTAGTTTTATGAGCTGCGGAGCTCATTGTAATTTTATGAGCTGCAGAGCTCATCGTAGTTTTATGAGCTGAGAAGCTCATTATAATTTTATGAGTTGAGAAGCTCATCGTAGTTTTTTAAGCTAAGTAGCTCAGCGTAGTTTTATGAGCTGATGAGCTAATTTGAATTTTATGAGCTAAGAAGGTCATCGTTAGCTTTTTAACTACTTCAAGGAATTACCCAGGCTTGAATAAAAAACTTGTCATTTTATTGAGGATAATCTTATTATATGGAGAACTTACTAAATTTTTTTTTTAAGATACTCTGCGTTCCAAGAATGAGGTAGGACCTTTCCTTCTTTTTTATGTAATTCATAGTTTTTAGACATGATTATTCTTAAAATGATATAGGGTCCTTCCCAGTTTGGGCCTAATTTTTCATGAGTGGGGTCTTTTCTTGTTGGGATTAGTTTCTAAGTACTAGATCTCCAACCTTAAAGCTCCTATGTCTGACTCTTCTATTGTAATATCTCACAGTTTTCCTTTGGTAATTCTTTATTCGATCTAGAGCTCCACTCCTTTTTTCATCTAAGAGGTTAAGATTTAGTAGAAATGACTCATTGTTGAGCACATGCCGTGAGAAATCTGCCCTGGGGGAAGGCACACCAACCTCTACGGGTGGCACTACTTCTATCCCAAAAGTCAAAGCAAAAGGTGTTTCTTATGTCGCAGACCTGATAGTTGTTATATAGGCCCATAACACCTATGGAATATATTTTACCCAATTTCCCTTCAACGACTCAAGCTTGGTCTTTAAGGTGGCTTTAAATGTCCTGATGGTTACCTCTGCCTGTCCGTTGGAGTGTGGATCGGCTGGAGCTGAGAAATAATTCTTTATTTCCAGCTCTGCACAAAATTTTTTGAACTTAAGATTTTCAAACTGCTTCCCATTGTCAGAGACAATTGCTCTAGATACCCCGAATCTATAGATTATAGACTTTCAAGTGAAATTATGAACTTTCTATTTTGTGATTGTTGCCAAGGGCTCCACTCCTGCCCATTTAGTGAAATAATCCACTCCAATAATGACGAATTTTCACTGTCCAACGCTGGTGGAAAGAGGGCCAAGAATGTCCAATCCCCATTGTTGGAAGGGCCAAGGGCTCACCACCGATGTTAGGAGCTCTGATGGGCAATGAGAAATATTGGCATGTACTTGACACGTTTTACACTTTCTAATCAAATCAGTGGCATCCTTTAGCATAGTGGGCCAATAATATCCCTGCCTCAAAGCTTTTTCCACTAGTGTTCTAGCTCCAGCATGATTACCACAGATTCCTTCATGGATCTCCCTAAGTATGTAGCCAGTATCCTCTTCTCCCACACATTTGAGGAGAGGCATTGAAAAAGCTCGCTTATATAAGTTTTCCTACAAAATAGAAAATCTGGTTGACCTCACCCTTAACTTTGCAGCCTACTTAGGATCTGCTGGCAAGGTTCTATTATGAAGATATTCCTTGATGGGGTCCATCTAGCTCGGTGAGGCTAAAACTGGGAGTACTTATTCTTCCTCAACACTTACTAATGGCTCTGCCAAGTGTTCTACTGATATTAGTCTGTTCAAGTTATCCTGCGAGATAGTTGCTAACCTTGCTAGCGCTTCTGCTTGCGAGTTCTCTGATCTAGGGACATATCTGACCTTGACTTGCACAAACTTTAATTAAGTTTTTCACTCTTTGAAGATAAATGGTCATTTTCTCTCCCTTTGGCCTCATAAGATCCTTCTATCTGTTTACCACGAGTTGTGAATCACTGCAGATCTCAAGCTGCTCCGTTTCCATCAAGTGTGCCAAGTTGAGTCCTACTATGATAGCATCATACTCCGCGTCATTGTTTGAGGCCTTAAATCCAAAAATAAGGGCGTATTCAACATCTATTTCATCTGGGGAGGTCTGGATTAAACTTACACCACTTTCCTGAGCATTTGTGGTTCTATCCACTGAAATTTTTCATGTGGGGAGGTCAGACACTAGCTGTGTGACACCTGTGCATGCTGCCAGCATGAATTCTGCGATGAAATAAGTCAAAATTCACCTTTTAATTGTAGTTCTGGGTTTGCACCTGATGTCAAATTCGCTTAGCTCAATGGCCTACTTAACCAACCTTCTTGAAGACTCTGGTTTATGTAGTACTTGCTTCATCGGCTGATCTGTAGGGATCTCGATAGTATGAGCTTGGAAATATTGCTTAAGCCTCCTGGCAGTCATGACCAAAGCTAAGATAAGCTTCTTCATCTTTGGATATCTCTCCTCTACCCCCTTAGAACTATGCTACAATAATAAACTGGTTGCTAAGCCCTGTCTCACTCACTTACTAATGTTGCACTTGTCAAGAAATCGGAGACAGCTAGGTATAGAGTAGAAACCTCCCCTTCTAATGGGATTACCGAAACAGGCGAGGAGCTTAGATAATCTTTCAATGCTTTGAACACTTCTTCACACTTGGTATCCCACCGGAACGCCTTCTTTAACACTTGAAAAAAGGGTTGATATTTATCGCTTAATCTAGACACAAAACGACTCAAGGTAGCTATTCTTCCTATCAAACGTTGTACCTCCCTTATGTTGGACGGGGGCTGCATATCCAATACAACCTTTACGTTATGAGGATTATCTTTGATTCCCCTACTATTACTATGAAACCCAGAAATTTCTCCGCAAACACCCCGAAGGCACACTTGGCGGGGTTAAGCTTCATTTTGTTCTCCTTGAGAACCTAGAATGAATTTGCTAGGTGCTCGATGTGGAGCTCTACTTTCAAAGATTTTACCAACAACCTCCATGGTTGTCCCGATTTGCTTTTGGAACATTCTATTTACCAGCCTCTAGTAAGTAGCTCTAGCATTTTTCAAGTCGAAGAGCATGACTTGATAGCAATACGTTCCCTGCTTAGTCACAAAGGACGCCTTTTCTTGGTCATTAGGATCCATTCTAATCTGATTGTATCCAAATAAGGCATTTATAAAGTTGAGAAGCTCGTTTCAAGCTGTGGCTTCTACGATCAGATCAATCTGAGGTAAGGGAAAGTTGTCTTTGAGGCATGCTCGATTAAGGTCAGTAAAGTCGAAGCAGAGTGGCCATTTTCTATTGGTCTTCTTGACGAGGACTACATTGGCTAACCAAATCGGGTAGTCTACTTCCCTGATGACTTTGGCATGAAGAAGCTTGTTAACCTCCTGATTGATGGCCTTCTGACATTCTGGAGCGATACTCATCATTTTCTGCTTAATGGGTTTGCAAATAGGGTTTACGTTGAGCTTGTGAGTGATAACTAAGGGATCGATTCCTTTCATGTCTTCTTGTTTTCAGGAAAAGACTTTCAAATTCTCTCCTAAGAAACGTATGAGGAATTCTTTGATTTCTTTACTTAGTTTAGACCCCACGTAAACGAGGTGCTCCGGCTCTTCATCAAGCTGAACAAGTTCCAGCTCTTCCGATGGCATTGATCTGGTTTCCAACTCGTCTCTCATGTCGAGTTCATTCAATTGGATATTCTAAACCTCTTTCTTCTTCACTAAAGCCATATAGCATTCTCGTGCTTCCCGCTGGTCTCCGCGGACCACTTCGACTCTGTTTTTGTCAGAAACTTCACTATGAGGTGATAGACAGTAGGGATAGCCCTCATGGAGTTGAGTGAGGGACTCCCGAGTAGCATGTTATATGTAGAATGTGCATCTACCACTAAAAATCTTACCGTTGCGGCTGTTTGGCAAAACGGGTCGCCTAGGGTGAGCACTAGCTGGATCGCTCCCAAGGACAACACCCTTTCTCCTGAGAAACCCAACAAGTGAGCACTTACTGGCTCAAGTTTTTCCCTTCCTATGTCCATCTTGTCGAATGTAGACGGGAAAATGATGTCTGTCGAATTTTCGTTGTCAATCAAAACTCGATGAACAATTCTGTTAGCTACCACAACTCTTACCACTAAAGAATTATCATGGGGATGCTGACAGCCTTCTAAGTTCACGTTCATGAAAGTGATAGCTGTGTCTAATCGTGTAGTCTTGGACATAGTATGCACTTCCAGAGCTTCTCCAGTTCTGATTTTACGCAGATGAACCTTCCTGGCTGAGTTGGATTCCCTCTCCTGCGAATCCTCCAGATATTACCTTGATCTCCCCCAGAGGTTATTGGTGTGGTACAGGTACTTGTTATTGAGGTGGTGGAGGTGTAGGAGCACGATTTTGATTTTCATAGGCCACAAAGCGGCGTAGCTGCCCTCATTGGATTAGAAATTCAATCTCCTTCTTTAGTTGAATTCAATCATCAGTGTGGTGACCATGACCCCTGTGGTAATCACAATACTTTGTGGGGTCTCTCTTTTCTGGATCTATCTCTATCCGAGGCGGCCACCTTAAGAACTTCTTATTTTGTACATCATACAAAATTTGTGATACTGAGAAGGTCAGAGGGGTGAATTGCTGAGGTGTGTACCTCGGCTGCAGTTCTAGTTGTGGAGGGCCTAAATGATCTCTAACGTTTCCTCTTCTCTTTGGGGAGCGATCTCTGTCTCTCTTTGGAGACCCATCTTGTTCTCTTTCTTTCCTAGGACTTCACTCTTTCTTCTTCTCTTCCTTCCCTTTCTCCTTTTGTGATGATGAACTCCCCACGTTAGAGAGGAGAACTTCCTCACCATTTATGTACTTTCAGCTTTAGCCAGCATCATGGCCATGCTAGCCTAAGGATTCTTCTATATGGAGAACATCAAATCCGTTGATTGCACTTCGAGTCCTGCAACGAATGCAGTATAACAAATTTCTCATCTGGGATATCTACCTTCAGAGATTCTAAGTTAAACCTCTAGATGTAAGATCGTACGTTCTCATAATTTCCTTGCTTCACATTCAATAAATGGTAGCTCGGCTTCCTGTAGATCTAAGCTCCTATGAAGTAGGATACGAAAGAAATAGAGAGTTCCTTAAAGGAAGAAATCGAAGCTGGGGGAAGTCTGTTAAATAATGCCAAGGCTAACCCCTTTAGCGTGATGGCAAAGGCTCTGCATTGCACTGGGTTCTGGTACCCATGTAACTTCATCTTATTTTTATAGGTGTTGAGGTGGTCCACGGGATCTTTTGTCCCATCAAAGGCCTCTACCTAGGCATTCTGTACTTCTAGGGGAGGGGAAAATGTAACACCCTAGTAGTGAATGGGGATTCAATTTGTTGCACCAGAGTGTCCATTGTCACTGGAGTCTTACCCCTTACTGTCTCCTTCATGTGACTGAGCTCTTGCTGGATGTCATTGAAGCACTGAAAAGAGGGAAAATCATTTTTTTGATTCCCTCGTTTTGGCTCTACACCTCTTCATCATCACCGTTCCTAGGTGGTGGATAAGGAGCCTAGCTATTCTTTGCTCTTTCATTTGCTTCTCTGAGGGGGTCGAGGCGTTGATACCTCCCTTGTGGGTGACCTCCGAGGGTTGGTCGTGTATGCTGAGGACGTTGCAAGAGCTCTTCGTTTTGCTGGAGCAAATGCTGGTTAACCAAGCAAAAAGTTTCCACTTCATTCTTTGTAGGGGAATCCACCACAGGAGGATTATCTTCGGCTGTGGGCACGAAATCAGAAAGGTTTTCTCGTTGTCTTCCACTGGTAGCTTCTTGCTGGTTCGGCGTCCTTGGGGGATTCATCTGACTTATGCGCATATTACGCTTGGAGACCATCAATTACTAAAGAATCAGTATACTTGTAACAGGAACAGTCATTCCCACAGACGGCGCAAAACTGATGGTGTTATTCCACATGAATGAGCAGTGAATGTGAGGGTAAAAACAAGAACAGATCTGAGCTACAAGGTTCATGCCTTGCTGTGTGGATTTGATAGTTATTTTGAGTGTGGTACATGTAACACAGAGGAAATATAGCGCTTTACCGGCTTGGGAGCTCGGCTAGTCCACTCTTTTATGGAGACTCTTGCTCCTGGGGTGTATATTCATTCAAAATGCGTTTACAGTTTACTTTTGATACGATTAGGGTCCCCCTTCTCTTGGTTGAGACGATATACAATATTTATAGTGCAATTTCTATCTTGAAGAGATCTCCATCCAGATCTTTGCCCTTCATCCATAGGATCTCCCTTAATTTTGGGAGAAGATTTTGGTCAATTCAGAATTTTTCACATTGGATGGAGCTTGAATATTATTTCGGGGGGTGTCAGTTATCATCTAGCTATATCCTTATCATTTCAATTATCTTTTCGTCTGTGAGGAGCTCTAGTTCTAGCCCCCTAAGCTCTGAATGTCTCGTCTGATCTCTTAGTGTGAGCTTAATTCCTAAACTCGTTCTTGATTGATTTTTTTTTCTAGGGATCATCAGTATCAATTTTTTTTTAGGGATTCCGTAGTCAAATTCATCATGATTGAATAGCTCGTAGCACAAAGACTGGGCATGAGATTTGTTTGTAAAACAGTACAACTGACTAATTTATTGCATGTACATGTGGCTTGAATAGAAAGTCTATGCTATTGAAAAAATATATAGCATTATATTAAAGTTATAATTTTTTATGGTAAAATTATATATTTTTAAAAAAATTATAATTACTCAAAAAAAGATTATGATCAATCACATATACTAATGATCGATTATGAACTTCCATTGAGTAGTTATAACCTTAGTCACATAATTCGCGCTCTGGAAGTGAATTCTCAATGAATTCGTACTCTCATTTTATAAAATTCATCAATTCAATTTTTTAGTTAGACTATTTAATATTTTTACTTATTTATATGTTTTTTTATTATTACTTAAACTTTTATTTGAGAAGTATTGACCTAGACTTGAAGATACATATTAAACAGAAATAATATTTGAAAACTATAATTACTATTTTAGGACTTTAGAATCAGTATATATTTAAAAATTAAATAATTTGTCAAAATTGTGTGACATTTTAATTTTTCATATTAAATTCTTATGGGTGAATATGTGTTTGTATGCATATAATATGACACTTTAAAGACGTTCATATTTTCATTTTTTTTTAATATTGACGGTTTTATTCTCCCTCTTTCGCCCCAGCTCCCGTTTTCACTTTATATGATCTAGGTTGTCACTTTTCAGTTATAGTTAAATTTTGACCTTTAAAAGTTGTAACTTAATCTTGAAATTATAATTTTCGGTATCAATCACAATATTTCATAATTGATCATGACATTTATAAATTCTATATGTCCAAAAAAAAATGTAATTTAAGTCTTATAAAATTTGAATTTTTATTCTATAACACTGATGGTGCCGTAGCCTCTCCATGAACTATTGGCAGCATCGTGTTACTATAAAAAAGGAATTATTATGGGAATGTCCATCTAAGAAAGAGTTTTGCGACGTAAAACACAAAAAAAATCGTCCTGTATGTCTTTTCCGAATGGATTGGCTGACCATTCGCTTTGTGTTGCCTTCACAAGCGGTCTTATCTCCGTTTAATAAGAATGATCAAAACTAGGAATGATATATTTTTTATCTTTTGAGAAAATAAAATAGGAATGATACATTTTTTTTTTATTTGTATTTAGTTGGATGGATAAAAAATAAAAAAAATTAATATATATATATATATATTTGTGATGACTAAGATTAGAGGTAACAATCGAGTTGTATCATATCAGATTCGTGCTGCGTCGTTACGGGTTTGTGTCGAATATTAGTCACACCTAACTCAACTCATTTAGCTAATTGTATCGTGTCGAGTTACGAGTTGACATGTTTATTTTTCGTATCGTGTTTGTGTTCGAGTTAATTAAGTTCGCGTCATAAAATTCGTGTCGAATTCGAATCGTGTCATCGTGTTAGTTAAAAATTTTCACTCCTAATTAAGATAGGAAAAATATTTTTTTAATTTAAATTTTTTATTTTTTTATTTATTAGTTTTATTTTTTATATAAAATTAATGTATACATAATATATGTAAATAT
>CM042187.1:16607492-16645660 GCA_023539305.1 Ilex asprella
AAATTAATGTATACATAATATATGTAAATATAAAAAGATATATAGTAGAATAAGATAAATATCAACACAAATAATTAATTTTTCATCCGATTTTGGAGGGATTGATTTTGGTGAGTTGAAGGAAAGTTAATCCATTCACTTTTCCATCATTCTTTCTTTCTTTCTTTATCAAACACGATGGTTTATTTATTCTTCCAACTTTTCATCCTTCCAACTTTTCATCATTCTGTTTTTCCATCATATCAAACGGAGCATTAAGAGAAGTCCATTTGCGCCCCTAAATCAATAGGACACCATTTTATATAAGTTTAAATTTTAATCAAGTCTAATGTTTCAATAAATATTTTTGGGTAAATTGTAGCGAATGTCCCCAAAGTATGAGGATTGTCTTATTTTGGTTCTCAATGTTTTAATTGCATCATTTTAGTCCCTAAAGTATTGAATATGTTTGTACATAGTGCCTCAAGTAGACAACGTATAGATTACTAACGATTTTTTATCATAAACTTGTCACGTAATACCTAAATATGGATGAAAAATAATGTTGATATCTCTTAAAGAAAAATTGGGTAGTTCTTGACAAAAAATGTATAATGTGAGTAATTTTTGACCAAAATTAAATTATTTTATGATCAAAACTGTGTAATTTGAGTAGTTATTTAACCAAAATTTGAGTAAAAATTTGGTCAAGAGTTATTCAAATTATTTTTTTGTCCATATTTAAGTATTATGTGACAAGTTTATGATAAAAAATTGTTAGCAATCTAGATATTGTCTGCTTGAAGGACCATATAAAAATATATTCAATACTTTAAAGAGCAAAATGATGAAATTGAAATATTAAGTACCGAAATGAGACAAATATCATACTTTGAGGACCTCCTGAACAATTAATCCAAAATTTTTAGATACATATTCAATTAAATATAATTTTATTTTAGTATGTCAAAAAGAAATTAGATTTTTTAAAATTTGAGTTGAGTTTGTTGAGAATTTATTTATGTTGCTAATGATAATATAAAGCACCATTCGGGTCTATGATATTTAGGCTAAGTTTATTATTTATAATTTTATTTCTTTTCATTGTTTATATTAATAATAAATATAATAAAATTTTTTTTTACCATTATATCAGGTATCACACTTTGTTTGAATTAACTATATTATCTATTGAAAAAAGTTGGTTAAAAAAAACTTAAATACAAGAATATAATAAACACTTTGGCATCTCAAAAAATAATAATATAAATAATATATTATAAAATAATTAATTAAATATAAAAAATATTTTAAAAATTAATATAACTTCACTTAAATTTTCACTTTAGGCCTCATTTTGTGTCGGCCGTCCCTGAATTTCAAAACCCAACTCCAATTTTGCCCATGGCGACTAGGCAATAACTAACCCACATGCATACACTTCATGTCACAAGAAGTTTCGTAAGAAAATACGTACAATCACCCATGCTAAATGTAGCTTTGGAAGAAAGTAGGGGTGCAACTTGGATTGGACAACTCGAGCTCAACTCAAAAAAATTAGGATTTGGGTTAAAATTTTTAATATTTGAGTTGAGCTTGGAACCCGAATTTAACTTGAGCCGGGCTCGGGTTGTGATATTGGAAATCGGAATTCAACCCGGCCTTGATAAATTTTATATATATATATATATATATATATAACATTATCACTTTTTTTTTTCTTTTTTACTCAATCGTCCTATGTGTCTTGTTGTTTGTTACTCTGCTATGCGTGATTAGTGGTGATAGTGTGATGTTTTAAGTTTAATGTTTTTATGAGTCTAATTTCTATGTTTTTTGAGATTGTGCTTTGAGATCACTTGTTTTTTGGTGTGAAAGCAGATGATCAATAATCGTACAGTGTTATGAATGAAATATATTAATTGTTTTATGAATTTGTAATTATTACTCCTCTCTCTGTTTTTCTTGTAGTGAACCCGAATTCAACCCGAACCCGTCCGAATTAAACTTGGGCAGTGTTAGGATTATAGTTAGAGTTAGGGTTGAAGATTATATACATAGGATTGAGCTAGAATTGACTGTCTAACCCGTCCAAATTACACATGTAGATACAAACAAAGAATTAAGACCATGTCAATATGCTTATCATCAAAAACATCTAAATTTCAACTTTTCGCAGTGATTGCTAACTAGTTCCTGAGCTATTGGGGTTTCTAAAAGGTGTTGAAATTTCCAATTCAACACTTTCTCATTCGGCCAACTCAAAAAAGATCACCATGGAAAATGTCAGCCTCAGGGTATTGACCAACAGTATATTCAACCATGTAACCTTTGAAAAATAAAATGAAAAAAACTTGAATTTTGAGAACTACAAATAGCTGACATTGCCTAAGGTTTTTCTTCCTCACTAATATTATTGGAACATAATTAAAAAATATAATTTGAGAATATAATGAATTGTGACCAATAAATTAGTAGTGGAATGTTTTTAATGATGAGACCCATGGATAGCTTTAGCTCATTCTAATAAGTGTTCTGTAATGTCTTTCCCATCCGTCTAAGAAATCCACCTCAATGTCCCAGGTTATTTACACTCCAAACAAATTTTCACATTCATATGTCTTGAAGTTAGATTTTCAACTTATAAAAATACAATAATCGTCAACATTGATTTAATTTTCATCTATTTTGATCCAATTGAACAAAATTTATTTCCTCGCTCAAAAAAATCATTTTTTTTGCACAATCCCCATTGTTAGACAACTCAACTAATGTACACCTACCTTCCTCGTCTCTCCTTACCTCTCTTTTAAGAATTAATTTTTTTTTTATAAAATATACATATTTTATGATCAATATTTGATTTTTAGTGTTGCAGAGTGTATTTAGTCATGAAATTATTACTAATATTATTGAATTATTAGGCTATCTTATTCCACCGAATAATATCAGGGCCGACAGAACTCTCCAAGCTGTGCCGGCTGCTTAAACTTTTAGGTAGCTATGGTTTATGGTTTCCAAACGTTTACACATCATTTTCAACTCTAATCATGCATCATCTACGAAATAATAACACAATTCATCTACTAGAATGAACATATATGGGTCGGTGCATTTGAAAAGTAGATAGGCCGTACAAGTGGGTCGTTAAATTTGAAATAATAAGCCTAGAACACCATAATCAATTTCAAATTTGCTTCAAGCAGTAAGCCTGAAATTTGGTCTTAGTTTAAATATCTGTTTTAGATTTGCTATTTGACCATGAATGATTTCCCAAAATAACAATTTCATCAGCAATATTCTCAAAAAAAAAACAGTTTGTAGAAAACAATTTACATATTAAGTTTTTTTAAAACCAAATTTACATATTTTTTACCATGTAATTGATCTAATAATTCTTTAATTAAAAATAGGAATTTAATATACTTTTTTGAAAAGTATATGATTGAGATTATTATTGACCAGTTTGCAAGCCAAACTGCAACAAAATAATGGGATGTAAAACCGAAAAATACAATAATGGGGGCGAAAAATACTGTGTAATGATATGTTCCATTCCAAATGCTATCATGACAAATCACTCGTTTAATTTACCAGTGGATTGGCTGGTTGCGCTACGTTCATAAACAGCCATAAGGTCAAACCCCAAAATCAAAATTTTCACAAGGTGATAAGTCAATAACGCATCCAAATCCATGCATTTCATGCAACAAGAAATTTCATAAGAAACTACGTACAATTACACAAGCTTATTGCAGCTGTTAATTAAGAATAGTAGAAGAAATTTGAAAGAACTCAAAAATATCATCCACTTTGTGTTGAAATTTTCAATTCAACATTTTCTTTCATTCATCCAACACAAAAAAGATCACCATGGAAAAGGGCCACTAGGTGAGTACCCCATTAGTATTGACTAACTCAATATTCAACCAAGTAACCTTTGAAAATTAAAATGAAAAAAAATTGAATTTAGACAGCTATAAATAGCTGGCATTGCCTGAAGTTTTTGCTCCCCAACACCAACAAATTAAGACGATGACAACCTCAAGAGCATCTTTGCTTTCACTTTGTCTTGTTTTTCTCTTCTAATTTTTGTGGGTAGCTTCAGCTCATTCCAATAAAGCTTTTCTTCAATGTCTTTCCCATCTATCTAGGAAATCCACCTCAATGTCCAAAGTTATTTACACTCCAAACAATTCTTCGTATTCATCTGTCTTGGATTTCTCTATTCAAAACCTAAGATTCACTTCACCCAGCATCTCGCGACCTTTGGCCTTAATCACGCCATTGCACGAGTCTCATATCCAAAGAGCTATATATTGTTCTAAAAAATACGGCATACATATAAGGGTTCGAAGTGGAGGACATGACTACAAGGGTCTTTCTTATGTTTCTCCAGTTACCATTCATCATTATTGATATGAAAAACATGCAATCAGTCACTGTCAATACTAAAGACAACACGGCGTGGATTTAAGCTGGCGCGACTCTTGGTGAACTTTATTATAACATCATAAATAAGAGTAACACACTTGCCTTTCTGGCAGGTATTTGGCCTTTCGTGGGTGCTGGTGGACATATAAGTGGCAGAGGATACGGTATTCTACTAAGTATATTTGGTCTTGCTGTTAATCATGTAACTGACGCTCGGTTGATTGTTGTCAATGGTAGAGTTCTTGATAGAAAATCAATGGGATAAGATCTCTTCTGGGCTATTAGAGGAGGTGGAGGCACTAGTTTTGGTGTTATCTTGGAATGGAAATTAAGTTTAGTTACTGTTCTAAAAACGGTAACTATTTTCACAGTCAATAGAACGTTGGAACAACGTTGAACTTAAAGAGGATTTATTTCTTTTGTCCAGCGGAACAGGAATTCGTATATTGGAATTTTGGTCTTCAGCGGCATTCCTTGGACGATCGACGTTGAAGTTTGGGTTTGTTCTTTGTTTTGGGCCCTCTTCGAAAAAAATAAGTTTGGTGAATTGAGGATATTTTTTGGGCACTTCTATTTATATTATAATAGTGCTAGAGAAAATATACGTTCTCTTACATTTTGTTTGGAGAATTTTGTAATCTCCAATCATTTGATATTAAAATCTTATCGGTGTATTTCGTTCGTGGATGTAGACTTGCCTGTTAAGCCGAACCACGCAAATCTTGTATTTATTATTATTATTTTATATTTCGTTGCGATATTATTTTATTTGTGGAATTAGTTCATAATAGTTTCATTGTGTTTGTAATGATAATCATCTCATTAAAGCCATGCTTGAGGCATTGGCAAACAATGATCACAACTAGAACGATTATTGAGCTTGTTCAATGTTGGTATATAGATTAGAGTCAAGACAATACCATGGTTTCGCTTCGTTTTCCAACCCATAGCTCATGTTACAGAAATGGAACAAAAATCACATCTTCCAACTTGGTAATTAAGCACCATATTCATTTAAATGCTTTCTATCTACATTCCGCCATCCATTCCAAGTTTAGGAACTCATGTAACAGTATCCCAATCAAACATCTGACCAAGAAGATGAGCGGAATAGGGTACTAGACACTGTCCATCTAGTTGAGACCTTTTGAATTGCAGGAGTAAAAGATCACCAAGTGGGCGTCTTATGGAATGCCTTATGGAGCACATCTGGCAACAATCAAGAGGGATTTTGTTGTATAGTTCAGGTCGAAGCAAGGTAATTTATTATTGATGATACCTAGAATATATCCTAGGGATACGCTTGGCTGGACCAAGAGGACAGCTCAGATATGCAGGGCTCAGAGCTCATATCTAAGGCTCCGTTCAGAATTCGCAATCAAGGAAGTAAGGGGTGGACAGCTGGATCACATAAGGCATCCCTAGAACAAGGGCTAAGCTACATTCAAGGCACAAAACTTTTAACCAACCTAGATCCTCCCCTAAAATCAAGGAGGATACCACGCTTGAAGGGCGAAGATCTCTGCAAAGATCCCACTAAACAAGCAACGACCCTATAAATATTGTATGACTCCTCCATTAAGAGAAAAAACCCTAATCGCCCTCGTATAGCATTGTAAAACATTAGAGAAATGAATAAAGGAAAGGAACAAGAAACTCCATTGGAGAGTGGACTAGCCGAACTCCTGTGCCGGTGAACCACTATACATTTTTTGCATCTTGTTTCTTACTCCTTGGTTATTAGCTGCACCCACATTTCACCTCACGAGCCCTGTAGCTCAGATTGGTACTCGTTCTCATATACTCACGCTTCTTCTCAGTCTTGAGTCCTTACACCATTAGTTTGGCGCCGTATGTGGGAACGACTGGTCCTTTTACAAAAACGCTGATCTTTCAGTGACTGATGGTCTCAACTCGCAACATGAGTAGAAGCCAAACAAACCCACATCGAATGCAGATTCAATCCGAGAATGTCCCAGGGACTAATCCCCTTGAGGGGAATCCCCCCACAAATAATGAGTTCGAGGCCCTTCGCCTTGTCAACCAGCACTTGATGCAGCAGAATGAAGAGCTCATGAAGCTCTTGCAACGCTCATGAGAGGCACGACTAGCCCATGAAGGCCAAAATAGCCCCCTTCGTAAAGATCAATCGTACCTCGATCCCTTTAGAGAAGTCAATGATGTGAAGGAAAACAGCCAGACCATGGGGGAAGTTTCCCATCGACCCCCAAGGAATGGCTACAATAAAGAGGTACAAAGTCAGAACGATGGAGCAAAAATGAATGACTTCTTCCTTTATCAACAAGAAAGGAGAGAATAACACTAGGAGTAGCACTTTAAGGATATTCAGCTGGAGCTCAACCATATGAAGGAGGCGGTAAAGGGGAAAGTACCAGTCACGATGGACGCCCTGGTGCAGTAGACTGACTCCCTATTTACCACTGGAGTGCTACACTTCCCCCTTCCTCCGAAGTTCAGAATGCCCCAAATTGAGGCATTTGATGGGACGAAGGATCCAGTAGATCACCTCAATACCTACCAGAACTAGATGGAGATATATGAATACCAGGATCCTTTTGCCCTTAGCGTGGTTTAATAGACTCCCACCAGCAACGATCTCATCCTTTAAAGAGCTCTCTATATCATTTATGTCTCACTTCATAGGAGCTTGGATTTACAGAAAATTAAGTTACCACCTTTTAAACGTGAAACAAGGGTCCTAGGAGAACCTGAGGTCTTACATTCAAAGGTTCAATTCGGAATCATTGAAAGTGGATATCTAGACAAAAAGTTTGCTATTACTGCTTTCATAGCTGGTTTAGGTGTACAATCCAAAAACTTGATGTTTTTCATATCAAAGAATCCCCAGACAAGCATGGCTGAGGTGCTAGCCAAGGCTGAGAAGTATATCAATGGCGAGGAAGCTCTTATCTCGAAGGTGGGGAGCTTTTACTTGCACAAGGAGAAGGAAAAGAGGAGAATAAAAGGGACCGAAGTCCCAGGAAGGAAAAAGGGCGAGATAAGTCTCCAAGAAGAGACAGAGATCATTCCCCCCAAGAGAAAAGGAGATATACGAAATCACTTGGGTCCTCTTCAGCTAGAGCTTCAGCTCATGTATGCACCTCGACAGTTACCTCCTCTTACCACAACAATATCACAGATTTTGTATGAGGTATAAATAAGAAGTTCCTGAGGTGGCCACCTCGGATGAAGGCAGACCCAGCCAAGAGAGATCTCACCAAGTATTGCGAATACCACAGAGATCATAGCCACCACATTGATAATTGTATTCAACTTAAGAAGGAGATTGAGTTCGTGATCCAGCGAGAGCATTTGCATCGCGACATTACTCGTGACAACCAGAACCAAGATTTTTCACCTCTACCACCTCGGCAGCAAACCCTCGCTCAACATCAACAACCCTTGGGAGAAATCAGGGTGATAGCCGGGGGATTTTCAGGAGGTGGGGAGTCCAGTTCTGCTAGAAAGGCTCACCTGCACAGAATCAGAGCTGGAGAAGCGTTGGAGGTGCATACTGTGTCTAAGTCACCCCAGATGAGCACAACCATTACCTTCTCAGACTCAGATATAGAGGGTTACCAGCATCCCCATGATGATCCACTGGTGGTAAGGGCTGTTGTGGCAAACAGAATAATTTATCGAGTTCTGATTGACAACGGGAGCTCTGCAGACATCATTTTTGCCTCTGCCTTTGACAAAATGGGCATAGGAAGGGAGAAACTAGAGCCAATAAGTGCTCACCTATTGAAATTCTCAGGGAAGAGAGTATTACCACTAGGATCAATTCAGCTTATACTCACTATGAGAGATCCTTGTTTCAAGCCACCACAATTGTAAAGTTTCTAGTGGTAGATGCACCTTCCGCATATAATATGTTGCTAGGGAGGCCTTCTCTTAACGCCATGAGGGCCATCCCCTTTGCCTATCACTTAGTCGTGAAAATTCCTACAGCAAAATTGAGTTAGAGGTGTCCGAGGAAATCAGCGCATAGCCAGAGAATGCTACACGGCTTCGATGAAGCAGAAAGAGGTTGAAAGCGTTCAGGTGGATGAACTCAACATGAGGAACGAACTGGATACTAAACTAATGACATCAGAAGAGCTGGAACCCATTCAGCTAGATGAGGAGCCAGAACACCTTGTATACGTCGGGTCTAAATTGAGCAGAGAAATCAAGAACCTTCTCTTCCAATTCCTGAAAGAAAACATAGGGGTGTTTTCTTGGAGGCAAGAAGACATGGAAGGTATTGACCCTACGATTATTACCCACAAGCTAAGCGTGAACCCTACTTGCAAGCCCATTAAACAGAAAAGAAGGAGCAACGCCCCTTGATAGATCTCCATGAATCCCCAAAAATAAAAAAGAAGCATTGATCCCACTCCTCAGAAGGGGAAAGTAGATCATACATGTGTGTAGATGGAAAGTAGAGGAAGGGGACGTCGAGGCGGTGGGAAGAACAATCAACCACCACTGGTCTTTGATCACCAAGTCTTTGTGGAGGCTATTGGTGATGCGGCAGCTACTATTGCACAGGCCAGTGCTATAGCTGCTACTATTGCACATACTAGTACAAATGTGGGATACGAAGGTTCAAGTAACCTTCAGAAGTTCAATGCACACCATCCTCCGACTTTCATGGAAGGGGCGGACTCGATGGTAGCTGATCGTTGGTTCCGGCAGGTTGAAAAGATATTATGGGCTATGGAGATCACCTTTGATGTCACTAAGGTAACGCTAACTACTTTTCAGCTAGAGGGAGAATCCCAATTGTGGTGAGATTGGGTAAAGGCCTCAAGGAATTTGGAGGCAATGACTTGGGGAGAGTTCCAAGAGCTCTTCATGGGCAAATATTTTCTGCCGTCTGTCCGACAAGCTAAGGCTCGGGAGTTCCTAAATCTGAAATAAGAGACTATGACAGTGCTAGAATATGTGACTAAGTTCACGGAATTAGCCTGTTTCGCTGACAATTATGTGGCCACAGATATGGCCAAGGTGCGGAGGTTTGAGGATAGGCTAAAATTGTCCATTCGGGGTAAAATTGTGGGTCTTCTTCTTCAAGACTTTGACTTGATGGTCGAGAAAGCTATGACCATTGAGAGATAGGTGGAGGGCACACAAAACATCTGAGAAGCGGGTATTAAACATAAGAAGAATGAGGGTCAATCCTCTTCTTCTAGTATTGGGAAGAAGCAAATGACTTGTTCTCTACAGGGACATCAAGGGCAGGGTCGCGGCTAACAAGGCCAAGGTCAAGGTCGATCCTCCCAAGGTAGGGAAAACTTCAGGACCACCTACTAGGTAGGTCAGAAGACTTGTTATTTTTGTCACCAGCTAGGTCATATAAGGAAGGATTGTCCTCAACGGCAGGGATCCAAGAGTTATGGGACATCCCAGTCCCAGTCTTCAGTGAGGCAGCCACAGACACAGTTTGTTCCTCCCTACCCCACCATGGGCTAGGGAAGCGAGTACCAGTTCTAGGGTGCTACACAAGTGCCTACCATTTTTTGAGTGGGGAATCCGTAATAAGGCCAAATGGGCCAGATCATGGATCGTGGTCGAGGCTAAGGCTCACAAGCTGGGACTTCGAGGACCCAAGGGTGTGTCAACGCCACCACAACTCAAACTAATCCAGTGGATCAATCAGTCATTCATGGTACATTTCTACTCACTCGCTTATGAGCAAGAGTACTATTTGACTCTGGTGCATCTCATTCTTTTATTGTTGCATCATGTGTGAATGATTTGGGCTTAGAGATTGAAACCTTGGAAGAGTCATTGCATGTGAGCTCTTCCCTAGGAGCTAGGGTGAGGATTGACCAGATATATCGGGGTTGTGAGTTAAAAATCTCAGGGATTCTACTTACGGTGGACCTTAAGGTCATGGACATGTCGGAGTTCGATGTCATCCTTGAGATGGGCTGGTTGACGGCACATCGTGTTGTTATAGATTATGATCGGAAGAGGATCACTGCTTATACGTCAGATGGTGTTTGTTTTAAGTTCAAGGGTAAACAACATGACGATTTACGTCAAGTAGTGTACGACTCTCGATGGCATAGTTAGTTGATAGGTTGGCTAGCAAGCCTTACCCTAGAGGACGAGGCGAGACATGAGTTGGGTCTACCTCCACATAGGGATGTGAATATGAGGATGTTTTTTCGGATGAATTATCAGGATTACCTCCACATAGGGATGTGGACTTTACTATTGAGTTACACCCCGGTACATCGCCAATTTCTATGACTCCACATAGGATGACACCTGCTGAGTTGCAAGAGCTCAAGGTCCAAATGCAAGAATTGATGGACAAGGGCTTCATTAGACCGAGCACCTCACCTTAGGGCACTCCGATGTTGTTCACCAAGAAGAAGGACAAAACTCATCGACTATGCACAGACTACTGACACTATCAAGAATAAGTATATTTTACCTCGGATTAATGATTTGTTTGATCAATTGAGATGAGCGTGAGTCTACTCCAAGATAGATCTTCACACCAGTTATCATCCGTTAAGGGTTAGGGACACTGATATCCCTAAGACAGCGTTTAGGACGCGGTATAAGAATTTTAATTTTATAGTCATGCCTTTCGAATTGGCGAATTCTCCAGCGGCTTTCATGGATCTCATGCATTGGGTGTTCTAACCCTACATAGATTAGTTTGTCGTGGTCTTTGTTAACGATATTTTGATCTACTCCAAGTGTGAGGACGAGCATAAGAGTCACTTGAGGGTTGTTCTCCAGACCTTGAGAGACCATCAGTTGTACACCAAGTTCAGCAAGTGTGAATTTTAGTTTACTAAGGTAAAATTTTTGGGACATATGGAGTCTATTACGGGTGTATCTATGGACCTGGAGAAGGTTGAACTAGTCATGAATTGGGAAAGGCTGAAGTCAGTCTTTGAGATATGCAATTTCTTGGGATTAGCATGGTATTATGGTGGTTCATTGGGGACTTCTCTCAATTAGTTGCGCCTATGACGAGGTTGACCGGAAAAGAGGTCAAGTTTGAGTGAAATGATTCATGTGGGAAGACATTCTAGGAGTTGAAGAGGAGGCTTACTTCAACTCCTATTCTGATAGTTCCAGAAAAGGGACAGAGGTACAAAGTGTATTGTGATGCCTCTAAGGACGGACTTGGATGTGTCTTGATGCAGTCCTGGAGGGTAATGGTTCATGGTTCTCAGTAGTTTAAGAACCACGAGCAGAATTACCCTACACATGACATGGAGTTAACAACCATACTCTTTGCCTTGAAGGCTTAGTGCTACTATCTATATGGTGAGAAGTTTGAGGTATTTTCGAACCATAAAAGTCTGAAGTACATCTTTACACAGCGGGACCTCAACATGAGGCAACACAAGTGGATGAAATATCTAAAAGGCTATGACTTCACTTTGCATTACCACCCCGGTAAGGCAAACGTGGTGGCTAATGCACTCAGCTGGAAGTCACGGGGAGTCTTGGTTAGTGTGACTTCCGGTAGTGGCAAATGCTCGAGACTGTGGGACAGTTCGGGCTACGTTATATGGGTCAGGCTCAGGGTACATTGAAAAGTTTGGTGGCTACACCTTCCCTATTGAACAGGATAATTGAGTCCCATGGGCAAGACCTAGTGATAGTGTTCATTAAGGATCAAGTGCAGTCAGGTACAGGTGATAAGGGCTGGACCATTCATACGGATGGTAGTCTTTGGTATAGGGGAAGGATTGTGGTTCCCCAGTCAGCGGAGATGAGAGCGAAGATCCTTAGGGAATTCCATTGCTCCCATTTTGCTGTACATCCAAGTGGTACAAAGATGTATCATGATCTTCATCGCCAGTATTACTGGAGTGGAATAAAGAGGCAAGTTGGTGACCTTGTCAGTCGATGTCTCACATGTCAGCACGTAAAGGCTGAGCACCAGAGACCAGCAAGCTTACTCTAGCCCTTAGAGGTAGCTGAGTGAAAGTGGGAGCATGTCATGATGGATTTTGTGACCCACTTGTCACGAACATCGCGGGGATATGACGTGGCGTGGGTGATAGTGGACCGGCTTACTTTTTGGCGATATGGATAACCTTCACACTGCAGGAATTCTGTAGGTTGTACGTATGGGAGATTGTTTGATTGCATGGGGTGCCCGTATCAATAGCATCAGATCGGAATGCCATATTTACAACTCATTTTTTAGAGAGTTTCTAATAAGTCATGGGGACATAATTGATGATGAACACTGCGTTTCATCCCCAGATGGATGGTCAGTCGAAGAGGACCATCCAGACTTTAGTGGACATGCTAAAGGCATGCGTCCTAGATCTCAAGGGTAGTTGGGAAGAGCATTTACCCTTAGTGGAGTTCATTTATAACAATAGTTATCAGGCGAACATACAGATAGCAGCCTATGAGGCACTATATGGGAGGCCTTGTCAATCTCTTATTTGTTGGACAGAGGTAGGGGAGAGAACCTGTACAGGTTCGGAATTGGGTAGTGACACCTCGGAGAAGGTGGACTTAATACAGAACCGTTTTCTCACGGTTCAGAGCCGATAGAAGAGCCACGCCGACAAACGATGGCGACCTCTAGAGTTTGAGGTGGGAGATCATGTCTTTTTGAAGGTGATGCCTCATAGAGGAGTGGTCAGGTTCGGCAAGCGAGGAAAACTATTGACGAGGTATATTGGGCCCTTCGAAGTACTCAAGAGGGTAGGTACAACTGCTTACCGACTGTCGTTACCGCCAAATCTATCGGGAGTTCATGCAGTATTTCATGTCTCTATGCTCTGAAAATACTCCCCAGATCCGACTCTTATGGTGGATTGGGCCGAGCTTGTTGTTGATGCGGATGGTACCTTCGACGAGGGACTAATGCATATCATGGATAGCTGGGATCAGGTTTTGTAAAGTAAGACCATGAGGCTAGTGAAGGTGCTGAGACAGCACCGAGGAGTGGAGGAGGCGACATGGGAGTGCAAAGACACTATATGTACCAACTATCCTTTCTTATTTGAAGATGGAGGTACATTCTTATAGTCATTTGGTATTAAATGACTGTTGCATATGCATTTGATTGCGTGTGCACGTATGACTGTTACATATGCATTTGATCAGCTGGTTCCGATGTGTGAGAGAAAGAGAAGAGAAAAGTTTGATTTTAAGGCTTTTCCCTTCAATTCTCGGAGTTTCGTCGATCCAAAACCGTCGAGGCAAGACTTAAAGTTGATCACCTCGACGAGGGCTACAACTACGTACCAAAAATAAAAGATTCCACCAAAGATCCAAGAGAAGACTTTGTGAAAAATCAAGAGGTTTAGGGAATGGGAGGTGTTTTTGGAGGTTCTACCTTCATTTTTACGCTTCAAGAAGTAGGGTTCTTCCTATTTGGGTTTTATTCCTACTCTATGATGTCCAAGGGACAAGGGTTGGGTGTATGTGTACATTAACCTATGTATATATATTTATGGAAATGGGAAATGAGTCTAGAAATGATTTAAACCAAATTCTAGTTTGAATTTGATATATGGAAGTTCTTATGTGATCTCTTGGAACTTGGGATTGTGTGGGCATGCTATATGTTATATTGTACCTTGAAGGTGTTTGATTAAATGTCTTGGATAATTGAATGTTGTTATTTTGATGTAACTGAAAGAACATGTTTGAGTTTGTTGTGATATGTGGACATATGCTTATTGATATATTGAGTATAATGATGATTTATGGAAGTTATATGCATATGATATAAATTTTCATGGAATATGTTGATATGTGGTTTAATTTGTCTATATGGCATACATTACATATGGTACATGACATTGACATGTAATGGTTCATTACATTGTAATTGCACGGAGACATCGCATCTTGACAGTGTGTGTACATGTTGTCGTCATCACCTCACTTGGTGGATGACAGGTAGACTCGAAAGGTGTGGATCAAAGATCCCGTTGAGTCACATGGTTGCATGAAATCAAATTGAGTCAGGGTAGTAAGAAGGGGCTAGAAGATCCCTCGGGTGCAAGGCCAGGTAGTTGGGATATGCATTCTCTTGGTTCGGTCCTTAGAGTGTGTAGGTGTACTCGGAACTTTCGATGGAAGTCTATAAATTTTATGTAGGTTGGGTGACCTTTGGTGTAAGTCCATGAATATCCATACCAACAAAGACCCTAGATTGGTAATTGTCATTTGATGTGTAACATAGACGACGGATTCATATACAATGACACTTGCATGTGTTGAGGAGCCGGGAAATGCTCAGGTTGAGTTGCATGAGTGAGTCTTATCACATTTTATGGCATGACATGATAAATTTAATCATTGAATGTATATTCTTTCTTGGAATGCTATGAATTGTTGAATGTTGCATGTGAACACTTCATATGCATCTTGGTGGGGAGTAGCCTCTGTAGGAAATACTCTATTGAGCGTAACTCACCCTATACGGGAAAATATTTTAGATGTGGGGTTGGCACCGACGGATGGCTTCCATTTAGAGCCTCAAGGATGAAGAGGGGTCGGCTTGTGGCCTTTGAACCATTTTGTTAAAAAAATATGAAAATTATGTTTTGGCTATGTAAATTTATGTAAATGTTTGTAATAAAACTTGTATCTACTATGTTTGTAATAAATCGTTTCAGGGCGAAAACGGGCCCAGATAAGTGGAGGGCGTGTGGCGCGATTTGAGCCAAGCCTCGAAAAATATAAATAGGGGTTAAAATTTGATATTTTGGCTGAAATATCTCTGCACGTCAACTGGTTTCAATGTGTGAGAGAAAGAGAAGAGAAAAGTTTGATTTCAAGGCTTTTCCCTTTGATTCTCGGAGTTCCGTCGGTTGGAATCCGTCTAGCCAAGACTTAAATTTGATCACTTCGATGAGGGCTACGTTTACGTACCAAAAATAAGATATTTCACCGAAGATCCAAGAGAAGACTTCGGAAAAAATCAAGAGTTTTGGGGCTTGGGAGGTGTTCTTGGAGGTTCTACCTTCATTTCTACGCTTCAAGAGGTCAGGTTCTTCCTATTTTCATTTTATTCCTACCCTATGATGTCCAAGGGACAAGGGTTGGGTGTATGTGTACATTAACCTATGTATATATGTTTCTAAAAATGGAAAATGAGTCTAGAAATGGTTTAAACCAAATTCTAGTTGAATTTGATATGTGGAAGTTCTTATGTGATCTCTTGGAACTTGGGATTGTGTGGACATGCCATATGTTATATTGTGCCTTGAAGGTGTTTGATTAAATGCCTTGGATAATTGAATGTTGTTATTTTGATGTAACTGAAATAACATGTTTGAATTTGATGTGATATGTGGACATATGCTTATTTATATATTGAGCATAATGATGATTTATGAAAGTTATATGCATATGATATAAATTTTCATGGAATATGTTGATATATGGTTTAATTTGTCCATATGACATACATTACATATGGGACATGACACTGACATGTAATGGTTCATTACATTGTAATTGCACAGAGACATCGCATCATGACGGTGTGTGTACATGTTGTCGTCATCACCTCACTTGGTGGATGACGGGTAGACTCGAATGGTGTGGATCGAAGATCCCGTTGAGTCACATGGTTGCATGAAATAAAATTGAGTCGGGGTAGCAAGAAGGGGCTAGAAGATCCCTCGGGTGCAAGGTCAGGTAGTAGGGATACGCACTCTCTTGGTTCGGTCCTTAAAGTGTGTAGATGTACGCGGAACCTTCAATGGAATTCTGTAAATTGCATGTAGGTTGGGTGACCTTTGGTGTAAGTCCATGAATATCCATCCCCACAAAGACTCTAGATTGGTAATCGTCATTTGATGTGTAACATAGATGACGGATTCATACACATTGACACTTGCATGTGTTGAGGAGCTGAGAAGGGCTCCAGTTGAGCTGCATGAGTGAGTCTCATCACCTTTTATGGCATGGCATGATAAATTCAAACATTGAATGTATATTCTTTCTTGGAATGTTATGGATTGTTGAATGTTGCATGTGAACACTTCATATGCATCTAGGCGGGGAGTAGTCTCTGTATGAGATACTCTATTGAGCGTAATTCACCCTGTACGGGAAAATATTTTAGATGTGGGGTTGGCACCGACAGATGGCTTCCATTTAGATCCTCAAGGATGAAGAGGAGCCGGCTTGTAGCCATTGAACCATTTTGTAAAAAAATTGTGAAAATTATGTTTTGGGTATGTAAATTAATGTAAATGTTTGTAATAAAATTTGTATCAACTATGTTTGATGTACAAATATAAGTCGTGTAAGTTTTGGAAGAATTTAGGAAGATTTGGAAAGGATTTAAAATGAAAAACATGTGAAATATGCAAAACTGGGTAGAGAGTATTGGTACTGTGTACCGGTACGCTGCTGCCCAGAAGGCAGACTGTACCGGTACGCCCAACTCCAATGGGCAAACCATACCGGTACGTCGTACCGGTACACTTGGGAAAAATCTCAAATTTTAAATGTGTTTTGCCTTGCTTTTGGCTTATATTTTTCTTCCCTCCAATGATGTAAATGAGTCATAATGAAGTATAAATCATGGTCTATTAGACCTTGGCTGGATCCAATGTATAATTGAACTTGGATTACATTGTGGGTTGTAATCCCGGTTAAGGGGATGTTATCACGTGGTGTTAGTTTATGCGGCATTCAAGGGTATTTATGCGGATTGATGGGTTATAAATGATTAATAACTGACCCCCAGATTTAGGGGTGTCACACACACTAGACTCAACTCGACTATAAACTTTAGCTTTGATACCAACTAAATTGTCACACCTTATCCTGATCTCCCATGGATAAGATGTGACTAGGTCTTTGATATACTTGTTTACATATATGTATAATATAGACTCATCAAACATTAAATAAATCTCACAGGTGCAACCATACCACCCCATCACATTAGTCATTAATCTTGATCAGAAAATCTGTCTGATAACCTGTACCGTATATAAAACACCTGTACCAATTGTTTGTATCCCTGATTATAGACATATATAAAATTCCACACTCACATAGCATACATCATAAAGTATTCTTGTTGAGTCTATATACAAAAATATACTATTAATCTTCCATAATAATTTCTCATAAAAATAATACACAACACAGTAAATAGTCAAACAGACACTCAACTTGAGTGATATCACACTAACGTTGCACAAAACTTAATCGGCTGGAGAGTTGACTGGTCTGCTTCTTCCTTTATAGTACCTGAAAAAGAGAAACTATAGGGGTGTGAGCTAAACCAAGCGCTCAGTTACTATACATGTTGTATATGAAATGGAAATGATAGTAATACACTGAAGTAGGTAGATACACGTATCAAACAACAACATCAATCTAATTCCAGATATTTTACAAGCCACATCACCTCCACGCTACCCCTCTTCGGGTAATCGATCCCACATGGATCCGTGTCTCCCGAACTTCCCGGGAACACCACAGTTCTAGCACATCATTGCACGCCCAGTGTTTAGGCATCGACGCTCCCATCTCTAACAGTGCACGACATTCCACAATACACAATACACAGTACAAAACATCATTCAATCACATACGCACATAACACATAATCCTGGAGAAATTCTACTAAATTCTATCATTACTATCATCTTATAATAGCATTTTCAAAACGCATAAAGATATACACCCACCTCAAATATACAGATCTACGACCCATCGGTCCTATCGGTGGATCTTTCTGGTGTTAGTGTATCAGTTCCAACACCGACTATCTCACCCGTTCTACCTAACACATTTGTAATTACAATATCAATATATTTATCACATATATTAATTAATCATGCACTAATGCATGCAAAATGATGCACCCCCAATGTGCCTCGATAACTTTGATTACCGCACTATTCACTTACACACTTGCACTTTTATTTTAGGGATCACATTTTATCCCCAAATCTTCAAAATTATTCACATTAATTACAATAAGGATTAAGTAGGTCAAACACATTGACCGGGGGTTCATTTTCACACATTTCGACCTCGAATCCTAAAAACTACACTTCTATATTTCACACCGGATATTATACTCATTTGCATTCGAAAGTAAAAGTCACATTATCACATCAAACATCATTTAAAAGTGATGCATGCAAAATTTTAGGTTATTTGGATTAAAATTCACACATATAATAATAACATTTAGAAATCAAGGTTTCGGAGTTACCAGCACCCTTTCTATCCTTTATCGCTCTTTTCTTTTAAAACTGCTACATTTAAATTCACATACACATTTAATCAAATACAAACCAGTCTCTAATTAAGCCTCCCATTTCATTCCCATAATTTTCGTTTCCAACCTAGCCCACTAAATACTTCCCGAATATCTCAAATGATCATTTTCACATTTTTTTTTGCACTCGATTGAGTACCCATTTAATACTCATTCTTAAAAGTCTCTAAATTTTGTTTAACACCCTTAATAAAATATGTTTTGAACGTAAAATAAAGCAGTCCATTATTTTAACACAAAATAGCCCACTAATTATGTTTAATACACTTAATTTAAACTCACAAAAATATGTTTTGAAATTACATTAAAACCTTGACCGAAAACAAAAAAGAAATTACACTAAAACAGCCCATTAAAATTAACCAAAGCAGTCCATGAATTAAATTAAAATAGCCACTAATTTAAAACTTGTTAAAACAACCAACACATGTACAATGACATATATACTAAAATTAATCACAACTCATGCGTAAATTGGGTCCCACATTCCTTTCCTGCTCATGGTTCAAATATACACCCACACATATTTTCCTCCTTTGTCGCTTTCTCACCCTCCCTCGCTCACGGTTCCAGCCAAAGCAACAGACCACACACACCACTAAATTATATATATTAACCCCACACACACACAGAGACTCTTTTGTATTTTAAACACACACACACACCTTTACACCTTAAGACTCACACACACACAAGGCACACTTACAAACTCACCCCCCCTTTTTTTAATCCAACACCTGTAAAGGTAAATCAGTAAATAGAGTAATTATACTTGCCTCCCCCTAAGGTTTTAAATGGTTTCGAAATCAACCCATTAGTATTTTTCACACATGAAATTCCTATAAATGGGTCTCACTAATACATCATTAACGGGATCCACATAACCTATGCTTGCTCACACACATCATGCCTATGAAAGATTTAATTCAACTAACCCTTTAATAATTTCACGTATTTGTAATTTAGCCCACAAAATTATGCTAATATGCATGCAATGCATGACCGGGTCTCACAATACATGCATGTAAAGTATTACACCAAAATACACATATACTAGTACATCAAAACACATACACACACACACTAATATACTGAAGTGCACACACATAAGAACACCAAAATTAAAACACACACATACACTAGTACACCAAAACAGACACACACATAAGCTAATACACCAAAATACCAACACGCACTCGAATACACCAAAATACACATACACTAACACACTAATTTGTTTGGTCCAACCCGGTCCAAGGGAAAAGGCAAGGTAAGGTCCAAATTTGAGGTCCGATCTATGTCTATGGTTATGTCTGGGTTAAGGGTCAGATCTGGGTTCAGGTCTGAGGTTCAAGTTTATGTCTGGGCTTAGGTCAGGGTCCAAGGCCAAGCTTGACTTTAATGTTGTGTTTGGGTCTAGGTGTCTTCTGGAGAGAGAACCAAGAATAGAGAGAGATGGGAGATGGGGGAAAACAAATGGGCATTAGAAGTGTGTAGAGAGAGAGAACACGTGATTGGGGAGAGACTGAGAGAGGGTTAAGTTTTGGGGGGGAAATTTTTTCAAAGAAAATTTAAACCATTGGATTATTTTTCTAAAAAATTTTAAAACCATTTGAACCACGAAAAATAGAAGTCATTTTTATGTCATTCAGAAATAAAATTTTAATGCTATAGCTAGTGAAATCATTCTAAAGAGATGAGCTTGGATTAATTTAATCCAGTGACGATGTAATACAAAGTTTAGATTGACTTATAGACTCGATATTATTTTCTCATTAATCCCAACCTGACTCATTATTATCATTTAACACCTACTATTAGGTATTAATGACATCATGTGGTAGGTGGTATTATTTTTAATAAGTTAAGTATTAAAAACACAATAATTTTATTACCGTTACTAACCGAGATCCACACTTTCATATAAAAGTTACACATTATGCTAACTTTTTGCCCTCAATATTTGTTTTGTCATTTCAATGGAATACCATACACTATTATCTAACCTAAACATAAATTTAGTATTATTATAGATTTATATTTTATCCCAACCTTGATCCAAGTTTGTAACACAAAGCATAGGATCAAATAATAATCTTATTAATACCATTTGTATGGATTGGATGAGAAAGAATTATCCAATTCCATACTTTGTCTGCACCTGAACCAAACATGCCCTATATTAAGACATTTTCTCTGTAGGGAATTTACACATATATAAGACCTGACAATCTCCCCATTATGTGCGAATCACACCAGACATTGCTCCCCATTGAGTAGGATCCACCACTCTTGAGCACTACATCTAAATCACTTTTAGCCAGAGCTCACTCTTCAAGAAACCATGATATTTTAACCGTTGTGATTCATTACATTTCCTCTATCAAGAACCTGAATTTTTGCCAATGTCTTATCCTGTATCTATAGAGGATCCAATGGTCAACTGATTCAGCATTCTATCACGCAAATCCAAGTGGCCCGTGAGACTTTTTTTTTGGAACACTAAATCATCATTTTTATGACTCATTAACTATTATCAGGACTCTAATTCCAAAAGCCCATTTTGTTCTTTTCGAAGGGTTATCATCAATATCAGCATGCTACATTGCTTAGAGAGTTTAATTTTTTGGGGGGAAAATCCCAGTTTGCCCCTGAAAGATACAAAATTTTCTCTTTGCCCTCCGAATGATTAATTTTTCCATGTTGCCCTCTGAAAGACATTAAAATGTTGCAATGTAGTCAATCATCATTTCTCCATTTGTTTCATGCATAATAAAAAGAGGGGTTGTATTGTAAAATCCTTGTCTATACAAACCCTTGTTGTAAAACCTGTGTAAATTTATTTTTTTATAAAAAAAGAAAAAAACGGTAATTAGTCACTACGATATGAGTTGAAAATCTAAAATTTTTTAGAAATAAGATGACGAAACAAACCTTACCATTGGATTTCGTTGAATTCCGAGACAGTCAATTTTTTTTTGCATTTTACAAGACAATCGGGTGTTGTATGACCAAAATAAATGAGAAATGGAATTAAAATTTAAAAAATAGAAAAATAATTTAAACCTAGTTCAAATAAAAATATTTTGAACTTGAACACAAACAAAATTTAATTGTTTGGGGACTAAATCGGACCCATGAATGGACAATGTGTGGCGCAACGAGGGCCAAGTGTTCCGAGAGTATAAAAGGGGTAGAAAATTAGATTTGTTCCCCAAATCTCAGTTGGGTTTCGTTGGAGAGGGAAGAGAGGGAAAAGAGAGAGTTCTTCAACTTTTCTCTACGATCTACGACGCTACGTTCGTCGAATCGACTTTGGCCAAGTTGCAAAGTTGATCTACGCAATGAAGGCTACAACTATGTACTAAAAAACACGAATTTCACCAAAATTTCAAAGATGAATTTTTTAAAATCAAGGGCTAAAGCTTGATTTGGATCTTGGGAGCTTTTCTACAACTTGTATTACGCTTCAAGTGCTATGGTTCTTTTCCTAATTAGGTTTATTTTTAACCTATGATTCCATATGATATGGATAACATGACTTGAGATGAATTCTCTTGTTTGATGTATTCCTACTGTAATTAGATTATGAAAAATGAGTATAGAAATATACTGCTAGTGTAACTGGATTATGAGTAATGTGTTTGTAGAATACTGCTAGTGTAACAAGATTATGAGTAATGGGCATAGAAATATGTTAAACCAATATTGCATTAATTGGGATTGTAGAAATTACTTGTCTGTGATTTCTTGAGATATATGATGAAATTGAGCATATTATGTGTTTCATGATTTTATTGCCTTGAAGTGTTTGGTTAAATGTCTATATGTATTATTAGCATTGAAAATGTTATAACATGCTTGGGTATTGAGAATAGTTAAATTGGATTTGTAGAAATTACTTATTTGTGATTTCTTGAAATGTATGATGAAATTGGACATATTATGTATTACATGATTTTATTGTCTTGAAGGTGTTTGGTTCAATGTCTATCCGGATTGAATGTGTTAATAGCATTGAAAATGTTACAACATGATTGGATATTGAGAATAGTTAAAATCAATTTTAGCATGAATTGGGTTTGTAGAAATTACTTGTTTGTGATTTCTTGAGATATATAATAAAATTGGGCATATTATGTATTACATGATTTTATTGCCTTGAAGGTGCTTGGTTAAATGCCTTTGTGGATTGAATGTGTTATTAGCATTGATTTTGTTATAACATACTTGAAAGTTGATGTTGATATATGCACAGGATATATTGACATTGAGATTAATGATGGTGGTTATATGCTTGGGATGTAATTTACCATGAAAATAAAGGTTGTTGGATATCGAAGTGTTCATATTGTGCTCATGACATATTTAACATGGTTGAGAATTGCAATTGTACATTTACATTTGTATATGCACGGGAGACATCGCATTCGTGGGCATTTGACATGAGTTTGGTTGTGTGTGTCCATGTTTTTAAATCAAAGACCACTATTGGTGATTGAGTCATGGACTCGAGAAGGTGGGACCTAGGTCTGGCTGAGTTTCATGGTGGCAAGAAAAACTTGTGTCGGGTATATCAAGAAGAGCTAGATACTCCCTCGGGTGCAAGACCCAATTACTGGTTTATACACTTCATACGGTGCAAGTCCAAAAAAGTGTAATGCTGTACAGAACTGGCGGTGAGATTTCAAAATCCAAATACCCAATAAAGATATATGGTTTATTTTAAAAAGGTCATTGGACGTGTAACATCAATGGCGAAAACTTGAAATGTCCGAATTCATACACATGGCATTGCATGTGTTGAGAGAGCCGATAAAGTCTTGGTTTGAGTTGCATTTGTCAGTCTCATCTCATATCATGACATGACATTGAAGATTTCATTGTTGAATAGCATATTCTTGAATGAAGTGATTGGTGCTTGTGAATTGCATGTGAACATTTCATATGCATTTAGATTGGGGATATTTTATTGAGCTTGGATCACCATTTATGGGGACAATATTTCAGGTGCGGGGCATGCGCCGATGGACGACTCTCATTCGATCCTTCGTTGATGAAGAAAAGCTTAAATATGGGTTTTAAACTATGTTTTTATAAAACTAAGATGTAAATTAGTTTTTGGGCTTGTAATGCATGTAAAATATTGTAATCGAACTCATATGTACTATATTTAATGTAAAATTGTATATTGTTATATAAGTATGGATAAATGGACTCGATGTGGTCAATGTTGTATAATTGCACAGATTGCGTTTTAGGTATAACTTTACGTACAAAAGAAGACTCTGTCTGAATTTTGTTAAGTTATGGATCAAGGTAAATAAGGCATAACCGCGTTGTATCGAGCTATATAGTATCCAAGGGTATTATGCGGGTTGATGGGTGATCAACGAGTTGACAAAGGACCCCCGGTTTTAGGGGCGTCACACTTGTCTTCATCTTCACAAGTGCTTGTGCATAAAAACCCTAAGTTGTCATTTAGGTTCTCAGGTCTGTAGAATAGGAATATCTAGAAGGTAGGATGAGAAGGAGAAATACAATCCATGTGTTACTATGGTAATAGGCCCGAACAGAAGACATCGTAGACAAATTTGACCAGGAAGGAGATTTACCACATATGCAAATAACGAGGAAAGTTATTCCATTATTCATTTTAATTCATTTGTATGTATATTGTTCAGCAAGATATTGGTGTTCAAGAAACTGATTATTACAACTTGTATTTGATAAATTAGGGATTTTTTTACAACTAGGATTAGTTTTATTTCTTGAAAATTATGTTTTCTGGACATCGAACAACTTATTTTGCCACTTTTAGTGGGTACTACAGATGGTTTTGATCGGTTTTTTTTTTGTCAACATTTCTTAAGGTTACAGCTAAGTGTGGTTAATTTCTAGGGATCGATCCCCCAATGTGTACTAGATCTCATGCCAACTAATTCCTGGTTTGCTGTGTCATGTTACCCATTTAGAAGAGCAATTTTAGCAATCCAAAGTAAGAGCAAGGATGTTTTGGGGTTGCATGAATGGTTCTTGGTTTCTCATTATAATCATATGTGTATTTACGAATGAGGCTGATTGATATGGATCAGTCGTGGAGGTTCCAAATGAAGATATTTTGCCATTGTAACTATCCTGAATGTGTATGCATGATTGAAACTAATGGATATTTTTTCATTGCAACTGTTGTGAATGTGTGCTCGGTGAATTGAAGCTAGGTGAAACTAATGATTTCTTTTTGCTAAGTCAGACCTTTTGTTGCATGTAATCTGATGATGGTTACTATAATGAAATATTGAATGTATGTAATATTATGACTCATTAGCCTGTACTAATGAATTTGTGTATCCCTGAATCAACCTGGTTTCTCATTAGCATCTACTAAAAGTGCATATTCATTTTCCAAAAAGTGCGTATTCATTTACCCAAAAGTGTTGCAGTTCTGCTGCATTACAAATATGTATAATAAAAGAGACAGGTAGCTGGTATATTTTAACAAAAGAGATAGCTAGCTTGTATATTTTAACAAAAGAGACAACTTGTTAGTATAGTCTCATATCCCCTTCCCAAAAATTGATGTTGCCATTGTGTTCAACTTGGTCCGAAATGAACTACATTCTTCTATGGGTGACTGTTTGTTTGCTTCCAACTACCTATTGATGCATTACTTGGTGTATTCCAAGTTGATTTTGGTGAAGTAGAAACTGATGGTGCTCTCCTAGAAGATTGATTGAAAATAGATGTTGATGGTGCTCTCCAAGCAAACTAATTGGAAGCAGATGTTGATGGTGCTCTCCAAGTAGACTTATTGGACGTAGATGTTGATGGCTTCTTGGCTGATTTGGTTGATACAGTTGTGTAGTCTGATTGTGATCCATTGTTCCTCCTTCTAATTTGTTAATGAATAATAAAAATTAGCTCATTTATGGAAAAATAAAAACAAACATGATAGCAAACATGGAATGTTTCATATCTTACAGGCAAGTTCTGTCTGCCAATTGGAACATTCAATGTTGCAAATTGGGATTGATTTGGATGTGGGCATGCAGAATTGGGGTTTCTAGTTTAAAATTCGGTTATAGGTTTGTCCATCTGAACATAAAACATACATTAAATGTAAGTGGAGTGGACAAAACATAAAACTTAACTTTTAGAATTTCTAGAACAACAATGATATGTAACTCAAATTTGCATTATAAATGAAGGGGACTATTGGATCAGTGGATCACATTTAAAATATTTGATGGGACCTACTAATCCAACGGTCCTCCTTCATTTGGGATGCAAATTTGGGTTAAAAATTTGGGATACATAGTATTTTCCTTTCTAAAAATTGACTGCGACATTGGTTTGTTTCTTGTTGCACCTCCTCTTATTGTGGCCAACTTTACCACAATTTCGACAAATTCTAGCGTTATATTTCCTTTTCAGCTTGACACCATTCACAGGTTCATCAATCTCCCTCCTTCTCACCTTCTTTGGCCTGCCAAGTCTTATGTTCACTACAAGAGGGAAAAGATTGACATATCCACACTTGGTCCACATCTCCTTGCCATTGATAGGGCTCATTAGTTCAATGTAACACCTACGAAAGGTTTCAACCTTGCATCAATCATCCACAAAATCCTCTACTGACAAACCCAAAAACTTGAGGACAGATACAACATTTTTACATGGGATTCTTGTTAAGTCCCATTTTCGACAACTACAAGTTTTATCTTGAATATTGACTGTGTTTTGTTCTCCACTCATCCCAAACACTTCAAATTTTAAATCCCCATTCCATTTAGGTATGAAAACTGTTGACTCAACTTTAAGTTCTTCCAATCTCTTTTGAATTCTAGGACAGATTCCCTTATACTTCTTAATGGAGTCTCTTTGTCTATGAATTCTTTCCATTAACCACACTCTAAATTTTCAAGCATTGTTAATGTAGGTTTTTCCCTAGCCTCAACAATACAAGCATTTACCATTTTTAAAGAACCTTATCTCCTTACTAAATTTGATTGCAAGTTGCTTAATTGTAGCTCTAAACTCATTTGCTGTGACACCCCAAAATCCGGAGGTCCATTGATTACCCATCAACCCGCGGAATGTTTGTGGATATCGTGTTACTCGATATCATGCCGTTGTGTCCCATTTACCGGAATCCTTAATTTAACAAAATCGAGCAGAGTCTCATTTGTACGGGGAGCTCTACCCAAAACCCACGTATACAATATATAACATGACCCATCTGAGGCCCAATATAACACAATGACCGCACCGAGTCCATTTACGAGTAAAAATTGACCACACTGGGTCCATTTATTTATACTCATATAAAACATGCAATGTTACATTAAAATAGTTCATATGAGTTCAATTACAATTCTCTTTCATAAAATTACATTTCAAAACTAGTTTGCTCCTTAAGTTTTACAAAAAGAGTTATAAAAGCCACAAGTCGGCTTTCTTCACCCTTGCGGCCCCGAATGAGAGTCGTCCATCGACGTATATCCCGCACCTGAAATGTTTTCCAGTATAGGATGAGCCACGCTCAGTAGAGTAATTCCTACAGAGGCTACTCCCCACCTAAGTGCACATGCAATGTTCACATTCGAAAATTCATATTCACATCAACATTCCAAGTAAGAATATGCAATTCTAGGTTGGAATTCTACCATACCATGCCATGAAATGACATGAAACTCACTTATGCATCATAACCCGAATCTTCACCAACTGCAACCACACAATGCAATGCCAATGTGCAATAAAAATTTTCATTGATGAATTACATCCAATGATCATTTTGAAATAAAAGTCATATGTTTATAAACCAAAACTTGTTGGATTTTGGAATCACACCGCCGGCTCCGCAAGCCTATCTACACTTTTTGGACTTTCACCGTCGGAGTGTATGAACCAGTAACCGGGTTTTTCACCCGAGGGAGTGTCTAGCCCTTCTTGCTATACCTGACACAAGTTTTCCATTTCATGCGACTGTGCGACTCTGTTGAACCTTGGTCCAACGGTACTGAGTCCACTTATCAATCACCAAATGTGGTGTTTGCTTTCAACCATGCACTCAAACCCATGGAATGCGATGTCCCCGTGCATATGCAATGTAATGTGCTATTGCATGTCAATGTTATGTCTCATATGTAATGAATGTCACACGGACAACTTAAATCATACATTTCATCATGTATCATAGACAATTATATCATATGTATATAACGTCCAAAAAAACTCATCACAATGTCAATATATTAATACACATATATCAACATTTCTTCAACACAATTTCCTAAGCATGTTACTACATAATCAAGCAATAACGCACTTAATTTTCAAAGCATAATATAAACACATAATATGCCCACAAAACAGCCACAAATCAGGCCATAAAACAACCCCTAAAGCAGTCCATTTTTCAGCCCCATAACAGTCCATATTTCAACCACATAACAGTCTATATTTCAGTCCATATTTCAGCCACATAACTGTCCATAAAATTAGTCCAAAACAATCCACAATCTCAACTCAAATCACCCATAATTTCAGCCCCTAAACAACCACAAAAAGTCCATAAACAGCCACATAGCAGCCCCCTTAAATCATCCCAAAAGGTAGGAATAAAACCAAAGTTGGAAGAACCCTACCTCTAGTAGCGTAAATTGAAGTGTAGAGACTTCAAGAATACCAAAATCAACTCCAAAACCTTGATTTTCTCAAATCTACTCTTTTGGATTTTCAGTGAAATCCTTCGTTCTTTGAGTGGTAGCATAGCCCTTGTCGCAGTGATGAACTTTAACTCTAAGCTCGACGGATTCCGACCAACGGAACTCCGTGAATCGGCGAAAGAATTATTGGATTTTTCTCTTTTCTCCCCCTTTCTCTTCCACACTTTTTTGGCAGATTTTCAGCAGATATTTCTGCTAAAATATCAAATAATTACCCCTATTTATAATTTTAATACTTGGCTTGAGTCGCGCCACGTGTCCCCTGCTTGTTCGAGTCCGTTTTTGCCCCGAAACGATTTATTTCATCATAGTTTAAGTTCAAATTAATTTTATTTGAACTTTTATCCAATTTTAAGAAAATTTTATGAAATTTATTTGTTGGGACCTTTGTGAGGTCAACTACCACCCAGCCACCTCGAACGACGTGCAAAAAATTTAAATATCTCGGAATTCGACGAAATTTGACAGGATAACTACTTTTCATGATACGAATCCAATGGCGAAGTCCGTTGTGACATCTGAGCTTTATAACATGAGTATTTTAAATACACATTATAGTGGCAAATTATCATTTTGCCCTTTTTCAGAAAAATTTTAAATTTACCCGAGTTTTACAGTTGCATTTTTGAACAACATTTCTAGCTTAAATTGTGGATCACCATTCAGTCCTAGCATTGGAGTGTGGATACTTAACCTGGAATTTACTCCTTGCCCACTCTCTTATGATGATCCACTAAGACTGACCAACTCATCTGTGTCATATTCTTTGTCATGTAGAAATATGCCCTATCAACATAAAAACCAACTCCTTCTTCTTTGGCTAGTCCTATGCCTTCCTGCATTCTTTTCCCTTTGGCAACTCCTTTGTCTTCCTGCATTCTTTTCCCTTTGTTAACACCAACAAATTCAGCATCATGATCCACAAAAGTATCATACAATTCACATCATGCATGTTACACTCACTATCATAAAAGTATTCATACTTTGAGGACTCTTTGTCTGAGTACGAGCCACTCTCATTAGAACTTTTCAGAGTCTTGATTTACATCCACCAAACCACCTACATTTGAATCAACTTGATTGTGGATAAACACATTTGGATTGATGTGCTCAACAAAAACATCAATGATTATGTCGCTATCAACGTAGTTAATCATTTCCAAGGTTTGTCTATCATTTTCTAACACTTTCCATCCATCAATAGTTATATGGTGGAATCTACTCACAGCTCAGAGTATCCCACTTCCATAGCCTTTAACATATTCTCCAACTCAATCAAAGAAAGATGGTTAGCATCACACATATCTACGTGATTTATTTTCTTGCCAATATAAGGTTTCCTTCCCTTACTGCCCAATCTACCACCATGATACAGTCGGATAGTAAAATATACACAAATATTATCTGCATATACAACCACAAGCAAGTGGCAGACAAAGCACACATTATTCCATCTACACCACAATGTTAAAATATCAAAACAACCATTACTCAAGTATAAAGTAATAAGTCAACTTACAACAAACAAACAAAAAAGAATAAACAAAACTATCACATGTTACACTTACACACACACCCCTCCATAAAAAAGTTGTCCCAAGTGGTCCCAACACAGAGTAACTATAAACCCAGAACGAACCCAATAGCGAACAAAGACAAATACCATAACCACAAAAAAATTGTGTATTCACCCATAACACAAACAAAAATCAAGCAACCATGGATGTCAGCACAGTCAACCGTAGCATGTTAAATGTACCATAGCATGACGTATTGCAAAAAGGCCATGAATTGTCCATTGCTTTCCTCAATAACCACGACATCTTCTAATTCTTCAAGGTTCTCAACCTAGCCCATGCGATAAACAAACAAAAAAATCCTAATTCTTCTTCCCCAAATCATGGCAAATCTCTCTCTCTCTTTCATTTTTTTCCCTTCTCTGTCTCTCTTAGTACATTCCCTAAATCACTTGGTAGATGAAGACAAGGGTTTGCACAGACATGGATTTTTCATTACAACCCCTCATATTATCACGTGCTTCGCACGTGATAACAAAACCAAACGGATGACAAACGAAAAATTGACAATTAACTACATTGCAATCTTTTAATGTCTTTCAGGGGACAATATGGAAAAATTAATCATTCAAGGGGCAAAGTAAAAAAAAATTGTATCTTTTAGGGGGCAAACTGGGATTTTCCCTTTTTTTCTCCCATATATAAAATTCTCACACATGAATCCTCCTCCTCATGGTCATAAACGTGTCTACAAAGCTACCCTCTGTTTGTGCCAACTCACGATAACATTATGACACTTGAAAAACTTTCAATATATTTTGAGAGTTTAGAATTCTTACCTAAATTAGATTAGGACAAATGAAAAATTGTTTGAACGAAAGATTTCAAAACAAATATAACCAAGTATTATAAAATAGAATTGAGTATGAAAAATTGGCCACACTAAGTAACATGTGGCTCCGCCACAACTCATGAACAACATTTTTAGACCTAAAAATATTATTTACGTTGTTCATTTATCAATACAACAATGGAAAAACTCCCTAGGTCACATCATTAAATAATAAATTATATTAAATTTTTAAGTTTCACTAATGTTACTCTATGAGGGAACTATATTGTTTTAAGTAGGGTAATGCTTCTTGAAATACAATTGATGGTGTAAGGACTTAAGACTGAGCAGAAGCGTGAGTATATGAGAACGAGTGCCAATCTGAGCTACAGGGCTCGTGAGGTGAAATGTGGGTGCAGCAAGGAGTATAGTGGTTCACCAGCACAGAAGCTCAGCTTAGTTCACTCTCCAATGGAGTTTCTTGTTCCTTTCCTTTATTCATTTCTCTAATGTTTTACAATGCTATACGAGGGTGATTAGGGTATACCCAACATACGAGATCTTCGCCCTTCAAGCGTGGTATCCTCCTTGGTTTTAGGGGAGGATTTTAGTTGGTTGAGAGTTCTGTGCCTTGAATATAGCTTAGTCTTTGTTCCAGAGATGCCTTATGTGATAAGGTTGTCCACCCCTTACTTCTTTGATTGCGAATTCTAAAGGGAGACCTAGATAGGAGCTCTGAGCCCTCTTGGTCCAGCCCTGCTTATCCCTAGGATATATTCTAGGTATCATTAGTTGTTCCCCAACTCTTGGTCCAAGCGAGCTTGGACAAGGGTTAACTGTTTAAAGACAAGCTTGATCGGCACATGGCAGACTTTGGTTTGCACGTGAGGATTACTTTTTTGATGGTTTTATCAGTAATCATGGCTTTCTTGATTCCCGCGCACACTTCAGCCCACGTCACTCAAGCTATAAATGCTCAAACGGCTACTAGAACCGCCCCTTCCACTGTTCATCTTCTATTTCGGTTCCCCTCTTCTTCGAATTCCAAGCTTCTTGGTTCACAACTCCCTGATTCTTTACCCAAATTCAAGTTTTCCTGGTTCATTTTGAGGATTCACACTGTTTCCCTCCTTTGGTTCTATTTTGGGCCATGGTCCACATTCCAAGCTAGTTACGTTTCTTGCCTCTTACTTTCTTGTGTTTCCATTCTGGATCCCTCTAATTCGAGGTGGTTACTGCATTTTTGGACTTTACAATTCTTTTATTTCTGGAATCGAGACCATTGCTTGTCTCCTCTTCCTTCATTTGTGAATTGGGGTTCCATTGTTCAAATCCTTGGTGTAGGGAGCTATTGTGCTGACCCTAGGGTTATTAGGGAGTGTTTAAGCATTTTACCATTCTTTCGACCTCCCTTTTTCTTGTCCACTCATTTCTGCTTCTTCCGGAGCCACTCCTTCGTCTGTTTCCCTCCTGGGGGATAGGTTTGCCGAGGAGGATATCGACTTGGGAGAGGTGGGAGATAAAAATGACAACTTTTGCAACGTCGACTCTGCCGATGTCAAGGTAAATATCAAGGAACCTCCATCACCCTCCTCCCTACTGCCTTCAAAGCCTAGTAAAGGCAAAGGAAAGGTGAGTGATGTAGGAGTTCTTCTTAGCTCTACTGGCTTAGGAGGTGCCTTCAGAACTATTGAACTCGTGGGCGGTAGTGTGGCCGTTCCCCCTCTCATGAAGATTTTTCGTGCCCGTTATGGCTTTCCTCCTGAGGTCCAGACTTGGTATCCAGATAAATTTACCTCGTACGCTTCACATGTACACAAGAAGGTCTGTTTTTTCGGTGCCGCCTCGAGAATGACCTTCGCTTTTCTATGCACCCATTCATTAAGGGCATTTGGCAGCACTTCAATGTGTGTCCCACACAACTCTCTCCTAACTTCTGGGGTGTTTTAGCGGGTCTCCTCATTTTCTTCAAGATGCATAAGCTCGGGGTCCCCACCATTTCTCTACTCATGAATTTTTTCAGCATCAAAGACAATTCTTCCAAAGGTTTCTTGTACATTTCCAAACGGCCTAATGCTAAACTGATCATCTCTGATCTCCCAAGCTCTCACAAGCGTTGGAAGAACTTCTTCTTCTTCGCCGGGGGTCTTAGTGGAAGTGCAACCTAGCAAATAAAACAGACACTCTGTCAATCCCTAGAGTCTGGTCTGCCCTAACAACCTGGGTGAGTCTTTGCTTGGACTTGCTCAGACTGAATTCAGTGTCCCATCTTACTGACCTTATTCTGCCTTTATCATATTTAAGGTTTTCGTCCTAAGCTCAGCATTGAGGATGAACAGGTGCTGCAGAAATTAGAGAAGTGTAAGCCGAAAAAATATTCTGAGCTAACAAAGTATTGGGTCCTTGTTAGAGAGGGGCTTAGTCTTCCCGAAGTGGTGATAAAAAACCCCTTTCCACTTTTTGTTCAAGCCCCCATCTCTTTTAGAACGGAAGCTTCCATTTCTCTTCCTGTTGTTGGGGCTGAAGTGGCTGCAGGTAATTTTTTGTGGGGTTTCGAGTTTTACCTCTCTCCTCTCTTTACTTACCCCTTTGAAATTTTCAAGTTCTTCCTCAATGAATCTCACTCCCGAAGAACTCCAGGCTAAGTTTGATCAAGTGAAGAAGGGTGGGAAATGTAGCAAACGGAAACCTAAGGTTGGCTTTGGAAGCAACCCTACTAGCCGAGCTAAGGCCCAAAAGTCAAAGGTTTCCTCTTGCCCTGCTTCAACTATCAACATCCCAAATTCATAATCGAGCATCCTTCAAGTCTTGCCCTCCTCTCCTCCTCAAAAGGTACAAACCACTTTCAAACAAGCCCCCCGGGCTAAGCCTTGCCTCTCCTTCCTCGTCTAAAGTCGAGAGAGTTCTGGGGTTAATTCCTTACCATCATTCTGAGCCTGTTTCCTACAGCGCTTCCAGAAAGACCCTTCAACTGTCTTTGAAGAGACCTCAGATTGAGAAAGGGAAACAACCCAAGGTAGAGGGGAACGAGGATTCTTTCTTGGAGAACGTTGAGCTTACTTTTGGGGCCATTTTCTCTGTTCTCCCTGATTCTGATGTTGAGAGGGTCTCTTCTCTGCCTCTTGAGGAGTCCCTCAGCTCAACTCTCCAAGGAACAGCTGTTGTAAGTAATCATATTGTTATGTGTCCATTCGTCCTTAAATTGTGATTCTATGCTAATCCGTCTTTGCTTCGCTCCTTTTTCCAACTGGCTATCCATGTAAGAAGAAATCAGGAGTTTCATTCCAAAGTCGAGGACAGGCAGTGAGTGGATCATCTTCGTTTGCACCAGGTCGAGAGATGAGACAGTCTCGGGGAGTACAATTACTTGTTACCAATGTGGGTAGATTGGGCACATTGTACGAAACTATCCTATGAGAGGACTTCGACCTGCTATATCATGGCGTTGGTTTTATGTGGTTACGAATGATACATACAGAGGGATTGTCCACAATATTCTACCCAGAGGTCATTGATGAGCAGTGCATCTATGGTGTCTCGAGAAGTAACAAGTGGCAGAGGTCGAGGTCGATGACGAGGACGAGGATGAGGTGACAATACTAGAGGTAGCACTGGAGGTAGCGGTGCTAGTGGTAGTGGACCGAGTGGACTTAAGGTTAGAGGTCGTGTTTTTGTACTTACCCAGTGGGATGCTTAAGCGACCACGAATGTGGTCACATGTTTGATATCTATTTTTTGTTGACAGGTACAAGTACTTATTGATTCAGGTGCCATATGTTCATTTATATCACTGCCATTCTCCATGCATGTTAATTGACCACCTACTCCGTTAGACTTTGAATTGAATATAGCTACTCCCACAGGTGATTGTGTGATGGCTATGATAGTATATAGGGAGTGCCTAGTTCATGTGGGTAATAGAGAATTACATGCAAATTTGTTACCTTTTGACTTCCAAGATTTTGATTTGATTTTAGGAATGGATTGGTTGTCTGCATATCATGCTACTATTGACTGTTTTCGTAAATAAGTAGAATTTCACATGTTCCTTTGTTTCGGTTCTTTGGAGAGCGACGCCCAGTGCCGAGGAATTTGATATCAGCAATTAAAGCTAGAAAATTACTCAAGAAAGGATGTTATGTGTATTTGGCTGATGTGAAAGATACTCAGAGAGGTACCCCTAAATTGAAGAATATTCTTGTGGTTAATGAATTAGTTGATGTGTTTCCTGAAGAGTTATTAGGGTTACCAAAGGAATACACTATTGAGCCTGTTCGGGGAACTAGTCCCATATCCATTACTCCATACAGGATGGCTCTAACTAATTGAAGGAACTTAAAGTGCAGTTGCACGATTTGTTAGATCAGGGATTCATACGGCCAAGTGTATCTCCTTGGGGTGCACCAGTACTATTTGTAAAGAAGAAGGATGACACTCTGAGGTTATGCATTAATTTCAGACAGCTGAATAGGGTGACTATCTAGAATAAATATCCATTGTCGCGTGTAGATGATTTGCTAGACCAGCTACAAGGTGGCTGGGTGTTTTCTAAGATTGATCTTCAGTCATGAAATCATCAGTTAAAAGTAAGGGATAATGATATGTCGAAGACTACTTTTCAAACCAGATATGGGCACTATGAGTTTCTGGTGATGCCATTTGGTGTGACTAATGCTCCTGTTGTATTTATGGATCTGATGAATTGGATATTCCAGTCATATCTTGATTCATTTGTGATAGTGTTTATTGATGATATATTGATATAATCTCGTAGTATAGAGAAGCGTAGGTAGCATTTGAGGGTGGTACTACAAACATTGATAGATAGACTATTATTTGTCAAATTCAGTTAATGTGAGCATTGGTTGGAAAGGGTTGTGTTTTTAGGGCATGTATTTTCTGGTAATGGTGTATGTGTTGATCCAGTTAAGATTGATACTGTTGTTAACTGGGAGAGACCGAGGACAGTGACAGAAATTCAAAGTTTTCTGGGATTGGTAGGTTATTATCGAAGGATTAAATGAAATTTCTCCATTATAGCTATGCCTCTGACTCAATTGACTCGGAAGGGTGTGAAGTTTAAGTGACCTAATAGATGCGAGCAGAGCTTCCAAAAGATGAAGACCAAATTGACGACTGAACCAGTATTGACCATTCCATCAGGTAGTGATGGGTTTGTGGTTTATAGTGATGCCTCACATCAATGTTTGAGTTGTGTGTTGATGCAGCATGGTAGTGTAGTAGCTTATGCCTTCAGACAGTTGAAACCACGTGCGTGCAATTATCCTACTCACGATCTGGAGCTTGCAACAATTCTATTTGCACTGAGGTTGTGGATACATTTTCTAAATGGGATTACATGTGAGATTTAATATAGATCACTAGAGTTTGAAATATCTGTTCCCCCAAAAAGAGTTGAACTCGAGGCAGCGGCACTAGATTAAGCTTATTAAAGATTATGATTGCACTATTCATTCCAACCAGGAAAAGTAAATGTTGTAGCAGATGCTTTGAGCTGAAAATCATCATACATATTGGGTAGTTTGTGAGTAATTCAGAGAGGTTTATTTGTAGATTTGAAATCATTAAGAGTGCAATTGGGGTTAGAAGAGACAACGACTCTACTTGCTACACTGACTTTGCAACCAGTGCTGGTGGACAGAATTAGAGAGGTACAATAGTTTGATCTCTAGATTTAGAAATTGAAGAAAGAGGTGAAACTGGAGTGAAGACTAAGTTTATTATTGATAGTGCTGATGTTTTGTTATTTGGTTCTCGGTTATGTGTACCTAGCGATGCAGGGTTAAAAGAGAGATTCTAGAAGAAGAACACAGTTCAGCATATGCTATGCATCCAGGTAGTACAAAATTGTATCGTGATCTAAGAGAACATTATTGGTGGCCTGGAATGAAACAAGAGATATCTGAGTTTATGGCTCAATATTTGGTATGTCAGTAGGTCAAGGTAGAGCATCAAAGACCAGCCGGGTTATTACAGTCTCTTCTGATTCTAGAATGAAAGTGGGAGCATATTACTATGAATTTTATGAGTAATTTGCCCCATACGCAGAAAGGACATGAGACCATTTGGGTGATAGTTGATAGGTTGACCAAGTCTTCTCATTTTCTAGTTATTAAGATGTCATATGCTCTTGATAGGCTAACTAGATTTTACATTGATGAGATTGCATGGTGTATCTATATCTATTGTCTCTGACAGGGATCCACGCTTTACTTCGAGGTTTTAGCATAGCTTACAAATTACTTTGGACACTGCTTTGAAGTTTAGTACAACATTCCACTCATAAACCAAATGATAGATGAAGCGTACTATTCAGACATTGAAGGACATGATGAGAGCTCGTGTGATGGACCTTAGGGGTAATTGGGATGATTCTTTGCCTTTGATTGAATTTTTTTATAATAACACTTACCAGAGTTCAATTGAGATGACACCACATGAAGCTTTGTATGAGAGGAAGTGTAGGACCCTTGTATGCTGCAATGAAGTGGGTAAGAGGAAATTATTGGGTCCAGAGATTGTGCAGATGACTGCTGATCAGATTAAAGTCATTCAGGAAAGATTACGGAGCGCACAAAGCAGACAAAAGAGTTATGCAAACAATCGCCGACATGACTGGGAATTCAAGGTTATTGAGTATTTCTACGAGTATCACCTTGGAAAGGGGTCATTTATTTTGTTAGGAAGGGAAAGATGGCCCCTAGGTATATAGGTCTATACAACATTGTAGGGATGGCTTGGAGCTGTCGCATATCGGTTGAATTTACCAGTAGAGTTGTCCAAGTTGCATGATGTATTCCATGTGTCTATGCTACGAATGTACTTGCCTGACCCATCACATATGTTGACTTCAGAACCGATGGAGTTAGCTGAGGATTTGACTTATGCAGAGCAACTGGTTCAAATTTTGGGTAGGAAGGAGAAGGTATTACGCACGAGGACGATACCATTAGTAAAGGTTTTGTGGCGAAGTCACTCAGTAGAAGAAGCAACCTTGGAGACTGAGGAGAGTATGCAGACTCAATATCCCCATTTGTTTAGTCCAGGTAAGTAATTTTGAGGATGAAATTTTTATTAGTAGGGAAGAGTTATTAGACCCGATCATGCATTGCATGAATATTAGCATAATTTTGTGGGCTAAATTATAATTATTTGAAATTATGAAATGGTTAATTAAATTAAATCTTTCATAGCCATGATGTGTGTGAGCATGCATACGTTATGTGGACCCCGTTAGTGATTTATTAGTGAGACCCATTTATAGGAATTTCATGTGTGAAAATATTAGTGGGTCGATTTTGAATCCACTTAAAACCTTGGGGGAAGGCAAGTATAATTACTCCATTTACTGATTCACCTTTATAGGCGTTGGCTTAAAA
>CM042187.1:16646060-16682623 GCA_023539305.1 Ilex asprella
TGTGTCGTCTGTGTGTGTGTGTGTGTGTGTGTGTTGTGTGTAAGTGTCTTAAGGTGTAAAGTTGTGTGTGTGGGGTTAATATATATAATTTAGTGGTGTCTGTTTCTGGTTGCTTTGGCTGGAACCGTGAGAGAGGGAGGGTGAGCAAGAGAGAAAGGAGGGAAATATGTGTGTGTCCATTTGAACCGTTAGAAAGGAAGGTATGTGGGACCCAATTTACACATAAGTTGTGATTAATTTTAGTATATTTGTCATTGTACATGTGTGGGCTGTTTTAACATGTTTTAATTTTTTGACTATTTTAATTTAATTAATGGATTGTTTTGGTTAATTTTAAAGGGTTGTTTTAGTGTAATTTCAAAACATATTTTTGTGAGTTCAAATTAAGTGTATTAAACATAATTAGTGAGTTGTTTTGTGTTAAAATAATGGGCTTTTTTATTTTAAGTTTCAAAACAGATTTTATTAAGGGTGTTAAACAAATTTAGAGATTGTTAAGAATGAGTATTAAATGGGTACTCAACCGAGTGTATGAAAAGTGTAGAAATGACTATTTGAGATATTTGGGAAGCATTTAGTGGGCTAGGTTGAAAATGAAAATTATGGGAATTAGATAGGTGGTTTAAAGGCTCAATTAGGGGCTGTTTTGAATTGATTAAAAGTCTATGTGAATTTCAGTGTAGTGGTTTTAAAAGAAAAGAGCGATAGAGGTTGGAAAAAGGTGTTGGTAACTTCGAAACCCTAATTTCTAAAGGTTATTATCACACGTCTGAATTTTAATCCAAATGACTTGAAATTCTGCATGCATCAATTTTAAATGATGTTTGACGTGATAATGTGACTTTTGAATGCAAATGAGTATAATATCCGGTGCGAAATGTATGAAATGTCAGAAGTTTAATTTTTAAGATTTGGGGTTGAAATGTGTGAAAATGGACCCCAAGTCAATGTGTTTGACCTACTTAATCCTAATTGTGATTAATATGAGTAATTTTGAATATTTGGGGAGAAAATATGGTCCCTAGAATAAAAATGCTAGTGTGTGAGTGGATAGTGTAGTAATCGAAGTTACCGGAGCACTTTGGGGGTGCATAATTTTGCATGCATTAGTACATGATTAATTAATATATGTGATAAACATGTTGATATTTTAATTACAAATGTGTTAGGCAGAACGGGTGAGACAGTCGATGTTGGAACATATACGGTAACACCGAAAGGATCCACCGATAGGACCGAAGGGTCATAGATCTGTATATTTAAGGTGGGTGTATATCTTTACATTATTTTAAAAATGCTATTATATGATGATTGTAAATGATAGAATTTAATATCATTTCTGTAGGATTATGCGTTATGTGCTTATGTAATTGAATGATGCTTTGTACTGTGTATTGTGTATTGTGAAATGTGGCGTACTGTTTGAGACAGGAGCATCGATGCCTGATCACTGGGCAAGCAGTGATGTGCTGGAACTGTGGTGTTCCCGGGAGGTTCGGGAGACACGGATCCATGTGGAATTGATTACCCGTCGAGGGGTAGTGTGGAGGTGATGTGACTTGTGAATTCTCTGGAATTGGATTGATGTTGTTGTTTGATACGTGTATCTACCTACTTTAGTGTATTACTATCATTTCCATTTTAGATACAACATGTATACTCACTGAGCACGTGGTTTAGCTCACACCCCTGTAGTTTCTCCTTTGTAGGTACTATAGAGGAAGATGGAGACCATTCAACTGTCTAGTCGATTGAATTTTGTACAATGTTAGTGTCATATCACTCAGGTTGAGTGTCTGTATGATTTATTGCTGGATTGCGTATTATATTTATGATAGATTATTATGGCAGGTTAATAATATATATTTGTATATAGATTCAACAAGCACACTTTGTTATGCATGCTATGTGGGTGTGGGATTTTATATATGTCTATAACATGGAAAACAAACAATTGGTACAAGTGTTTTATATATGGTACAAGTTATGAAATAGATTTTATCATCATGTTTAATGACTATGGTGATGGGTGGTATTGTTGCTCTTGTGAGATTATTTAATGTTTTTTTAGTCCAGATTGTACATATATGTAAACAGGTGTGATGATGCACAAATCGGTATTCGTACGAGATCAACAGTCACGAGTGTGATTAATGAGTAGTAATGAGCAATCAATGGCAATCAAGTATGAAAAACAGTAAATAAATGGTAAACACAGGATTTATAGTGGTTCGGTCCAGGTGACCTATGTCCACTTTCTTGAATGACAACAGTGGCCGGCGATCTTTATTAATGTATCAAGGTACACCACAGAGTGTACAGTGAAGAGAGAGAGAGGGAGAGAGAGAGAGAGATGAATGTGTGTAGGGATGTGTAGTGTGTGTAGGAGCTTCAAGGTGTAGAAGTCTGAATGTGGTATCCAAGTCCTCCCTTTATGAGGAGAGGGTTTACATTTATATAAGTGTGATGAGGCGGCGAGACGGTGACGTGAGGAATGAGTCTTCCACTATTTTGGTAAGCACACTTTTGGTAGGAGTAGACCTCTTTGGTAAGCACACTTAATGTAGGAATAGATCTCCGTATCCCGATATTTTCTCCCTCGTGCTCCTATTCAGTCGGAGGCGGACTCTCTGGCTTTAGACTCGAACGTCGTTTTGAGGTTGGACTCGCATTGGAGTGGACTTGATCGTCTTGGATTTGAGTGAGGAGGCCGAAGAAAGAGAGAGGAGGAGACGTCCGAAGGGGAGCCAACCCAAGCCAGCGCCCAAAGGGTGTCATGGGCGGTGTCCAAGGGGCCTGGGCTCTTGGGTGTTGTCCTCTTGACGCCCTCCTCTTGATGCCTTCCATACCCATGGGTCGAACCAGCCTCGATTTGGACTTTCTCCTGCTTGGTGGACTTTGATTGGGCTTTCTCTTTTGGACTTATCGGTTTACTTACATTGGGCTTAGCCCAGTCAAATTCGCGCTCATTATTTGCCCCCATGCCCCGAGCCTCTAATTTCTTTGACAGACAGGGGTCGAGGGCATGCGCTTCGTCTTTGTCGGAGCCAGTCGGATTTTTCTTGTATTCCTTTTGGTATCTTTTTGTCTTCGGGGACTAGTTGAATTTTTTGATATCAGATTATATATATATATATGATAATATATATATGTGGGTAAATATATATATATGTGTGTGAATATATATATATATATATATATATATATATATATATTGGTGGGCCCTAAGCCTACAATTGTTGACTTTTTTTTTTTTTTTGGTTTGGTTTGCAGGCGCCTGACTTCTTTGACTTTGACTTTCTCTTTTTTTTTTTCTTTTTCTTTTTCTTTGGTTGCCTTGGGCGCCAGCCCTTTCTCTCCCTCTTTTTTTTTTCTTCCTCTTTCCTTTGCTGGGCGCTGCCCTCTTCTTCTCTCTCTCTCTCTCTTTTTTCTTTGGCTGCCTTGGGCGCTAGCCCTTTCTCTCCTTTTTTTTCTTCCTTTTTCCTTTGTTGGGTGAAGCCCTCCTCTTCTCTCTCATTTTTTTTTGTTGCTTGGCTTTCAATTGGGCGCCGCCTAGTCAGTTCTCCCTCTTATTTTTTTTTGTTGCTTGGCTTTCATTTGGGCGCCGCCTAGTCAGCTCTCCCTTTTTTTTTTTGCTTGGCTTTCATTTGGGCGTTGGCGCCTCATCTTTTTTTTTTAAGTCTTGGGCGCCGCCTCCTTGTTCGTTGGGTATTCGACTGGGCGGCGTTTTTAGGCGAAGAGGTGGTGGCAACCTTGGGCAAGGGTAGGTAGCGCCCTCTTGGGCATGGAGTGGGCGATGTTGGAGGCCGCTGTGGGCGTCACCCGGAGGTTGGTAAGGTGCTTTAGTGACTCCATGAGGTTGGCAGAGCGCTTTGGGTGACGCCTTGAGTCTTGCTATAGGTGGCGTCTCTTTGGCGCTTGATTATTGATTGACCTTGTCTCTAATTACAGGTGTCCTCTTGATAGAGCGATGGTGGAGATCTCTGTGCTTTTGGGTGGTGTCTTCCACTCTTCTTCAGAGGACGAGGTCTGGTGCCCCCAATTCTTCTCGATTAAAGTTCGATGGTCAGGTTACTTCCCGGGAGATGAGTCCCGGTAGTGCCCCTTCTATGACTCATGTGTGCATTAGAGCTAGATGTGGGAGTTAGGACTCCAGTGTAAACGGCTTGAGTTTCAAAAGTGCACCTGGCAGAAACAGTGTTATCTAACATTAAAATATCTTAACATGATTACTTGCAGGTTATTTGCATAGGAGCAAAGGCAGAGTTGTGGGCGTCTCAAGCCGCATGAGCTGAGGCCGAACAACGTATAATGTCGGTAGATGACTGCCGTAGCAGAGGTGACTACTTGTGCGAGAGCAAAGTCATAGAGGCCGAGCTACGTATAGTCTCGGGAGATAGCTGCCGTAGCAGAGGCTTACTAGATGACTACGTGCGCGAGAGCAGAGTCATAGGCCGAACTACGTATAGTCTAGGGTGATGGCTGCCGTAGCAGAGACTTACTAGGTGACTACGTGCGCGAGAGCAGAGTTATAGGCCAAACTACGTATAGTCTCGGGTGATGGCTGCCGTAGCAGAGACGACTACTTGCGTGAGAGTAGAGTCATAGAGGCCGAGCTACGTATAGTCTCGGGAGTAGGCTGCCATAGCAGAGGCTTACTAGGTGACTACGTGCGCGAGAGCAGAGTCATAGGCCGAGCTACGTATGGTCTTGGGGTGATGGCTACCGTAGCAGAGACTTACAAGGTGACTTGCGCGAGAGCATAGTCAGAGGTCGAGCTATGTATAGTCTCAAGAGTTGGCTGCCGTATCATGAGAGACGCCCAAGGCTGAGAGGGAGAGACCTCTAATCTGGGCGTCTGGTGCTGTGCGCCTTTTGTCTACACCTTGTTGTTAAGTCATGTTCTGACTTTTGTAAATTATTTATTTTTAGGAAAACAAAATAATTCTGGACACAATAGTCTTCACAGAATTTTATTTTGTAAAAATAACAAATAATAAATCAACTGAAACGATAAAGAATAGATAAAATATTCTGGTGCTCGGTGTCCCATAGGTAGGCTAATACTTTCCTAGTGAAGTTGGAGTCACCTTTTCCTAGCCCTTAGGCGATCGTTTGGATTTCTATGAGGGGTCGTTGGCGTTCTCTGTTATCCTGGTCCCGACCAGGTGGTGGGGCTTGTCCTCTGCCAACAACGTACTGCCTCAAGTGACCACGTTGTATGAGTTCCTCGATTTGTCTTTTAAGATCAAAACAGTCGTCAGTAATATGGCCGTGGTCGCAGTGAAAACGATAGTACTTGTTCGGGCTCCTCCGATTCGGGGGGTCTTCATCTTCTCTGGCCAGCGTATTGTAAGGTCATCCTGTATTTGAAACAGGATATGCTCCACTGAAGCATTGAGTGGTGTGAAGGCTTGCTGCTCTCTTAGAGGTGGGGGACCAAGGCGGTCATTGACAGAGATTCTCTCTGTCCTATTTCTTTTGTTCTCTATCTCTCACTTGTCTTCGCGGGTGTCCTTCCTTTTCTCACCCCTATAGGAAGACTCACCTCGTCTGGCCTTGGTGACATCTTCAGCGTTTATGTACTTCTGTGCCATTGACAGTAGCTCGGGCATGTTGGAGGGAGGCTTTTTGAGTACTGAGAACATGAAACTGGAGGTATGAAGGCTGGCGATGAAGGCGGCCAGGGCTACCTTGTCATCTGGCTCCTCAATCTGGAGGACCTCCTTATTGAAGCGGGTGAGGTAGTCTCTGAGGCTTTCATCCCTATCCTGCTTGATGGTGAGCAGATGGGTCACTGGTCTCTAATGTCGGCGTCCCCCAATAAAGTGAGAAATGAAAGACCTACTCAGCTCTGTGAAAAAACGGATGGAGGAGGGCCTGAGTTTGGAAAACCACTGACGAGCGGACCCCTTTAAAGTGGTAGGAAAGGCCCTACACATAATCTTCTCCGGCACGTTGTGGAGTTGCATGAGGGACTTGTACATGTCGAGGTGGTCGATGGGGTCTTTCGTGCCGTCGAAGATCTCGATGGTGGGCATCTTGAACTTCGAGGGTAGAGGATAATTGACAATATCAGCAGTAAAGGGAGTATCGGTACGTCTTACTAGGTAGTCCACAGTCTCAGGCGCTTGAGCCTTGATAGCGTTGAGGGCATCACCGAGTTGGTTTTGCACCTCTCTGATCTTCTTGTCCCATTGGTTAGGGCTGTCCTCCGTTGGGTGATGGTACTGGCTTTCATGGCCTCTATATTGACTCTCTCTTTCGTCCTCCTGCGCATGCACGTGAGAAGGGGGAATGCGCGAGCTCCCTGCGCGTTGAGGAGGGACTGCTAGGCGAGGGGCGTCCTGTAGTCGCAGGGCATTCTGGCGAGAGGCCCCATGATGAGGGGCTACTTGACACTCATAAGGTGCAGGTTGTTGTTCCTCCCCTGTCGGAGGGATAGGGACTACTCCTTCTGGATGAGGGGTAGCACCTCGGGTGAGCATCAGTTGGATGATCTGCTGGTTTTGATTCACCAGCAATTGCATAGTTTGGATGAGTTGCTGTTGCTGACCGGTTGTTGTAGCAGAAAGCTCCGAAGGTGCGAGGGGAGGCTGGGTCTCCTCCCGATGTGCTGGGTTGTTGTCTCCTGGTTGTTGAGACATCGATCTGGTGGTAATCGCCATGGATTGCGAAGGGGATTGAGAAGTAGTAGAAACTATGTCGTTCCCACAGACGGCGCCAAACTGATGATGCACAAATCGGTCTTCGTACGAGATCAACAGTCACGAGTGTGATTAATGAGTAGTAATGAACAATCAATGACAATCAAGTATGAAAAACAGTAAATAAAAGGTAAACATAGGATTTATAGTGGTTCGGTCCAGGTGACCTACACCCACTTTCTTGAATGGCAACAGTGGCCGACGATCTTTATTAATGTATCAAGGTACTCCACTGATTGTACAGTGATGAGAGAGAGAGAGAGAGAGAGAGAGATGAATGTGTGTAGGGAGGTGTAGTGTGTGTAGGAGCTTCAAGGTGTAGAGGTCTGAATGTGGTGTCCAAGTCCTCCCTTTATAAGAAGAGGGTTTACATTTATATAGGTGTGATGAGGCGGTGAGGCGGTGACGTGAGGAATGTGTCTTCCACTATTTTGGTAAGTACACTTTTGGTAGCAGTAGACCTCTTTGGTAAGCACACTTAATGTAGGAATAGATCTCCATATCCCGATATTTTCTCCCTCGTGCACCTATTCAGTCGGAGGCGGACTCTCTGGCTTTAGACTCGAACGTCGTCTTGAGGTCGGACTCGCATTGGAGTGGGCTTGATCGTCTTGGATTTGAGTGAGAAGGCCGAAGGAAGGGAGAGGAGGAGACGTCCGAAGGGGAGCCAACCCAAGCCAGCGCCCAAGGGGTGTCATGGGCGGTGCCCAAGGGGCTTGGGCTCTTGGGTGTTGTCCTCTTGAAGCCCTCCTCTTGATGCCTTCCATACCCATGGGTCGAATCAGCCTCGATTTGAACTTTCTCCTGCTTGGTGGACTTTGATTGAGCTTTCTCTTTTGAACTTATCGGTTTACTTACATTGGGCTTGGCCCAGTCAAATTCGGGCTCATCAAGGTGTATCAAAAACCTAGTCGCGTATCATCTTTGGGTGACCGGGATGGGACGTGACTTGTATATTGGTGTAGTAGTATATGTGTTTTAGTGTATAGTGTATGTGGGTGTGTATGTATTTTGTTGTATTTGTGTGTATGTGTGTGTGTTTTAGTGTATATGTGTGTGTGTATTTTTGTGTATTAGAGAGAGAGAGAGTGTGTGTGTGTGTGTTTATTTGTTTTGGTATGTTAGTATATGTTTGGGTGTATCAAGTAGTGTGCATGTGTATGTATTTATTTTGGTATAGTAGTGTGTGTATACTTGTTCACGTGTTAGATTGTTTATGTATTTTGGTGTATTAGTATAAATGCATATATTTTTTATTTTGGTATATTTTTTAGTATATCAATATGTGTTCGCTTGCCTGTGCACCCACACACGTGCGTATGTTTGGGTATATTAGTATGTGTTCTTTTAGTGTAATAGTTTGTTTGTCTGTTTGGCTTTATTACTTTTGTTATTGAATAAAGAGATAAGTGTCAACTTAATAGGTACCCATTTGTAATCCTTTCTAATCCATTTAATTAAATTGAGTGCAATTCATTTAGAAACCCATCAATTTATGAACGGTTGGGCAAGCTAATGCATAATGGGTGAAAATTGCTATATATATAGCTAGAAGTTAAAATTTCAATTTATAAAAACACAACAACTGTAAAGATTGATTCAATTTTCATCTACTTTGATCAAATTGAATAAAATTTATCCTTAATTTTTTCCTCCCTGAAGACATCATTTTCTTTGAACAATCCCCATTGACAGACTACCAAACTAATCTACACCTACCTCTCTTCTAAGAATAAGAAATATAAAAATAAATTGTTATTTAAAATTTAAATATTTCATAATAAATATTACTTTTTTGTAAAAAAAAAATTTGGGGGGTGGGGGGGAAGGAGAATAGAGAGCTGACTTGAATCCTTGACCTCAAAAAAAACAAAACATTTACAAGATAAGGATTATCATTGAACTAAAGACTCATTGATATTTTTTGTATTACAGAGTCTCTTCAGACAAGAAATTATTACTAATATTATTATATTGGGTATTGAAACATTAGGCTACCTTACTCCAGTGAATGATATCATAGCCGATAGAACTTTACAATCCGTGTAGGGTGCTTAAAATTTTAGGTATATATGGTTTATGGTTTCCAAATGTTTACAAAGCATTTTCAACTCTAATCATGCATCATCCACGAAAATAATAACACAATTCATCCACTAGAATGAGAATATATGGGTCGGTGCATTTGAAAAGTATATAGGCCGTACAAGTGGGTCGTTAAATTTGAAACAGTAAGCCTAAAACACCATAGTCAATTTCATATATGCTCCAAACAGTAAGCCTCAAATTTGGTCTTAGTTTAAATATCCACTTCAGATTTGCAATTTGGGCACGAAAGATTTCCCAAAATAACAATTTCATCCATAGTATTCTCAAAAAAATACTTTCGAGAAAACAATTTACATATTATGTTTTTCTAAACCAATTTTACATGTTTTTTTACCATGCAATTGATCTGATAATTCTTTAATTAAAAAATCTGGAATTTATTATATTTTTTTGAAAAGTATATGATTGAGATTATTATTGACGAGTGTGAAAGCCAGATTGGAAAAAAATAATGGTACGGATAACAGAAAAATACATTAATGGGGACGGAAAATTTTTTGTTTAATGATATGTTCCATTCCAAATGTGATCATGACAAATCACTTGTTTTCAAGTGGATTGGTGATTTGATCTTAATCGTACATCAAAGTATAAGTGGTCAAGTTATAATATTACTTGGTGAAGCTTGATGCCGATTCCTTAGGGAGTTATCTGTTGGAAACTTGATACAGAAAAGAGTGAAATTGTCATGCATTGTGTGCAATTTAACAGCTTGTGGTCTGAACTTAAGAACTAATAAATAAACACTTAAAATAAACTTTGATTACAACAAATGAAAAAGACACTCGTTAGTTTGGGGATCCAACATGCATTTCATTGCTTGAAATTATGATAGTGTCACATTACATCAATTAACTCCCATGTCAACTGATAGTTACACGATAGATCTAATGTGATACCCCAAAATTCGGTGTTCCGTTGATTTTCTATCAGCCTGCGGAATATCCGTGGATACCGAGTAACTCGATATTTCGCCGTTATGCCTCATTTATTGAGGTCCATAATTTAACGAAATTCGGGCAGAGTCTCCTTTATACGGGGAGCTCTACCCAAAATCCAACATGTGCAATATATCTTCACATGACCCATCCGAGGCCCAATATAAAACATTGACCATACCGGGTCCATTTATAAGTAAACATTGACCACACTGAGTCCAATTATCCATACTTATATCAAAACATGCAACGTTACTTTAACAATGGTTTAAATATGTTCTATTACAATCATTTGCAAAGGATTACATGTCCAAAACATAATTTTCACAAGTGATGTACATTAACACAAATTAAAGTCACATTCGGCTTTCTTCAAACATGAGGGTCTAAATTGGAGCAATTCGCCGAAGTATTTCCCCCACCTGAAATGTTTTCTCGTATAGGGTGAGCAACGCCCAGTAGAGTAATTTCCTATAAAGGCTACTCCCCACCTAAGTGCACATGCAATGTTCACATACAATATTTCATATTCACATCAATATTCCAAGTAAGAATAGAGAATTCTAGGTTGGAATTCTGCCATGTCATGCTATGAAATGAGATGAAACTCACTCATGCATCATGACCCGAGTCCTCACCGACTCCCACAACACAATGCAATGCACTTGTGCAGTGTAACCATCATTCGACGAAAAATCCACCCAATGATCATTTGAAAATAAAAGTTGTTTTATTATAAAATCAAATCATTGATGGGTGTTACTCATTGAATGAGTACTTTTATAAATCAAATTCTTGTGTCTTGTCGGGCAACAGATTTTGAATTTTATTCCGTCGATTCCGTATACCATACTACACTTTTTCGGAATTTCACCATAGAGGAGTGTATACCCAAGTCGCCGAGTCTTGCACCTGATGGGGGGGGGGGATCTACCCCTTCTGGCTATACCCGACGCAAGTTTTCCATGCAACATGTGGCTCAATGGGATCTTCGATCCAACTTTACCGATTCCACTTGTCAATCACCAAGAATGATGTTTGATTAACCATGCATACGCATACTCACACTCATGTCTAAGCCCATGAATGTGATACCTCCGTACATATGCATTGTAATGAACCATATGGAATGAGTGCCATATGAACTAATTAAACCATACATTTTAATATGTATCATGAACAATTATATCATATGCATATAATCTCCAAAAATCTATAACAACGTCAAAACATCAACTAGCATGTATTGACATTTATATCTAATACAATTCGCAAGCATGTTATAAGACATAATGGCCCACAAATTCAGCCCATGAAAGTGTACAAAAACAGTCCATGAAAGTTCATAAAAACTGTCCATGAAAGTGCACAAATTCAGCCAATGAAAGTGCACAAAAATAGTCCATTTTAGTCCATAAAAATAGTCCATGAAAGTGCACAAATTCAGACCATGAATGGGCACAAAAACAGTCCATGTAAGTGCACAAAAAAGTCCATGAAAGTCCATAAAAACAGTCCACAAAGTGGCCTAAAAACAGTCCGCAAAGTGGTCTAAAAATAGTCCGCAAAGTGGCCTATATGCAGTACACTTTTTAGCCACTAAAACAGTCCAAAAACAGTCAATTTGGACAGCCCACATACAACTCAATTTCAGTCGCTAAAATAGTCCAAAAGTAGTCCATTTGGACAACCTATATGCAGCACCTTTTTAGCTACTAAAATAGCCCATAAACAACCATATTTCAGCCACAAAACAACCACATAACATTCAGATTTCAGCCACCAAAAACAGCCCTAAAGGTAGGAGTAAAATCATAGTAGGACAACCTTACCTCTTGTAGCATGCAGGAAGTCGTAGAACTTCCAAGAACACCCAAAATCAACCCCAAAATCTTGATTTTCCAATTCTCCTCTCTTGGATATTGTAACACCCCGTATTTTCTTTTATAAATGTATATAGTTATATGATAGATAATGATTGTGGGAATGAGGATATGTATAATGATGTAAGAATGAATCACATAGGTTAAAACATTAGAAATGAATAATTGGGAGACAAATGGATTTCGGAAGTTTAAGTTTCAAAGACGTTTGAGATTGGAATTAGTTATTAGATAAGTTTCTAAATATTTTTATTTCAAAATAATGTTTCCATTGAATCCGGAAGGTCGAAACACCTTGGGATAGGTAATATGAGGTGCATTGGAAGCTTGGAAGTACTCCGGAATAAAAAACACAAATTTCGTAAATTTCGGGTAGAAAATATTTTGGACACCTCTTAGTATTTTGGCCATAACTTTTTATTCTTATCTATAATTGATCTGAAATTTGGAAATTAGATATTAGACATCTAGGGCTACAAAAGTGTGTCTCATGAATATTTTCCAATTCGACCTCAAAATGGGTCAAAACTGCCTTGAAAGTTGGAGGAAAAATCTGTCTGTTGAATAGTACCGGTACCGAATACCGGTACCTCGACTCCAGAAGGTTTTTGGTACCGGTACTGGGTACCGGTACACCCGATAAAAATCTGAATGTTTAATATCGCGACCTTGATACGATTTTTGGGCCTATAAATACTTTAGGCTGCTTCCTTAGTCGTCCATACACCATTCTAAACCCTAGATAGCTTGGGAGAGAAAAAGAGAAAGATCAAAACAATAGATCAAGATAGAATTACACCCCATAGAAATCAAAACTGAAATTTCTCAAGAACACCATTCTTCTCCTCTGTTCTTCTACACTTTTACTACACCTCTACCCACACCTCTTGGAACCCTAAGAGAAGACAAGAAGGAGATCTTTGGAGCTTGGGTTAGCTCAAAACTCTTGGATTCAAGGTAGGGGTTTTCTCTCATACACTTACATTGAGGCTAGGACTTATACATATGTACTCCTTACACTATAAACCTTATATGTATGCTATAGATTCATTGATTCTTGATATCCTTATGCATATTACCATGCTTTAAACAATATTAATGGTGGGTCAACCATTGAACCCTTTTTCTTGGCTAAAAACCCTAGTTTTCAAGAGTGATGGACTTTTTTCTAAATTTTGAGTATTCTTAACTTCAAAACCTTAGTGTTTCATATTGATTAATAAAATGATGTTGTTGTGATCTCTTGTATTTTACATACTTAGTTATTGAAATTGTTACATGATGAATTTGGGAATTTTGCTTATAAATTGGAGACTTGTGAAATTGTTGGGCATTTGAGAACATATTGGATAATGTATTGCTTGTGTGGTTATTTGGATAAACCTTGAGGGTGAGAGGTTCCTTGTAAGGATGCTCATGCCAAGAGAGGATAATTTGTGACATTATCAAGAGGTTCCTTGTAAGGATGCTTGAATAACTCAAACCTTGAGGGTGAGAGGTTCCTTGTAAGGATGCTCATGCCAAGAGAGGACAATATGTGACATTATCAAGAGGTTCCTTGTAAGGATGCTTGAATAACTGAAACCTTGAGGGTGAGAGGTTCCTTGTAAGGATGCTCATTCCTGAGAGAACAATATTGTATCATGTGTTGGAAAACGGTTGATATTTTGGGCATGGATGTTTATAGGAGTTGGTTGCTATGGAATATTTCTATTAATATTGTTATCTAAACTTGAGATCCGTTGATAAATGTCCTTGTTTTTACTTCAAACATATGTATGCTATTTGTGAAATGAGACCGACCGCTTTATATGCTTTTCTAAACCTTGTATGGGTTTGGGAGAATTTTTCTACAGAGCTTCGTGCTCAACCCCTACAGTTGAATCTTTTTCAGATGTCGGGCCAGAGGATGTACTCGGTACCAAGGAGCCATACCTTGGGGAGGTTTCACTAGAGGGATACTTGGATCCTGAGTGGGACATCTAGAGATGTCGTTTACTTTTTGTTCTAGACTAGAATACTATTTTGGAAACACTGTATAGTCTAGATTTCTTTTGTAAATTCCGCTGCGCTATAATAGTAAATTTTCATTGGGAATGTAAAGGCCAAAGATGGTATATTCTTTTGGGATATTAATGTAAATGTTATGAATTATTGTTATGAAGTCTTCTTATTGATGGTTTATCTTAGTGCTCTCATGGTATGAATGGTTATTGAATGTAATGCCATCCAGGGTGTATTTTGGGGCGTTACAGATATTCAGTGAAATTCCTTGTTTTTGGTGTGGTTGCCTAGCTCTCATCGTGGTGATCGATTTCCTCTCTTGGCTCGACGAAATCCGAGAGACAGAACTCCGGAAAATCAAAGAAGAAGATTGAAGAACAATTTTTTTCCCTCTTTTCTCTCTATGGCCGGCCAAAGGCTGAAAACATGAGATATTTCTATTGAAATATCTCAATTAAGTCCCTATTTATAATTTCAAATACTTGGTTCACAACGCGCCACACGACCCTCTTTTCCGGGTCCGTTTTCGCCCCGAAATGATTTATTACATTACGTGTTTAGTCTAAATTAATTTTATTAGTACTTTAGTCCAATCATACTCAAAATTTAAAATATTTATTTTTGGGGACCTTCGTGAAGCATCCGCCGCCCAGTCTCCTCGAACAACGTGCAAAAACATCAGACTATCTCGGAATTCGACGAAATTCTTCTAGGTGACTAGAATTCGCGATATGAATCCAACAGTGAAGTCCGTTGTGTCATACGAGGTCTAGAGAACACGTATTTTAATATTCACATTTTAGTGGAAAATTACCATTTTGCTATTTTTTGAAAAAAAAGTTCAAATCTTCCCGGGTTTTACATCTAATGTATATGTTGAATCATACCACAACAACCGTTAGATTAGCCAAATGGCCTATGTATCATACAACAACTAAATAACCCTAGTAAATACGAGGATGAACCATTCAAAAGGTTTACTATGACTATTCGATTGGTAGGTCTATGCTGCAATGAAGACGGATTTCCGATTTACGCATTGAATCAAATGCTTTGGCTATGACAAGACTTAACTGGTCTATAACCAATCTTCTAATTGGTACATAAATTCCAACTATGTGCATTCTTGTATCATGCATGAAGTACATAATAAAGTGTATATGGAATGGAAATAACCAATAAGTCTAGCTTGGTACTTGTAACCATGAGCATAACCTAAGTTATACGTAGTAATACAATGAACATAACATAAAAGAAAACCATCCATCAGTTTAGGGATGTATAAACATTTAAGCATAAATAAAACATTGATACTTTCATTATTTAAACAATGTTGCACACGTGTTCACCCTTCAACAAAGAGTAAAAGTAAGACTACTCATTCTTCATTACTATAGATGAATAAGAAGAGTAAGAAAATCGCATCCCTCCTAGTGAGATATATATCTTCAAAATACAAAAGAAAAAGTAAGCAATCCTTCCCAGATGGAATAACTTAAACACCCCCACTTTTCACTACCAAACTAAGGTCAAAAAGTGGGAGAAGTTCAACCCTCCAAGTAGAAAGGAAGAACAAGAAATATAGAAGAGAGAATTTGGCTTTGGGGTTTTTAAGGAAGGGTGATTTTTCTTCTCAAGTTTTCCTTCCAGACTGCCCTCTAAAACTTCCCAAATCATGAGTATTTATAGACCTCCAAGAGGGCTTGAGGCGGCAGACAACCCAAGGCAGCCAATGGGATGCAAGGAAGGTAAGCTGGACAATTGGGAGAAGTGCTAGGGTTGAGGCGGTTAAGGCTAGTGTCCAGACACCACCACTATCGTCCGGATAGTATTTAGTCTTTGGTTTTTGTATCTAAAGCTGTCTTGTTGACTTTGGCCACCCTTGGGATGGTCCTCCTGGCATCCAGATGGCGCAAAGTTACTAGTTTTTCTTCTTTGTTTCTCTTTGCATTTTAGCCCTCCAATTCTCCGTAATTGCATACAAAACCCTACGAACATATTATTCAAACATTTGGCATAATACTATTTTAATCAAACACTTAAATCAACTAACATACACAATTAAACCTAAACCCTAATTCACTAATGCACTTTCTAAGGTGAAAAACACCCTCTAACCAAACATTACTAGTCTCTAGTAATATAAACTAATAAAACACAACCATTTTTGTAGCTTTCATGATTGCATTTAGCCTATGCCACAAGCCGTTAAACCCGTAGGTGATCCCTAGCGGACGAGTTGTATCTCGTGAAGGTACACAGTGAAGGTACCTCAAACATCAATAGTTAAGATAAAATAACTCATACTTTTCCCACATAATATTAAATTATTATTCCATCCTTCTTTCAGAATATTCCCCTTCTCTTATCACTATAAGAATAATACACAACATTTGTAACACTATTCATTACATTTCATGAAAAACTTGTATGTGTGTGTGTGGATATCTTCCATTTTGAAAATACTTTAAGAAATATCATAGCTTTCTGATAAGTTGTTCAAAAATTAGCTTTGAAATCAATCCTTTCTTGGAAATCACTCAGCAATTTTAGTGACTATCAAATTATATGTGATAATAGTAGTGCATATTCCAAAAAAAGGTTATTCAAATAAAAATTGGATTTTGACATAATCTCATGATAGAATATTAATAGTATACAAGATAACATTATTAACACTCTCCCGTATAATGAATGATTGAGAATAATACATATGCATGACTTTTGGAATAAAAAAAAATTTAGTAGAGTTATAACATGGCCAAGGGTGCTAGGTTCAAGAAAGGACGTCTAAGGAATTTAAAAAGCTATCCTTTCATGTTTGTAAGCACAAATCTACCTTTAAACCTTCAAATTTTACGGAAACAACACATTTTTTCTCCATCTGTAATTCTCTTAATCTCAGGCCTTCAATTACTTTTTTTTTCTTTCTTTCCATTGCAAAACCTTCTTTTGCATTCTTTCTTTCTTTCATTCTTTTTCCATACCATTTTTTATTTCCCCACTTTTCCTTTCTTTGTATAATACTTTCTTTCAAAGAGGGTGCAAGAAAATTAGATAGCTAGGGTTGGATAAATATTTTTCTTAGGTCAATCACGGCTTACTATGGATATATCTTTTGTAAAAGAAATGCGCACGACTCAAAATAAAATCATAAAATAGCCTAAGATCGTTTTCCAGAATACATACACATGCATAATTCTCATAAGAATTTTAAAGGAGAATGTTGACATGCCATTCAATCAGTGTTAATCAAAACAAGATTAATGAGATTATTCAAGGAAATACTACACTGAACTAAAATTCTTACTTGAGTAAGCGCTTAAAACTCTCCAAGAAGGATAGGTTCAAAATCTGCACAATGTTGTTCTTCTCCACTATGCATGTAAGCCTTACAAAGGATCATGTTATTTCAAAAAAAAATCCAAAATAAGAAATCATTACATGCATAAAATAATAAGTTTTCCATGAAAATATAAAAAAACAATGCACAAGTAGAGTATGAAATTCTAGTGTGAATAGGTTAAGGCTATACCTACAAGTAGACAGAATGACAGAATAATCCGACCGTGAATCATATGAACTATTCATCTTAACATATCAAGTAACAAAATAGTACTCAATCATAAAATAACTAAACTAACATAAATTAAATTAGTATAAAACCAAATTCCTAAAAACAACATCTCAAGTATTTAAAACAGTCCACAAACTAAATAGTCTGAGAAAGGAAAAGAGAGAGAGTAGTAGAAATAGATCCAAGAGAACTCCGACTGGCTATGCTAACGATGATGGGCCACCACCGTATCCTCTCCTAACCCATATTAGGATCTCTCTTTCGTTCTTTTCATATTGGGTCATTCTTTGGTAAAGCTAGATCATCATCGTCCTGAGACCCAACAAAATCTTCCTACCGGTTCAATCATCTAATGGAATATAGGGTTGTTCCTCCGACTTTTGTTGTTGCTCTTTTGGTGGCTGGAAACACGCTCCTTCTTGGAATGGGTCTGCTGATAGCACAGGTAGTACATCCTACTATGATTTTTCCTATATTCCATGTCTTTTTCTCAACGAGGTCTTGTCTAGTAGTGCCAAACTCTCCATAGTAGGCCATGATGGATCTAATATCATTCCCTTTTATTTACACAAACCAATAATTAAACAACCAAAAGATAGTGAGGGTTTCTTATCTTCCACTATAAAAGACCATCTGATCCATTATAGGGTAGGCAGGTCAATGATGTGTCCCATTCCCAAAGAGTACAAACAAATGTGATTTCTCAGTATAACTTTGGGTTTTCTGAGACTGGGGTAGCAAATTTTTAACGGTGATTATATTCAGGATCTGATATTCATCAGTCAAGTCACCCTGCTCAGTGTACTTATTTAGCTTACCCTAAGCATAGTACGGATTTTCGGTCAGCTCAATTCCAACAACAGACATATGAGGTAATGGATTAAGATGGTTTGGGCATTCATGTGTCTCCTAATGGATTTTAATTTATTAACAATAGTAGGCAACATAACGTGAAATTTAACTCCTTTAGCATATGTAAATAAACTCCTTGTCCCAGTAACCTCAGCATTATTGTAAAATTTCCGCACTGAACATTCATATGCAATACCCACAGTTTTCTTGTAATTCAACCAACCCTGAGCTTGTAAATATTGTCTAACTCAATATGCTCAAAATCCTTGTAAATAACAGGCCTCTCAATAATGACAGTTTTAAAAAAAAAGTGACGATTAAACCAATTTTTTTGCTCTATATTTTTAAACATATCATTGACGAATTGATTATGAACCTGGGGCCGACTCGGTTCTTGTGGCATCACTTGGGGCAGTGGAGAAGATCCTCGCCTCGGACGGCTTGAAGATGTGCTATCCTTGTGAGTTATCATCGTCTTTCTTGGACCCATGTTGAATTTTTTGATTTTCTTGACAAAAAGTGGGTTTCACAATATTTCAATTGGTAAAAGTTTGTATAATGTGATATGTAAGTGATTAATTGTAGCATATTCAAAGAAAAACTAATGGGTAGGGCAGACCTGAGGAGAGAAGACAATTTGGGTTTTCTGGTTTTTGAAAACCTACTACGAGGGAAGCCAGGCAGTTCTGTTCGCAAATAAGCTATTTTTATAGAAGGCGATATTATTCGGTTGCCACCATCACCATTCGGCCGTGATCATCCACTGGTTTTGGATAGTAGAGTTCCTTAGCTGTAGTTTCCTAATTTTTGGAATTTCAGTTGTCAATTACGATTCCTACAATCCATAAAATTCCATATGAATTCAAAATTTTTTATTCTTTCAATTTACCTCCTAATTAAAACATATCAACATTAGAATACTTAAACAAAAAACAGAAACTTTCTAAAATTTAAAATTAAACACACCAAAACACATAAAATAACACACCAAAATACGCTAACTTCCTAACTATTTACATAAAATGCTCTATTTTTATTCTGACTCTTCTGATTCCAATAAATTAGTGAACCGACCAACCTCATTCCATACATATCTTGTAAGCATTGAACTATAATAGCATGGCGTCTTAGAAAAATCCTTACTCTGCCCATACTTAATACAATCGAGATGATCTTCTAGTGCATGACCTGAGATTAGTTGAGAACACTGAATAAAATCCTCCGTATGCATGAGTCTACCACATCATTCACACCCACCAATACGTCTTGCTTGCCGACACTTAGCATATGAAATTTTTATGCACAAGGGTTTTTGGTTGATTTTCAATTAATTTTTTCTTCCTAATCCACATTGCCTTTATCATTATCAAATGGTGCACACCATCTGGAATGTGTGTAACTCACAAAGGTTAAACCAAAAGAGTATTTCATCAATTTTTTTGAGTTTGTTTTGCAATTTTGTAAAAAAAGCAAAGATGATCCGATTCTTGAACGTCTAGCAATCACAAAGACGGTTATGAATTGTTCCTTTCCCAAACCTAAACTTAACATTGTCCTCAATGTATAACAACATAAGGTATGATTTAAAGAAAATGATAAATAGGGTTGGAAATGAAACACATCCATAATGCAAAACCCTCATTCGTAAAACAAACAAACAATCAGTACTACTATTTACAAACAAATACACATAATAGATTTTCAAGACAAATACTTTGGTTCCATTAACTTATTGAAATCCACATTTTGAACAAATTCATCATAAAAGTCTTAATTTTGTTACCGTTCACTTTAAAAACATTTCCACTTGACGAATTTTCAATTTTTGCTGCCCCTTGTCATATACTTGTTTAACAATGTTTGAATCCATCCACCTAGACCTCAACTTTCCAGGAAATAGATGGAGTCTTGAGTAGTACAAATAAACTTTCTAGGATGGTAAAAAGGACTTCCACAAAATATGTTTATCATGAAAAATCTTAGGGGTTGTTTGGTAACGTTTTTGTTTTCGTGTCTTAAAAAAAAATCAAAAACAAAGACAATTTTTTGTCTCTGTTTTGTGGTAAACACTAAAACAGAAAACATGTTTGAGAGTCATTTGTGTCTATCAAGTTATGAGAATAAAAACAAAAAATATGCTTGGTAACTACTTCAAGTTTTATCCTAAATATACTTTATAATATCTCATACAACAAATTACAAATCCAAAAATTCCTTAACCCCAAAGATCCACTAATTCATCAAAGAAATGTATAGGTTTTATCCAAATAGTGCATTGTTCAAGCTGATCTCACAAACAAAGTAGTTTGAGAATTGAACATTGTCACACCATTAATTGCTTTAGTTATATAAAAAATAAGACAAACTTTATGCATTAATAAATTTTCCTCAAGCTTAGAAGTGCCGAATTCATATCACCATTACATTAAGATTTAGAGTCATCAGTTTCCAGATAATTGTTTCCTTCGTTGCATGATAAATCAACAAATTTAGCATCCTTGATCGTCAACTGCATCTGCTTTTCTCTAGTTCGTTCAGAAGGTGGAAGAACATGACGTTCTTCTTTCATAGTACGGGCTTTAATGGGTGCTGGAAAGTTCTACCTTCTAGGAGTTGATGTTTTGATTGGGCCAGCTTGCTTGATATCTTCCCAATTAAGAAACATGGTCTACCTACAGCGCTTCTTTCCTAGCATGGTTTCCTTGTGCTGGTCTAGCTTAGGTTGTTTTCCAGTATTGTTGGCATACTATGGTGCATGACTAGCTTCCACTCCTTTAACTTCTTTTTGTTTCAAAACCGATGCATAATCTTCATGACCATCTATGGAGAAATCACCTTTGCAACTACCTTCTGAATTTCAGCTAGTATTTTCTTTTTCTATCATTTGTATCTGAATCTAATCCTAGCGAAGGATGACTACTATTTTCATCTTTAACACTCTCAGCATGATGAGGAACATGTTTCACTGCCCCACCAGCGTCATTTTGAGCCATCAACTCAGCTATTCCATTTTCCTATGAACCTTTGTCATTACCAGTAATTACATATTCCTACATAGTACTACCTCTAAAGGCATCAGTGGATCCCTCTGCATCAGACCATTCCCCTTCTTATTTTTCAACAACTAGAACATCTATAGAACCCATCACTCTCCTCATCATCCACAACAAGGGGTTCATTAAGATCAAATAACAACCTTCCTTTAGAACCCATCTTTTATATAAATGCGTACAAATTAAATAATATATCCTAATAGATTCAAGTCTCACTCTTTCTATTTTATTTATAGTAGATAATGGACATGACATGCCAACGGCAGAGGAAAATCAGCAAAATCTTCAGACCTCTAAAGTGTTGAAATAATCACTACAAAACAAATTGTCCCTGCAAAAGCAAGTTCGGCAAAGCAACTTCTTAGAACAGGGAAAAAATCTTGCATTCACGCAAAGTTGCACAAGCTCACATCAAAACTAGATTTTTCAACGCAATCCCAAAATAAATATACACACCCACATAGACACAATACACACACAGACCTACACATTATTAACGCACATACCCAGCCAGTAGCAGCAGATTAGGAACCAGCAGCAAGATCAATTGATCACGCTTCAGCAGAATAAGGTCCCAACCTTTTCACCATTGTCATCCAAATGGTTACAATTTGTTCACTTACACAATTAATCAAACATATTATACTCAACATTCTAAACAACATACATACACACACAACACACAATGCACAACACACATACATACACACAAAATACACACACAACACACCCATCGAATAAACACACACATACACCCTAAACACACACATCAAAATAGGGGCAAACACACACTCAATCACTTACTCAAGAAACACAAACACACTAACACACACATACACAACACACACCCAAACACAGACTCAACACACACAAACCACACACAGAGAGAAGCACTCAAACACACCCAGAACACACATTCAAACACATACTCAACACACTAACACACCCAAACAGACACACATACCCCCCCACACACAACCCATAGGGATTTGTGTGTATATATGCGCAGATTTGTGCATATAACTGCATATATGCACAAATCTGTGTGTGTATATACATATATATACATAGATCTGTGTGTATTTATATATATAGAGAGAGAGAGCGAGGAGATGAGATGAAAGAGAGAAAAAGAGAGAGAAAGAGAAGAGGATTACCTCTCCATCGATGAAAGAGAGGAGAGTAGATCGTTGTTCCTCGTCGGTGATGGTGAGAGAAAGGAGATAGTGAGGCAGCGATGGAGGAGAGAGAAATGAGGTGGGTTTTAATAGTTTCACGAAAAGGACTATTTTTGCGGCTAAAGAAGTTCAAAACCCGGATCTCATTAATTTCCTTGAGCGCATGTTTCTGTTTTGCTTGTTTACTGGAAAACAAATATCCCATTTTTTTTTTGTTTTTGTCTCCAAAACAACTAATATAAAACAAAAACAAAAACAAAAACAGTATCCAAACATATTTTTGTTTTCATTTTTGACAAAAATTGAAAACAAAAACACAAAACACAAGACAAAAACAGTTGTCAAACAACCCCTTAATTCTGGCATTGGTAATTTTTTTCATTTTAATATGCTTCATTTATCAACTCTTCTAATTCACAAAGATAAAGCTTGCAGGATGCACTTGTTTTGTCTATATCAAAATCCATCATTTTGATCGCCCAATATGTCGATGTTCCAATTTCACAAACAAGTGACATAGTTTTTCATACATCTGCCGATATGGAAACTATCTGAAAATGGTTTGATAAGCAGTGTGGTATGCCAAAAGGTCATCGATTAGCCTCAAGGACCAATCTATCTGGTCTAGGAAAACCGTTATTCCCAAATATTTTTTATCTCTCGATTGGCTAATTCAACTTGTTGACTTGTCTGATAATGATAAGGGGCAAATACTTTATGAGAAATTAAATATTTTCTCATTAGAGTTTCAAAAAAGTTGTGGAAAAAATGTGTATCCCTATCACTTATAATAGCTTAATCGGGACAAATTATTATTTTTTATAATCTGACCACAGTGTGGTGATCATTATTTCGTCACGTAATTGCCTCAACTCATTTGAAAGCATAATCAATAGCAATCAAAATGTACAGATATCCAAAGAAGGGAGGGAAGGGTCTCATAAAATCAATGCCCCAACAATCAAAATTTTCAATAATCAAAATAGGGTTTAGGAGCATGATGTTTTTTTTTGAAATGCTCCCCAACCTTTGACATCGGTCACAGTTTACAAAAAAAAAACAAGTACATCTTTAAAAAGAGTGGGTCAATAAAATCCACACTACAAATTTTACCAGCGATTTTCTTTGAAGAAAAATGCACACCACAGGCTTCAAAATGGCAAAAAGAAATAAACTGACCAATTTTATGGTGGGGTATACAATGCCTTATGATCTAATTCTTGCAGCATTTGAACACATAGGGATCTTCCCAAAATAAATTGCATACCTCTCTAAAAATATTTTGTTTATCGATCAAGGTGAAGTTAAAAGGAATAGTACTTGTGGCCATGTAATTACCAATATTTTCATACTACCTAAGTAATTGCAAACAATTGCTCATCAAGAAAAGTTTCTTTGATTGGCACTAACTCCTATTTTGTATTATAATTTATCCTTAACAGATGATCAGCTACCACATTTTCAACTCCCTTCTTGTTTTTGATAATGAGATCAAACTTTTTTAGTAAAAGTATACATCGGATGAGACGTGGTTTGACATTCTTTTTCGTGAGCAGGTATTTCAAAGCTGCATGATTAGTAAATACAACAATTGAGGATCAAACAAAATATGATCTGAATTTATCTAAAACAAATACTACAACAAGCAATTCTTTCTCTGTTCTGAAATAATTCATTTGTGCATCATTCAAAGTTTTACTTGTATAGTAAATCACATAAGGTCTTTTATCTTTTCTTTGTCCTAAAACAGATCCTACAACATAATCACTCGCATCACACATGAGGTTGTATAAGATTTATCTCCTCACACCGAGTAAGGACCCTTTTCAAGATTTTCTAGACACAATTCAAATGTTTCACCATAGAAAGAAAAATCATCCATATAGATATCTAAAAATCGTTGTACCGTGTCACTAAAAATACTCACCATACAACATTGAAAAGTAATTTGATTAACCATCAAAAGTATTATTTTAATATATTAAATGATTAGTTAATTGCATATTATTTGTTATTAAATGAGTTAAATTCCTTGATTTTCTAGTTGTTTGATTTATTTTGTAGGTAAATTGATTGATTTAATGTAATAATGGATAATGCAAGTGAAACAACTACTAGAAGAAGAATCATAACTGATAAGGATTGAAGAATCATGAGGAGAATAGGAAGACATGAAGATAAATCAACAATTCAATCCTTATAAGAGTCCAAGCTTGAAGAAAACTCATTCAAAGTTGGATTTGGAAAGTATTCTAGAAGATAAGGATTTGATACGTATTCAGTATTTTGCTCATACCTTTTGACTCTAATATCCGATTGACCTGATTTTTGTGGGTTTGGAAAGAAGACTCCAAGGGCCACAAAAATGTATTTCACGACAATTTCGTGATTCAGCCTCTAAATATGCAAAATTCTAGCTCGAATTCTGGACAGATTTTGTACCCGCGAGACAGATTTAATGCACGAGATTTAACCTAATAAGACTTCTATTTGACAAAGGAATTTCTTCCAAGCCAACCTTAGATCTCCTACCAATACCTAGGATTTATTTTATTATAAATAGGGGTCCTCATCTTAGAGAGATGAATTCTTTTTCTATCTTTTTATTTTGTTATTCGTTTATCATGTCCGGCTAGAAGGCTAAGCTAGGGCTAGGGGAGGACCTCTTAACGGAGTACGGTATTGTTATTGACTTTGTACTTCATGATTTATGATCTTGTGTTAATTTAATTTCTAATCTTTTAGTAAAGATGTTTACTCTGTAAAAATTCTTGAGTTGTTGTGCCATGTACATCGATTGCTTGAGTTTCCCTGCGAGTAAATCACTGGTTATTCCACGCTTGAAGTATTAGCATGAATTCATAAAATAATATGATTGAATGATTATTTAGGTTCCTAGTAGTCTTTTGATTATAACTGTTGTATTTAGTACTTGATTTGTTACTTGAATTAATTGACATCTAATTCTTGTATCGAATTAAGCTTTGAGTCTTTAATTATTATTGTATGAAGTTGAGAGGGAGTACCTAATGCTCTAGTATTTTTATTATTATTTTATTTACCAAAACCAATCTTTGTCATCCAACAACTCTTTAAACAAACTCTTTTCCTTTTAAAGTATTTTTAGTTTTCGTGTGATTGTTTTCTTGTTACAATTCCTCGTGGGATCGACCTCGGACTTCCGAGAATATATTACTCTGCTCAACCTGCGCTTGGGTTACAATATTAGAGTTGAAGCAAGTTTTTGGTGCCGTTGCTGGGGAATTGAAAGACAATGAGCCATCACATCTTTTGAGGTTTGCTAGATTTGAAATTCATCACAGATCTGGTAATTTTGTATCTTATGCTTTTCTTATTTATTATTTATTTGTTTTACTTTTCCTTAGGTTAGATATTTCATAATTTTTTTTTAGATTTTTAGATTTTTTTTTAATGTGGTAGTAAGTGCTTCCTCTATGGAAGAATGGTGTGAGCTTTGTGATGTGTTTGGACATCCCATTGAAGTTTGCCCTTTAATTCCAACTGCTCGACAAATTTTGAGGAATGGGTCAATTGTATTACCTAATTTTTTTCAACATTACCCCAACCATTGTTTTAAAACTTTTTATCCCAATTTTGGTTGGGGAAATGAACATTATCAGTTACCTATATATTCCACATCACCACAAAAGCCTTCCCAATATTCACCTTACCATAACCCACAAGAAAAGAATTTGGAAGTCATTTTATGTGAATTTATGCAAAGCCAGCTAGCTTTCAATGCCCAAATAAGCCAAGATATTGAAGAGATAAAAGATATGCTTAATACATTGACCCAAGAACAAGAAGTTGAGAATGATCAATGTAATGAGAGTGATTCTTTTCTTGAATTATAAATTAAGGATGAATCCATTAACACTCTTGATAATGAAGAATTAAGTGATATTATTATTCCACAAGAGGCTAATGAGCTCAAAGACCTTTCATTAGTAATGAGATTCACATATCTAATCTTAGTGAGGGTATGAAAGTTGAGTTCAGTGTCATAATTGATAAAGATCAATTTTTTATCTCATTGTTTGATTTGCATAAAAATGTATATATCTCCATTTTCTTACATGTTCAAAAGATATATTGGATATATCAGTGGATAATTCGATTAAAGGGGTTACTTGGACATCATATTTTTAAGCCATTAAAAATAAAAGGGCGCATATTCAAATCTGACTTTAAACCGGATTGAACATGAGCATTTATTTTTATTTGTACATAATAGTTAGATTTTATTTATTTATTTATTTTTGTCTAATTTCAGTTTCCTTTTTATTTGCTTCAAGTTATAATTTTTTTTTGTTGAGTATTTTATTTTTAGGTTTTAGAGTTGTTGCGGCACCAGGTATTCCTATTTTCTTGATCTTTATTCATTATTTTGATTGAGCATTATGGTACTTATTTTTACATTGAGGAGAATGTTGGATTTAGGTTGGGGGTATGGGTATGTTTTGTGTTGTGAAAACTCCTAATTTATGTTTTTTTTTCTCTAGTTTATTTACTTTGCTAAAAAATAAAAAAAAATAATTAATTATTTTTTATTAAATATATAAATAATATTTTTTATGCATAATTTGACACCACAATATATAAATAATTTGCGTGGCTTTAAATTTGCAACTGTTCAAGCATCACAAAGAACTTTATTCTATATTTTTGTATCTCATATCATGTTCTTATAAAAACTCATAATTTGTACACTTTAGACTTTACCAAGTTAAAAATTTGTTAGGCATTTTACCTTGAGAACTTGACACATATAGTGGAGATGCATAAAAACCCCAGTGAGTTTTGATTCAATCTTCTTTGGAGGGTTATTTATATTTACTCAATAAAGAATATTTTTATTCAGCTAATCTCCTTCAATAGTCTCATTATTTTTGTTTTGGTCAACACCAATATTGTGACTTTAAATTATTTGCGTGAAAAGTGTATTATCAAGAACTCTTGAGATATAATTTTAAGCCATCTTTGACATTATTTTAGTCTAAGCCTTATTCTTTGAATATTAGTATCCCTAGAAGCCGTGATTGAGCCTTTAAAGCAAAATTTGATTTCTTATACCCAACATATAATAACCAAGCCAATGAAAAAAATTAATATTTTTTACCCTTGGTTATCCCGAGATTGAACTTTTTATTGTTTATGTAATTTGGGAGATGTTGGTTGAGAAAAGAGAAAAAATTTTTTTTGAATACTTGTGAATATTTGCATTAGATGTCTTGCTATTAAAAAAAAAAAAAAAGACAATATGTCTAGCTATGAAAAAGAAAAGAAAAAAATAGCAAGCGTGAGTTAAAAAAAATATTATATGATCAAGTGTTGAAAATTGTGCTTCTAAATGATAGAGAGTGAAAGGCTATGGAAAGAAGTTTGGTTGTGTAATGTACATGTTCTCTCGGGATAGTCTTTTGAATTCTTGAATATCTTTCGTTTCAAAACCCTAATCCTAAGGCCCCATTACAACCTTAAACAAAGTCCTATTTGATCTCAAGAATGTATTGATGGATGCATGACTTGTGTGAATAAGGAAGAGAATGTTGATTATTTATTTATTGTGTGTTGATTTCCTTTCATGAGATTATGTCAAATCATTTTCTTTTAGATTACGTTCTTTTCAATGAAACATGTGAGCATTAGTTTGTTTTGATTTAAATATCTTCTTCTCACATGTGATACTTGAGGGTATAATTATTATAATCTGAGAGAATTATTTACGAGTGAATTATCTAGTGAGATTTGACATTGAAACGAATAGTTGATAGTTGTAGGGTGATTATCAGATAAATTATTAACTTGGTATAGTTAATTCACATTACACACGAATTTATATGAGAATATGATAAGTGCATACATTTATATAACGTAGAGTTCTATATTTTGTTTTGCATGTGCTTATAAAAAGGTTTGCATCTTAGAATTTTTATATTGTGGTAACAATTTATGTTATAAAATTATTATTTATATATTTGATCACATGGTGATGTTTGTGGGTATCATCTCTGGAAACCCTTATGAGACTATACTCGTCCACTAGGGGGAACCTAGGAGTTTAAAGGCTTGTTGCATATGCTAAATGCAATCGTGAGTCCTACGAAAGTGGATTTGTGTTTTATTTATTAGGATAGTTAGTTTTTATTTTTAGATTTTAGAATCCATGTATTACTAGGGACTAGTAATATTCAGGTTGGGGTGTGATTAACCATCAAAAGTATTATTTTATTATATTTAATGATTGAATAATTGCATATTATTTGTTATTAAATGAGTTAAATTCCTTGATTTTCTAGTTTAATACTTTTTCTAGTTGTTTGATTTATTTTGCAGGTAAATTGATTGATTTAATGTAATAATGGATAATGCAAGTGAAACAACTACTAGAAGAAGAATCATAACTGATAAGGATTGAAGAATCATGAGGAGAATAGGAAGACATGAAGATAAATCAACAATTCAATTCTTATAAGAGTCCAAGTTTGAAGAAAACTCATTTAAAGTTGAATTTGGAAAGTATTCTAGAAGATAAGGATTTGATACGTATTCAGTATTTTTCTCATAACTTTTGACTCTAATATCCGATTGACCTGATTTTTGTGGGTTTGGAAAGAAGACTCCAAGGGCCACAAAAAATGTATTTCACAACAATTTTGTGATTCAGCCTCTAAATATGCGAAATTCTAGCTCGAAGTCTGAACAGATTTTGTACCCGCGAGACAAAGATTTAATGCACGGGATATGACCTAATAAGACTTCTATTTGACAAAGGAATTTCTTCCAAGCCAACCTTAGATCTCCTACCAATACCTAGGATTTATTTTATTATAAATAGGGGTCCTCATCTTAGAGAGAGGAATTCTTTTTCCATCTTTTTATTTTGTTATTCGTTTATCATGTCCGGCTAGAAGGCTAAGGTAGGGCTAGGGGAGGACCTCTCAACGGAGTACGGTATTATTATTGACTTTGTACTTCATGATTTATGATCTTGTGTTAATTTAATTTCTAATCTTTTAGTAACGATGTTTACTCTATAAAAATTCTTGAGTTGTTGTGTCATGTACATCGATTGCTTGAGTTTCCCTGCGAGTAAATCACTGGTTATTCCACACTTGAAGTATTAGCATGAATTCATAAAATAATATGATTGAATGATTATTTATGTTCCTAGTAGTCTTTTGATTATAACTGTTGGATTTAGTACTTGATTTGTTACTTGAATTAATTGACATCTAATTCTTGTATCGAATTAAGCTTTGAGTCTTTAATTATTACTGTATGAAGTTGAGAGGGAGTACCTAATGCTCTAGTATTTTTATTATTATTTTATTTACCAAAACCAATCTTTGTCATCCAACAACTCTTTAAACAAACTCTTTTCCTTTTAAAGTATTTTTAGTTTTCATGTGATTGTTTTCTTGTTACAATTCCTCGTGGGATCAACCTCGGACTTCCGAGAATATATTACTCTGCTCAACCTGCGCTTGGGTTACAATATTAAAGTTGAAGCATAGTTGACACATTACACAATCAAAATGACATCATTTTATAAGAAAAAGTGTCAAAAGGGCATGTAAATTTTTTTTTTCTTGGTCATCAATTGCTATTTCAATTTGGTTGTTGCTAGAGTATCCATCCAAAAAATAATAACATGCATGTTCAACTATCTTCTCAAGAACTTGGTCTAAAAAGTGTAGAGGAAATGGTCTTTTATGGTAAGAGAATTTACCTTTCGATAACTAATACACATACACCAACTAGTAATTGTATGCGTAGGGACTAATTCATTTTCTTGATTTCTCACTAATGTAACACCAGAGTTTTTGAGTGCTTGTATATGACTGATCCATTTACCATCAACGATGAGATATCTGATTTCTGCATCAAACAGTTTAAGTACTTAAATCTTGACCACTGCTTTAAGAGGTGGGATTAACCTACGTTGTGGTTGTTCGGACAATTTAAAGTCTTCCTCCATATGCATACATTGAGTACAGATAAGAGGACTTATTCCGTTAATATTGGCTACTGTACAACCAATTGCACTTTGATGATTTTTTATGACCCTTATCAATTGACTTTCTTGAGACTCAAACAATTTTGAAGACATTACCATTGGGAGAATTTCATCCTCCCCCAAGAAGACGTATTTCAAGGCAGCTGCAAGAGGTTTCAACTCTTGAGAGCCATGACACTAGATTCTACAAGTTTTGTTCCATTGAGTGATAATTCTTTAAATTTTGGAACCCATATTCCAACAATAGACATATTTAGAATAGACTCACAATTATTTACAAAGTCTAAAAATGCATGTGACTTTCTTTTATTGGAAGCATTTTCAAACAGACTCTGAGCCATTGACTCAATGCAATTTACTTCTTGCAAATCTTCCTCCTCATTGGGTCTCTTAGCAATATCAAACACATTTAATTCCAATGTCATTTTACCACATGAAAGGTTCATGATTTTATTCCCCCAATTAATCAAAGCATTAGATGTGGCAACGAACGGACAACCCAAAATGACCGGATTTTGTGTAGTGACTTGTAAAACTGAATATGTATCTAAAACAATAAAATCCATAGGAAAGTAGAATTTATCAACCTGAACAAGAACATCCTTAACAACTCCTCGTGAAAATTCCATAGACTGGTCAGCCAATTGCAATGTGACATTTGTGGGTTTCAACTCACCCAACCTTAACTGAACATACACTATATATAGGAGAAAATTGACACTGGCTCCAAGATCAAGCAGAGCTTGCTCAATTCTAAAGTTTTCAATTATGCATGAAACTGTGGGACTCCTATGATTTTTGTACTTTGGTGGGGCCTTGTGCTGAATGATAGCACTGGCTTATTCAGTCAATGATTCCTATACATTAACCCTTCTTTTCACTGTGCAAAAGTCTTTCAAAAACTTGGCATATGATGGGACTTGTTTGATTACATCAAATAGGGGGTGTTAATCTTTACTTGCTTAAACAACTCAAAGATTTTAGCTTGATTGTTCAATGGTTGAGGTTTCTTGACTAGTTGAGGAAAATGTAAAGGAGTAGGATTTGATTAGTCTTTTTTGTTAGGCAACTTTGTTTCCGTTTGAAGAATTGGTTTAGACTCAACTAATTCATTGACAAGGATTAACTCAGCTAATAATTCAAGAGTTTTGGCTTGGATGGGTTTGTCAATCATTTAACCACTTTTCAGTGTGGTAATTGTGTGGACTTGGCTTGGAGAAGGTTTAGAAGGTATGACGTTCGCCTAAGTTTGACAATGTGGAGGTTTAGATTAAGATGAAAATTTTCCTTGTACATTGTACTCAAAGACTAGGTCAACTTGACTAAATGACTCTTAATATCCTCAATGTTTTGTGATGTTTGAGCTTTGAAATCATAAAATGCATAAGTGGACTGTGTATTGAAGGTAATTTTTGTCTGCATGAATTTGTTCAGAGTATCCTCCAAGTTTATTTTCTGAGGTGGCTAGTAAGGCTATTGTGGCTGGTGAGGTGAAGGTTGTGGTGGAGGTGGACCTGGTTACTGATGAGCACATAATATTGCACATTTCATGGCCTCATTACATTCATTATAACTCAACTTTTGCATTTAATTACTTAGTGTTAGCCTATTTTATGAATAATGTTGAAATCTCGATGTTGCATGTTTTGATAGCTTAAATGTTGGATTTTAGGACCTTGCAACTATGTTGGATGTGTGGTAATGGCATGGACATAATACATGAAGAATTGGAGGCTTAAAAGTGAAGAAATCAAGGAGGTATTGGTGTTTTGGAACAAAGGCACCAGCTGCCACATCACTGGGAAGTATGCCTCGGTTGTCCTCCATTTTGACCATGATCTACTCATAATCGGGAAAAGTTCAAAACATAAAAGTTGTAGATCTGGATGTCTTCTGTATTATAGCAAAATTTCAGCTCAATCCAACAGTTAGAACAAGAGTTATTCCATTTCTACAGAAGGTGGTCCAGTGCAGAAAAACAGTACCGGTACCACGAATCTTCTGGCCGAAAAACAGCTTGTAACTCAACTTTGAGGCTTGGGGGTCCCACTTACACTTCTCCCACTTGCCCCCCAACATTTTCTTACACAAGAGCAGGCATCCCTTACACATTGGGAAGACTTTAAAGGCTTGGCATTAATGGAGGATGGGACAGAAGGGGGCTGCCATGTGGGTGGCAGGCTAAACTCCTCCTAGCCTGTGTAACATATCCGAATCACTTGCCATTGATGGGAGGTCTGATCTCACAGCTAGGGGACCCTCATGGACGAAAATTGAAGACACACACTCTATATATCTCAACATTATTCAACATTGCAAAGGGTGGCTACCTAAGCTAGGAGTAGTTTTAGTGAGGAAGATGATGAATAGTGTAAAAGTTTAGATTTTTGGATTGTCTTCACCCATTTATCTTGTAATCTTCAGTAAGACTTTTGTAAGCTTCCCTTATTACTTTGAATGTCATTTATTTCAAGTTTAGTTCAAGTTTAATTACATGTTCTAGTTTCTATCATTGTAGTTTCAAGTTTTACATTTCAAGCTTTTCAATTGGGTATTGCATATTTTTCTTCTTAGTCTAAGTTTTCTTGTATTAGCTCAAGTTCTATGCTTCATTTCCTCATTATTTCCTTTTAAATTATGTTTGTCTTTCATTTATGCATGAGTAGTTAAGATTTAAGTTGGTTAATCCAAGGGAAGACTTCCTCTTGGAGATTCCATTTCAACTCTTCTTCATTCTTCCCTTTTGAGTCAAATGGTTCGGTTTGACGGGGTTGAGAGTGGATGAGTTGGTGAGCCTTTGATATCCCGTAGGCCTAGTCATGGGTTATGCTTAGATACTCACCAATCTCGTCCCTAGCTTTCCCCGAATCAATCGTTCATTCATGCTCAATCGGAGGAAGGGTTTGAGTTGATTTGGTATTCCCATTGGAATGAATCCTTTGGATTAGCCAACACTTGTTTTCTTGCATTTTCATTTACAAACACAACCCCAAAACATAAACAAAAGATTTTACATTTTCTTTACCTTTTTGCAAAATCACTTTCACAAAACTCCATTTCCTTCCCTGAGGAGACAACCTTGGAATACTTTCCAAGTAAAACACCAACAACGAAAGACTCCTTGCGATTGGGGAGCACTTTTGTGCACATTCCACTTTTCATTTCACACATATTTTGTTCATCCATTTCCCACCATTCATATTCCGTTGTTTCTTATCTCTTGTATCATCCCAAGGAAGAGTGACACTCCCTTCGCACATAAGTCATACACATTTGAGGGTGGTGTTGAGAGGTAAGGAACAACAACCGTTATCAAGTAATCAGTTACCAACTCATAGGTTGGGTGTCTCTCCAACTGAAATTCAGGTAATTCCATTACCCTGGATTATAGGTTTCAGAGTATAGGTTGGAGTATGGTTTGTTGAAATTGGAGATGACATTGGTCTTTTTCATTAAAACTTCCTTAAATGCTGGAATGGTGGAACACTTCCCTGTGGGGATGTCCTGAAAAATCAACAAATTCTACTCAATTGTTCAGTAGGAGACCCAACAAAAACTTCATTGACCTTTATCATCTATAGAGCCTCTAGCTTTTGAGACAAAGTAGTCATTCTGGCCCTTAGGTCATCAGCCTCTTTTAAGAAATATTCCCCTCCCCCCAGGATATGGATGGTCTAATTTCAACAATGTTTGGCTTGGCTGAGCCCCACATTTGGGAACTCTAGAAAATGGTATAAAAAAACTCGAATGCCTATCAAGTTCTTTTCCATGAATTTTTCTTGGGTCGTCATTTCTACAAATTAACATAATGCAGAGGGAAGAGCATCATTAAAGAAACCAACAAGGGTCTAACTCTCGAATGCATGATATGGACAAGCTTAGAGAAGATCCTTAAATGTCTCCCAACAGTAAAAATTTCCTCCCTCTTTCACATAAAAATTCATGATATGACGTCTCAATGTATTGGTTCGGTGTATAGGGAAATTTTTTTTAAAAAATTCAATTTGTAAGACTTGCCAATTTGTAATGGATTGAGCTTTCAAAAAATTTATTCTCTTTTTAGCTTTATTTGTCAAAGAAAAAGGAAAAAATTTCAATCGCGCCATTTTGGAATTATCTTGTAATGCACCACATACTACCTCAAAATCTTTCATACGCAAATAAGGATTTTCAGACTCAAGACCATGAAACTATGGTAAAAGTTGTATTGTCCCTACTTTGATACTAAAATTTGGAGCATTTGTGGGATAACAAAAACGTGAGAGGATACTATTGCATATTGGATGCAAATATTCTCTGAAAGGCTAGCATTCTGAACCACCTCTTCATCTCTTTGATTATTATTAGTCGTGCTTCATTTAAAAGAGTCTGACTATGCTTGTGTTGGTGAAGAAGAAGAAGATGATGGGCCAGACTGTTTTACAGACGTTGTTGATGAACTAGCAGACATAAAAAACACAATGTAATAAACAATATATACATATAACACAATCTAGGCAACTTCTCTGTTCTTTTTCAAAGTACCGTGACTCCTTGGCAACGATGCCAAAAACTTGCCTTGATCTTAATCGTACACCCATGTATATGTGGTCAATTTTAAATATTACTCGACGAAGTCCAAGATCGATTCTTTAGGGAGTTATCTACTGGAAACTTGATACTAAAAAGAATGAAATTGTCATGCACGTAGTGTGCATTACAACATCTTGTGGTGTGAGCTTAAGAAATGATAAATAAACACTTAAAATAAACTTTGATTAAAACAAATGAAAAATGTACTCTTTAGTTCGAGGATTCAACATGCTTTTCATTGCTTGAAATTATGATACTGCCACCTTACATCAATTAAATTATCGGTAGGTCTGATGTATATGTTGAACTATACCACAACAACCGTTAGGTTATCCTAGAGGTCTATGCACCATACAACAACCAAATAACCCTTGTAAACCCGAAGGTAAACCATTCAAATGGTTTACTATGGCTATTCCATTAGCAGGTCTATGCTTCAATGAAGACGGAGTTTCGGATTATGCATTGAATCAAAAACATTGGCTATGACAAGACTTATTCCAGCTATTACCAATCTTCTGATTGTTACATAAATGTCAACTATGTGCATCATTGTATCTTGCATGAAGTACGTAATAAAGTGTGGATGGAATGGAAATAATCAATAAGTCTAGCTCGATACTTGTAACAATGAGCATAACCTAAGTTATACCTAGTAATACATAATACAAAATATAAAAGAAAACCATCCTTCAATTAAGGGAAGCACAAACGTTAAAGAATTAATAAAATATCAGCACTTTCATTATCCAAACAATGTTACACATGTTTTCACCCTTCACCAAGAGTAAAAGAAAGACTACTCACTCTTCATTGCTATAGACGAGCAAGAAGATCATGAAAATCTCATCCCTCCTAGTGAGATATATGTCTTCAAAAAAAAAAAAAATTGACCAATATTTCCCCGAGGAATAGCTGGAACACCCTCACTTTTCATACTGCTTCTTCTGATGTTTTCCTTCCAAACTCCCCTCTAAAACTTCCCAAATCATAGTTATTTATAAACCTTCAAGAGGGCTTGTGGAGGCAAACACCCAAGGCAACCAATGGGATGCAAGGGAGGTAAGCTGAACTAATGGGAGAAGAGTTAGGGTTGAGGTGGTTAAGGCCATTATTAGGACGCCACCACCATCGTTCGGATGGTACTAAGTCTTTGGTTTATGCATCTCAAGCTTCCTTATTGACTTTGGCCACCGTTTGGTCCTCCTAACGTCTAGATGGCACAATGTTGATAGTTTTTCTTCTTTGTGTTTCCCTTTTTTATTCCTCTTTGCAGTTTAGCTCTCCAATTCTCCATAATTGCATACAAACTCAACAAACATATTATTCAAACATTAGACAAGATATTTTTTAAATCAAACACTTTAAATCAACTAATATACACAATTAGCCCTACACACTAATTCACTAATACACTTTCTAGGTTAATCAATTGGTTGGTGGTGTTACGTTCATAAACATTTTGGGTTGAAATTTCAATTCAGCATTTTGTCATTCCCTCAACACAAAAAAGATCACCATGGAAAAGGTCCACTATGTGTATACCCCATTAGTATTGACAAACGCAATATTCAACTAGGAAACTTTTGAAAATTAAAATGTAGTTGATTCCTCACAAAACTAGCAACATGAACATACGAAGATGACAT
>CM042187.1:16682633-16714880 GCA_023539305.1 Ilex asprella
TTTTTCACAAAATGAATAGAGATTCTAAAAATTGCCCCAATCCCTGAGCATCTAGATTAGTCAAAGACAGCTCCATCGAAATTAATTTTAACGACTCTAGCTGGAGGACTTGACCACCTCCCAGAGTCCCTTCCAGCTAAGGTAGTTTGGATCATAGGATTGAGGACGCTGCTTGCTCTAAATTGATCCCAGTACCTGGTGAAACAATCAACAATTTGGGTAGGAGTTTGGGTTCTGGCTCTATTCCTATTGAACCACATTGCCCAAACCATAGTCAGGCTTAAACACAGTAAATTTGGCTCCAACAGATCAATTGGGATAAGGGTCCAAACATTGAAGGATAAATTTCCAGTCGAAGGTAGTTCAATCCCAGAGATACTCCATACTTCCAATACAAAAGGGCACTTGAGGAAAAGATTAGTAGATGTCTCGTTCAGAGCACCACACAGGAAGCAATAATTTTCCATATACATCCTTTTCTGTTGGTGGTTGCATAGAGTGGGGTGAACATTTTGGGCAGTACGCCAAATAAAATGATTGATTTCTTTGGGAATCTTTAGGTACTAGATAGATCTCCTAGGACATCCTTCATCAGTGCTACGAGAGGTATACCATTGAGGTTTATTTGTTAAGCAAACCTTGTTCCATATTAAGTTGGTAAGCATTTTGTACAGAAAACTGACCTGATCTTGTCTAATCCCAAACCAATCAGTCTTCCAGCATCTGCTCAGAAATTGATGTTGCTCTAAAATCTGTTGCGATTGGCAGAAATGCATCAATTGACTGACAGTTCTTAGACGATTGTTTGTGGACGATTTCAAATGTATTGTTTTAGGACTTCTTTGGATTAATTCTTATATCAATAAACAAAAAGAGCAACAAACCAATAAAAGCAGACTCCTTTATTAATTTAATCGAATGAGTGTCGATTACAGAGTGACTGATTTAACAGTCTCTGATTATAGCACTAACTACTTCCTAAAACTAACTTTAACACTACTCCTAAATGCCCTGATTATGAGTTTTGTGGAGGGGTTTGAGTTGTCCTTCGACTTCTGTCTTTTCATCCTTTTATAGCCACTTCTTTTAATGGTTTTTCCTTATCGGTAGTTAGTTGGCTTTGAACTCTGAGACAATTATTTCCCCTTTCAAACTAGAGTTGTGACTGATTATTTTCCCATCTTTTCTTCTTAGCTTGACCCATGGCAATTCTTTAATGATTTTAGGCTTGCCAATGACACATTCTTCAAATGCTTTCACAATTTTGTATTTTAAGCCCAAACAATGTCCCCTCATTTAATTGAGTTTGTTCTCAATTAACACAAGTAAATGAGTAGTCATTACTGTTGCCTTATTTAAACATATGTTTAAATGCTTTTTGTGGCTGAACTGTTCACTAAACTTCCCTCGTTTGCTTTTCTTTTTGCCTTGAAAATCTTCAGCCATTTTTTTCTCTTGCTAACACTTAATGGCTCCCAAGAAGCAAAATCCTTTATCTTCTACTTCCCCTGAGATTCCTTTCTCACCAAGATTCTCTTATGAGTTTAAGTAGGCTGTAAACGAATCCGTAGATCAAATGGGGTTTTGATCCCTACCCCTAACTCAAGTGGGGTTTTCGCTTTAGGTCCTTCCTTCAAATTGTATGTGGGCGAGGGGTTTTCTGATTACTACCCTTCTCACGAGGCCAAACCCTAATGCTTAATCAATCTGAAGTTTCGTGGAAGTTATGGAGCCAAGGAAATAACCCACTCTACTCATGGATCAATCCTACTAACACTAGGTCGATTGGGTTAATAAAATGGAAACTCACTATACCTTTTAATGCTGAAGACTAGGCATTTTTGGAATGATCAAGCTTTCCACTCAAAACTTGTATATGAATCGATGCTTAATTGGTGTTACTGCATATTTCTGGTCCCAATCATGCAATGACATGCTTTTTCTCGTAGGCCTGATGTCCCCAACGATTTTAGATGTCATCTTTTTAACTAGGCTTCCATCGACAGGTATAGAAGTTAATGCATGTCTTTCTACTGACTCTGGTCGCGATGTCATCAATATCCCTTCTAGCATAGGGTAAAATGACCTCATCAACCATTTCTTCTCAGTACACTCCTCCATCATTCGTAGAACATGTTGTTTTCCTTCTTCATTGGTCATGTCGATTTTTTCTGTGTGTCTCTGGGTTCAAAGTGACCCGAGAATATGTTGGTATAGTCATCCAATTGGCTAGAAACAAAAAACTTGCCCTAGCCTATTTTGTCTTTGGTGCATTATATAGGGGCTTGTTCAGCCTTATTGAGAATAGGATCACTACTAATTGTGGGGGTCCTTTCTGGTTTTTTCAGGCTTAGCTTTATGCCTATTTCCCTCTTCCTCAAGTTGTTGGAGCTATCATTTGATTAGCTTATTGAAACTGATCTAGCTTTTGTGACCTCATGTTTGGCCAAAATCTCTGCTGCCTCATTGATTCTCTAATAACAACAATAGGAACAAGTGATCTGCAAAAAGGTCTCCCAGACCCACTATTTAAAAAATGAAGGACCAAGATGGACTTAAAGACTTTGCTCCTCAACTCACTTCAAATAAAGAGGAATAAGAAGTTAAGGGAAAGAGATGCTTGGATGCTCTAAGAGGAAATGGAGGTTAAGGCGAAATTATCAAGAGTGATGGAGCAGAGGTCTGAAATAAGACAAGAACGAGAGAACTTGCTCCTTCACACTAAGGAACTGCTAGCGACCCACCAAGATGTAAGTGGAAAGGTATTGGCTATAGCTGAGAGTCTAAAACATGCCCAATAGAAATTAAGCTTGCTATCGAATAAATGAAATACTTTCAAGCTTAGTTTTTCTTTATAAGCTTTTTAAATCCTGTATATTTTTCTTTTCTTGTATATTGTGGTCTGACTATTTGGTCCATCTAATATAAAATTCATTCTTTCCTTGTGGCCCACATGTCTTATTTACATCTTGAATTGCACAATGATTTTCCTTATTATGGCAAAACCACATCATAATTTTTCAAAGACAACAAAGTCCTGTTTGTGACTTTCTTCTAGGCTTCCTTAACCAATCATTCAAAATAAAAGAACAACCATTCAAAGTATAAAAACGTTAAAAATTAGGCCTAATAGCATAAATGATTACATATGGAATTTATTCATATGTCACGTGTCTTGCCTTCTTGACTATGTCTTTTACTCTTGGATGCTTCATTATCTTTCTAGACAAATTTTCTGATGCACTATGAGCCATTTAGATTCATTTGGCTAACCTTTTTCACCTATTTATCCATCATAGCACGTACAAGTTATCGATATAGATAGCCATCTAACAATTTTAATTCGACTACTTTTATACCTTAGGAATTCCCACATTGGCATGCTTTCACCATATTTCAACCTTTCCCTAGCTTCCTAAATTTTCTGGTCTAGTAGCCAGTTGCCACTTTAAGACCTCTTTGCAGGTCTTTCTCGAAATCTTCACTCTTTCCTAGTTCAAGTAAAATGGCTTTGAATCTTGCCAAGTCATAGTAGATATGAGACAGGCTTTTATCAATGTTACATTCTACCAATTTTGCTTCACTGCTTCTAACAATGGAGGATAGATCCATGTGATAAAAATGGGCTTCCACATTGTGTGCATCTGTAATGAAAAGATTGGCATATGCCCCATTCACTTTTATCCCCTTTCTACATTCATTATAACTTTCTGATAAGAAGATCAAGGCTTGATGTAGGGATGATGGCACGCAACCATTTGCATGTATCCAATCTCTTCCAAGAAGAGCATTGAAGTTTGATGATAAATCCACCATAAAAAATGTTGTTGTGGTGTCTCTATTGCCCACTTGAAGTTGTACAAGATGATCCCCTTGTAAAATTATTGAATGCAATGTCAATATGAAGCAAATATATTTCACCTTTGTTCAGGAATCTCAACATCCTTGAAGAGAGAACATTTATCACTGCCTTATTATCAACCAATATTTTATTATCTGGCTGACCATCGATGTGGGCTCGAATGTATTGTGGCCTTAGATACTTAGATATTTTTTTTTTCTAGAAGGGTGAAATGCCATTTTATCTGTCTCCTAGTCACATTGTTCTATACCTATTGACCTTTGATCAGGTATAAATTGCTTCACGGTTTCTGCAAACACTATTATAGACTTAGTGTTATCCTCCATATCTCCTGCCAACTGGCTTGGTTATCCTGGATTTGCCTTGATTTTTTGGCAAAGCCAATATCATATTGCATGGTGTATCATCTCCAGAGAAAGACTATATCTTCAAAGTCCATCAGCTCTTTATCAGAGAACATGTCATTATCTTCTTCCATTTTCTCATTTTCTTTTGTTCATGAACTTGTAGGCACTTTTTCTGTGTCTCCTTCAAAAAAAATCTCGTATCTGTTTGAACTCAACAATCTTTTGGTATAAAATATTTTGCTTAACCTAGACCTCCTTGATTTCTTTTTGTTGTTCCCTTGTTCGAGTGGGGTTTTTGTTCCCCATCGATGGACTAGGACTTGAATAAGCCTCTAAAAGAGTCAGATTTTGCATGCTCATCCACGTGAGAAACCTCCTCTATTTTCTCCTTTTCTAAGACCTATTGAGTGTTTGGTACCATGCCACAAATGGAAATTTTGGGTGTCGAATTTGGTGTCATTTATCATCATGGACTTCAGGGGATTTAATGTTCTTGATCTAGTCTTTAAAACAACCTTAATTGAGACTGTTATTCTTGATGTTCTTGTCTTCTAATCCTTTGACAAATAATTTCCTTTGCAATCGATAGTCCATCAAAATGGTCCATTTCTTGTGTTTTTCCTCTTATTCCTTGGTTCTTAGTGCCCCTTATATCCCTCCTAATTTTAAGGAGATAATGGAGATCAGGCTGATATCTCTCTTTGATTGGAAAAATGCATGGGTCTGCACCATCAAATATCTTATCATAGCCAAACTCCCTCACTAAACTAGAGTTTTTTGTCTATAAACTGCCTCACTATGTCATCTAGTGGGATTGCATCTGGTTTGGCTATCTCCTTACACATCTGAAGCATATAACCAATGTCTCCTCCTTTTTGGAGCAAATACTACTTTGTATTGGGGTTCTCATCTTCGGAACAATCGTTTCCTTGTCATTCACAAAATTGGCAGTCTTTTTCTTTTCCTACATATTAACAGAAAACCACATTTACATTGACTTCCTTAGGAAAAAGGATCTACTTTCATGGTTTCTTCTTATTTGTGGCATATTTAAGCATTCCTTTTTGGATTAGGTCTTGCAATCGATTTATAAAGGTAATGCAATTCTTAGTTGAATGCTTAAATGAGTTACGCCATTTATAGTATTCTTTTCCTTTCCTATCTTTTTCTAGTGAGATACTATTTTCCCGAAACAAGACTATGAACTTTTGGTTGATCATCTTATTAAAGAGAGCATCATCCATTGATAAGTCAAATGGAAACGACCTAGAGGTCTGAGGCGTATCCTTTTTAAATGGATGGCTAGATGGCATGCAAACAAAATCTTGAATTTTCTTTAGGGTAACACATATGATTGGTGAATTTCTAATAATCTGACACATCTATTTTAACCTCTCCATCGAAATATTGGAAATAAGTTCTAAATGAACTATTTTTCCTTTACTACTCTTCTCTAAGCAACATTTCATATTTAGTAGCCTTGGCTGAGAGTTTAAACAAGTCCCTAAATGGCATTCCTACAAATTTCTTCTTTAATTCAAAGTCTAAGCCATTTTGGCCCAATTTTATCAGTTCAACTTCAGGCAAGTAAACATGACATTTGTTCCTAGCCTTTTTAAACCTGTCAATTTATTATTATGTAGATTCATTTGATTTGTGTCCTAGTCTAGACATATCTTCCATTGACACTTCTAGTTCATTACTAAAAAATTGAGCATGAAACTATTCTTCAATTTCTTGCCATGTTTGAATTGAATTAGCAGGCAAGTTAATGAACCAAGCAAAAGCGGTTGTCGTAAGTGATTGTGGGAACAATTTCATTTTTAAGTGCCCAGTATGTCCAACTTCTCCACACTAGAAAGTGAATTTTCCTATGTACTATATTGTGGATTGATTATCTTCACCAAAAAAGAGATGGAATTCTAGAATTTTATAACCCCTTGGGAATTCCTCGTAATTAACCCATGGATGATATGGTTTTCTGAATACAGGTCTCTTAGTTTTTCATAGGCCAAGTCTTAAATCATCTCCGTCAACTAGTTTTTGTTGAAAACCATATTCTGATGGTCATTGATGTGTTCACCCTAATCAAAGGGTTGTCCCCTGTCCTTTGGTCGAATTCATTTATGGGTTCTAATGGAGGCATGGGAAACCTCTCACGACCTCTCCTAGGATTTTCAGGGACCATCCTTGGTCCATTTCTTTCCTAAGGATTTTTTCCTAGAAATTTTTTTGGAAAGACTTCCATAGGTTCTCCATCGAACATCATATTAAAGTGGTTTTTTGTGTGGGATACTTGGTCTTTCACTAGATATCATTAGTGTTGGTCTTTGATTTTCTATAGGATATACCACAGGACCAGTATTTCCTTCATCCACCAGTTGATTTCTAGTCATAGCGTTCGATTTTTGATTGAATGGTCCTGACAGTGGTGTTGGGACTTTCAATAATTCATACATGGTATTAACTAACTCTTGCCTAATGCCAAAATTGGGGTTGTGTAATACCTGTTTCAAGTTCTACACAAACTCTTGCAGTTGCACACTTTCTTAGCCAATCACTAGATTGCAAACTCTAGAGGATGGGTACTCGAACTTATTAAATGATTGCCATCAACCTGCATCATTTCCAAAATTTCATTAGTCCCAAACATGATCTCATCTTCTTTCATTGTTCGGTTTGATAAAAAAAATTAAAAAAATATAAGATACCACACTCAAAAAATTGATCAGGGCAGACAACTACATGTTTGTGATCTCATTGCCTCAAGTAGCTATCATCCTTATAATGCAAGCCTAACTCAAAGTGTTATAGATACGATAGGATCCAAAGAGATCTACTGATATCCAACTTGCTAGGATAAAAATAGATGATGATAGACATTTGTGATATTTATCTTTATCTATGCAATTCCCACATTATTGAGCTCCATGTGATCAATTCCCAAATCAATAATACATCAATGTAGCCCGTTGGACATTTAGGTTCATAGACATAGGCACATTGCACATTCTGCTTAATCACGTATATCGTTTGTGTTCCTTTTTTTTCCTTTCCTTTTATTATTTCAATTTCTCTCTTAATATGAATTTCTACATGGTATTAGAGTAGGTTGATCCGACCTTGCATTGCTTCCACTTTATATCTTTCCATACAACTCTGTTTCACGATAGTATGATCTAGTCTCCATCTACTACAAGATATATGTAACAATTAGGATCTAACTCAAACTGGTTTATATTCAAATCAATTGAAATTTTACCACGATAGGAACATATAGCTTATGCCTGAAGAAAAAACTGGACTTGAAGGTCGCACTACTACCAACGGTGGTCTTAAAGCCCTTATTTGCAGAGCCATTGGTAGGGACAAATGTATTATTTAACTTGGGCTTCCTCATATTTCATGCTTTTGTTTGACATTGTAATCCCTTATGCATTTATTTAAACTAAAGTAAACTATGATATATGGTTTTGATAGAAAATGCATTAAAGATAAACAGATGAGTGCAAGATGATAAGTTAGGAGTTGAAGAGAATCTTGGATAGAAAGAAATTAGATACTACCTTAGTATTTTAGTCATGAAGTTATATCCTGATATTAGAATTAGATGATTTTTGGATTTTAGAAACTACATTTCTAGGGTTAAAAAATTGTATTGCATGAAAATTTCGAGAATCAACTTCTAATTAGGACAAAACTGCCTTGGAAGTTTAGGCAAAAACTAGAGTTACGTTCGAATGCCAATCCACATTCGAATGCAGCTTAGCCACAAAAGTTAGGCCTAATAGACAGAACAGTAGATATTGAGAGTAGAAGACGTTCGAACGTGAGTGTGAATTTTTCAACAGTTAGGCTCGTGCCAATTGAACAACTTTTGACCCTATAAATATCCTAAGAACATTCTTAGGTCAGGTTTCAACCCTAGGAGGCTAAGAAGAATTGGGATAGAAGCAAAGAGGAGAAGATTTTGAAGGATCAACACATGACGAATGCAACAAATGTGCTAGGGTTTCGCTAAACTATGGATTAAGGTAGAGATTCTTCCTCAAATTCATTCATTGAGGATAGGGAAATCATTTTATATGCTTTTTTATCATAATCTTTAAACATATGTTAAATAAACTACTATTCAGATTACTTTTCAATTATCTAGTTTTTGGTTATGTTCAATGTAAGTGTCTCTTAACATGTTTTTCTTCAAATATTCTCTTTGGAAAGTTGTGGAACCATGATTCTTGATTATATGTGGATTTTATGAAAAATTAAGGAAAATGCCTCTTGTATGAGTGGGTATGATGAATGTAGGTTTCATTCTACCGGGTGTCATATAGTGATTAGATGAGTTTCTTACCTTGAGGGGTTGAAGATTTCCTAACATTCGTAGTGAAATTGTTTGGTTCCTTATGAGGTTCAAGAATTCACTATTCATTCACAGTTAGTATACCATTCCTAAAGAGTTATGTCAATGTCGATTTGTCAATACACGCATTTCTTGAAAACAATTTATCTTTACGATAATTTGATTGATGATTTGGGTGTGCATTTGTGGGCTAAGTATTCTCAATGTATAGTTTCATAGCAGCCAATCTACATACATTAGATATATTGATTATGATGATATTTTTGCTAGAGAATTGATTTTACATCTTCATGAATTTCATGGTATGTGCCGTAAACTTGAGATCTTATTAACTATGATTGTTTTACTTCAAATTCTTATAAATTTATTTTATTAATTGAGACTTACCTATTTTCATAATTTCAAAAACTTTTTTTTGGGGTTTTAGGAGGTTTTTCTATTTGGCTTTTTTGCTCATCCTACAATAAAAATATTTTTCAAATTTTGGTATTGAGGAGGACCCCGAGCTAGGTGAACGAGTATATTGGGATGTTGAGGTTGATCAACATATTGATCTAGATTTGTAGGCTTAGAGATGCTTCTTTAGTTTTAAGTTTTTAACTTAATGGTTTAATCATGTTAAGGATGTTTTATTTTAGTTAATAGTTGGAGAATGATTACTTTGGGTTTACATGTAACTTGAAGGATTTAACTATGTTTGACATTTTAATTTAGCTAGTTGTAGGATGATGAATGGTTTATTTATTTTATGGTTTTTTTTTACTATGTTCTCATGGTTGGATGATTTGTAGAATAGTCATGTCTACATTGAGAAAATTGGGGTGTTACAAGGACAAAGATGTAGGAAGGCCTTCTTGTGATGGAATATGGGGAAGAGCTTCTAGTTAGTGTGCTGGAGAACTGGTGTTGAGGAAAAAAAATAAGGGAGAAATGAAAAGAATGTGATAGAGTCTAGAGAGAGAATATATTCCATATTTTGTTCCAACTAATCTCTAAGGGGGAGTTTGAGAAGGAGATTCATCATCAAAGTTACATCATCCGTTTGATAAGAAACCTTTATTTTAGTTCAAGTTGGACACTTCAATTGAACATTTCAATGTACCAACTTAAGGGGGCGTATGATGGGATCAAAAGAAATCAATCAATATTCTTATAGAGATACGATTGGACCCAAAGAGATCTATCGATGTCTAGGTTGTTAGGATAAAAATAGATGATAGATGATGATAGACATTTGGGGATAGTTATCTTTATCTCTATAATTCTCACCCTATAAATAAGTTGGAACCACACGTGATCAGTTACCAAATCAACAACACATCAATGTAGGCCATAGGGCATTTAAATCCGTGGAAGTAGGCATATTGCACATTGTGCCGAACCACGTATACCGTTTGTGTTCCTTCTTATTTATCTTACCTTTTCTTATTTCAATTTCTCTCTTAAAATAAATTGATACATAACAAACATAACATTTCTTCTATCTGAGTTTTATGTTTTCGACTGTTAAATGTCTGATTTAGGGGTTGTTTGATAACATCATTTAATGCTTAAAATTGATTAATTTAAGCACTTGATGAGTTAAACTCGCTTGGTAATCTAAAACTCACACCAAAACTCACACTTGATGAGTTAAAAATGTTAGTCCTCAATATGTATTTTATAAATTTCTCATAATGGACAAATATACTCTCAATGCATTTTAGAATTTTATGCTACCACCACCGCTGCCACCGTCACCACCATCTTCACCACCACGACAGCATCCACCACCACCATTGTGCTGCCATTGCCATTACGATGGTTTCACCACCACCACCTCCATTTTTATGATGGTTGTAAGAATAAAGGTAGTCGTAGTGAGATAGTAAAAGAGAATAACAAAATTAGAATAATAATAATAATATTCAGCCTTTAATTCTTTCTATTTGTCAAACAATTTAATTCTTTCAATTTTAACAAAAACCACCTTAAATTATATTTTTTCAAATGGATTGTTGGGTCCTTTTCTTTGTTGACGGAGACGGAGCTACTATTTTATCCTGAGAGAGTTCAACCTGAAATACTCGTATAGTTAATCATTTATTTAATGAGATCATTGAAGTAGTTCTTATTAATGTCAAATTTTGTGTAGTATAGAACCCGAAAAATCAACTATTATGTGTTATCATGACAAAAATTAGTTAGGGCAATAAAATAAAAAATTTAAAAATTGATTCTTACTTGCCATCATAAAAATTAATTTATGACAATGTCGCAGTCTATTTGTTCTCTCATTCATTACATGAAGTAATGACTATGAATAAATTATTGTCGTAAATATTAGTTTCACATGATATTTTTGTAGAAATTAATTATGACACAATGTATTTTTATAATATGTGTCTAACGCATAATCTAGGATGCTTTCCTTTTCTTTTCCTTTCTTTTTTCTCTAAGTCACAAAACTAATGCAAACACATGTCTTTCATTTTAAGAGAAACTATCATTCTTGCGACTAATATAGTAATATTTGTAATTTGGTATTAAATGGCAGTCCACTAGGTTTTTGGAACACTCTAATTGAATTGCCCTTCATATATAGTGTTATAATGACTTGTATTCTAATTCTTATTAAGATTTATTTCTATCTTGGATAAGGTTCAAGGGTGTTGTTATGTCAATACAAGTTGGTTATATTATTTAATTGGGAAAAGGAGTTCTAGTCCTACATGGATTTATGTGATTTAAACTCTTTAACTTAAAAGGAGTTTTCTAGCCTATAAATATAGGGTTTTGGTTTGTTCTAAAAAGAGAGAGTGTATTTCCAATAATTATTGTAATATTGGAATAGAGCGGGTGGATGTTCTCTTGTCTTTGATTATTTACATTGACATACATATTTTTAATATTTTTATTCCAGTTGTGTTATGATTTTTGTTGACTTTAACAGTAGTGGTTGTTGTGTTACTATGTTTTGAATTATAATTTTTGATCTGTCACTCTGACCCATTTGGGGTTATTTGTTATATTTGTAATTGAGTAATAATTTGTGGAGTTATTTGTCACTATTACATTCTTATCCTTCTCAAGAGAACTAATATTCATCTTGCCAAACCCATAACTTCTCCAATGGCTATTTCCCCTTCCCTTTCCAAGCTTGAGGTTAGCCCTTTTTTTCATGCACACTTGTATTACAATAATGTTATCATTCCTTGGCCCGCCCAATATGTCCTTTGTGGTGAATCATGTCCACTAATTTATGTCTTATCCAAGAATGCCTCATTGATTGGAAATGAAGTTTATATTACTCTATCTCAAGCATACAATAGATCATGATCTTCTTCTTCTTCTTCTTCTTCTTCTTCATCCTTCTTCCTCTACTACCTTAAGTGCATAATTCGAATGTTGATTAGCAGGTTGCCCCGATGATCATCGATTCACTATTGGATATTGCTTGTATTTTGGGTCCAATTTAATTTCATGGAGTTCCCGCACATAACCAATTGTAGCTCGCATAAGCACGGAGGCAGAATATCGTGTTCTTGACAACTCTATTGTCGAGTTAATTTGGATTTAATAACTTCTACGTGATTGCGGGATTTTTCTATCCACACTCCTCCTGTGTTATGGTCTAACAACTTAGGGGCTACTTATGTAAGACCCCGTATTAAAATTAAATAATGATATTATTATCTTAAGAGTTCTTCTAATATGAATAAAATGATGGTAGAAACTTAGAATCATTGTTGAAAGATTGATCATGAAGTTTGAGTTTGAACAAATTAATTTTTTAGTCAAACTTAGTTCGAAGATCTGTAAGCTTAAGAAGGGTAATTAAGTAAGTTTCTAAATGTTTTTAGGTCAAAATAATGTCTCCATTGAATTTCGAAGTTTGAAAAACATTGAGAGAGGTAATATGAGGTGTATTAGAAGTTATGAAGCATTTTGGAGTTCAAACCAATTTTGGAGAGAATTTGAGTAGAAAAGAATTTGACACTATCTTAGTATTTTACCTCTAACTTTTTATTTCTAACTCCTATTGATCTGATTTTTGGACAATAGAGACTAGACTTAAAGGGCTAGAAAAGTATATTTCATGAAAATTTCCTAAACTGACTTTTAAATAGGTGAAAAATACTCCTGCAATTCGGACTGAAAGTTGATACCGTTTGGACGCCCCAAGCACCGTCTGGATGCCTCTCCCTACCCTAAAAACTTTATTTTTCATCAAAAAAGAGTGATTTTGCACCGTTGGGATGCCTAAGTACTGTTCGGACGCTATGCTAAAAACTATCCTAATCAGTTTTAGGGTTTTTCTTCATTTTTCACCCTATAAATACCATAAGGATGTCCCTTTAGCCATGTTTTATCACTTTTCAACCCTAGGCAACCTTAGAGAGCAAAGGAGAAGAAGAGAAACACAAGATTGAAGGGATTCTCATGTTGGAACGAATCGAACATGCAAGGTTTATACACAAACTACAGATTTAAGGTAGGAGTTCTTTCTCATATTCATTCACTGATGATTAGGGTTATATAATATATACTTTTCATCGTTGTTATGATATAAATAATTGATTCACATTGTTTTTACGAATCCATGGTTTATTTCTTGAACAAAGTAATGATTCACTTTCAAGATCTATTCTTTATTGATTACCAAACCATAGTTCTTGATTAGTATCAATTCAAATATATTTTCTGTGAGATTTCTTGCATGTTTCGTTGAATTATTTCTTTTGAACATAGAAGATTTGTTGCACTTGATTTGGTCAGACAAATGGATCATCTTTATACCACCGGCTTCCAACATTCACAGTTTTTCCATTACTAAGATTGAACCATTCACATTGGAATAAAATAACACAATACCCAAATATATAATTCATTTCTTACACTTTACTTAAATAACCACAAGTGTCAACTATTTCATTCTCGTGATCTGCTTCAACAACTATTTCATCATTCTGAGTTTTACAACGAGTGTTGCGATCATTAGTGTGGGATCGGATGCCATTGGATATGAAACCCTAAAACATTTTCAATGTAACATTACCACCATTTGCTAATGACCATAATTCATCAACAACTTTAGGTGACGCTTGAGATCCCAATGGATTGATCAACAAATACATCAAATGAAAAAATACATGCATGATTTACACAGTAAAATAGAGACTGAAGCACGCTTAGTATTTCATTATATAATAAATTAGCTCAAAACTTGAATTTTATGCCATACATATTTTTTCCCCAATTCCATCACATCCAATCTTCTCTCTCACCATCACGCACTATCAGAACCTGTTGCCTCTCTGTCGGCCCTTCAAGCCCTCTCTCTCTCCCTCTCTTTTTGTTACACTATCTCAGGCGACACCACCAACACCCCAATGACACTGCCATTGCCACAACCAGACCCTGCTAGGTATTCTTCTTCCCCACTTCTCTCTCTCTCTCTGTGACACACACACAAAGACAAGCCCTTCCCCAGGCTCTCCCATTTATGCTAAAACCCCTACCCTCTACTTCTCTCTTTCTCACACGCAAACACACATACACTCAGTTTCTCTCTCTGTATCTCTTTCTCAAAAACACGCCCCCTCTACTTATCAAGGTAGTAAATTACATAATTTCTTAGGTTCAAAGGCTATGATTTGAAAAATAAAAAATTGCCTCAATGTAAATTTTCCGTTGTGTTTTTTTAGGGTGTTGTTTTCAGGGCTATTCACCCCCTTCTCTCCTCTCTCCGGCGATCCAGAACGTCGGGAAGCCCTCTAACCCTCTAATGTTTGCCTAATTTTCTCCCCCTCACATTTTTTTGTTCTTCCTCTTATTCACCACATTTCACAAACACCCATGGCACACACTGAACACACAAACACATACACCAACACACACACAATGCACACATGATGGAACACAGACACACACTTCGCACACATGCACAACGAAACTCACCCATCAAGCACACACAACATAACACACACACCTAACACATACACAATTATAGAAGACACACAACACACATAAACCAAACTCATACACATGCAAAGAATGTATAGCTCGCACACAACAAAACATACAGAACACACACTCATCGTGCGCACACACACACACTTAACATTGGCACACATATACACTGGGGTGCTTTATCAAGGCAATAGATTACATGATTTCTTAGGTTCAAAGGCTTTGACTTCAAATTGTTTGTTGTCTTGCCTTAATGAAAATTTTCCGTGGTGTTTTTTTCAGGGTGTTGTTTTTCAAGGCTTCCTTAATATAGAGTTCAATTTGGGCCAACAAATTCATAAAGCGTAGCAAGAGGGTTAATTAGGGTTTTGGAAATTTGATTTTATTGCATTGGACTACCATTACCCCCAACATGTGTGTACTCTATAATATCGTACAACACATGATTAATAGTTTTCTTTTTAGAAACATTTCATATTTGGTAAGTAAATCTAGAATTCTCATGTAACAAATCCTTACTCTTCAAGCACCACTCAACCACACGTTTTATTGTTTATATAATGGAATGGATTGAAATTTTTATGCTAATGTGCATTTAATCAAATGTCTCAATGGGTGTTGTTTGGATCAATAATTGTTAGAATAATGGCTTTTCAATAAAATGTCTCAATGAGTGGATTGATAATTCTTATGCTAATATGCGTACAATGAATAGAAATGTGGACCTTGGCCCCCCTATACATTTATTTTCTTCTTTTATTCCAAAGATCAATATTTTATACCAAGGTTTGCTCTATTGTAATGGTTTGGTGTGGTACAAATGGTATTATACAGAATATAGGGTTCACATGTATTCTAGGTAACTATGGAAGACTATATGTTTGACTTGAAAATTTTCCCCTTGTTCATTTGGTATGCATATGTAACTAGTGGTATTGAATATAATTTTAGATCACAGGAAATATATGATTTATTATTTTTTTTTCTCGATTATTTGAGAGTGAAATTGTTGATGATTAATTCTCGATCAATTGATGAGCCAATTCCAGGTTGTGATCAGAGGATAACATTTAGATGATAAATAGGTTTTGGCTATGATGTATATGCAGAATTCTAATGCTTGCATTATGGTGTATTTTATTAGCTTTTTTATGTTGTACTAATTGGAAGGAGACTATTGCGTTATTATGTAAAAATTGATTTGGGTGAAAATTTGATCATTTAATCTAAATAGACCAAGAAGTGATTCAACTCTATTGTTATTTGTGGGTGTCATAGTTTTCCTTTTTACAAAGAATTCGAGAATTATAGCAATTATTCATTGCTTTGTGTTTGTTCTTATGGTTTTTATTGACATAGGTTTAAAAAAAAAGTCTTGGTAAATTGCCTAGCAATATGTATTGGAAGTCAATCTAAGCAGTTGCTGATAAATGATTGTGGTGATAAGATTGTAACTTTGACAAGTTTGATATTAGTTTTGTTTGTCTGTAAAATTTAGGTTGTTCATTCTATTTAATAAGTGTGGATCTCTCAATAACCCGTCCTTGTATTTTGGCACGGGTTATTGCTAACAAACACTTACCATCTATATAATAAAATAACTAGATTTCTTTATCTTGAGTTTTTTGCGGCTCAGATCGATTGAATATTATTGATCGACAATTTTAATTAGACTTTCATTCATTTTAAAACTCTAAGACTTTTATCTCTAATGTAATTCTCTTTCTCTCTCTATCTTATACACCAACTCTTATACGTATATTAGTATACTAGTTATTACCCGTGCAAGAAGACACCCTTAACACAAAAAATTTGCCAACGAAATGGGGCATCCAATAACATCTTAAATAAAAGAAGTGCAATGATTGAAATGAAAAAATTATATCACATTAATACAATCTGAAAATCCCTATGAACTTAAATTAACACCATTACAAAATTATTTAGCCATATGTTTCTTCATGGTGGCTCTCCTTTCAAATGAGTGTTCATTTGTTCAACCTCTTACTAAATCTAATGAATAGGTTGTCTAGTTCATATTGAACTATAGATCAAATTTCCAAAAAAAAAACCAACTGAACTAAAATTGTCCAACGAATCTGCTTGTAGCTGAAAGGACAATTGATTTAAATTATTTGTTGCTATGACTTTTCGGATGCTACAAAAAGATTCTCACACTGCAATTAAACCAAATCAACAAAATCCAAATTTCGCTACTTAAAAAAAAATTAATTTAACTAACATTTTTATCGTTTCGGTGTCTATGTTGCACAATTCAAGTATAAACCAATAAAAAATAACAAGTGATACTAATTGCACTAAAAAAATAAAATAATTCAAAACCAAGCTAATCACTAATAAAAAATACCAAGTGATATCAATTGCACCAAAAAAACTAAAAAAAATAAATTCAAGCTAATTACCATAAAAAAATATCAATGACCAATAAAAAAAAATAAGTGAAACCAATTGCACCCAAAAAGAAAACAATATTCTAAACCAACTATTAATTTTTTTTTCCTTATTTTCTTTTTTTCCCCTTGTTAATGTTTATATTTTTTAAATACTTGAATTGTGCAACATAGACACCGAAACGATAAAAATATCAGTTACATCAATTTTTTTTAAGTAGTAAAATTTTGATTTTGTTGATTTGGTTTAATTGCAGTTTGAGAATCTTTTTGTAGCATCTGAAAAGTCATAGCGACAAATAATTTAAATTAATTGTCCTCGCAGCTACAAACAGATTCTTTGAACAATATTAGTTCAGTTATTTCTATTTTTTGGAAATTTGATTTATTATTCAATATGAACTAGACAACCGATTCATTAGATGTAGTAAGAGGTTGAAAAAATGAACATTCATTTGAAAGGAGAGCCACCATGTAGAAATATATGGCAGAATAATTTTGTAATGGTGAGCCACCTTTATTTATTTATTTATTTTTCATTCTTTTGGTGTTTAGTCACCACCTTGCTTTTGCTTGGATTTTCTTCCACTTCTAGAGGCTTGGCTCAATGTCCTCCTCCCTTGTACGGTTTTCCTTTTTGTTATATATACAGGTAGGGTTCCTGCCAAACCCCCACTCACATTGGGTGGCTTTGAGAAAAAAAAATTCATATGGATTTTCAGATTGTATTAATGTGATATAATTTTTTTATTTCAATCATTGAACTTCTTTTATTTAAGACATTATTGGATGCCCCATTCCCTTGGCAATTCTTTTTTTGTTAAGAGTGCCTTCAGACACGGGTAATGACTAATATACTATATATCCCTCCTAATCCCTTCACTCTTTTTCCGCTTTTTCTCAATTGGGTGCTTTGTTGTTTTGCCTCAATGAAAATATTTCTTCATTTGTTTATCTTTTTCTCTCATTTGTTTGATATTCTTGTTCTCTTTATTTGAATTAAACTCATTGAAATGTTCCAAATAATATTTTTTTTTTTTATTTTTGCATCGGGTAGAAAATTGAATTTGTCATTTTTGGTCCAAATGAAAACATTTTGATGGAATTGTGTTCTAATTTTATTCAGGTTAGCATACAAGGGATAGTTATTGGGAGGACAATGGAATTGACACAATTAGATGGATATTTGATTCTGATAAGAAAACTAGATAACATGTTGAAACCTGAAGGCAAACTTTGTGGATGAACATAGAAATGGTAGGTTGTCTATACTGAGGACGATATGATGATGACGATGATGATTATGGGTGTGATCCATGACATATAAGTTCACATGATTAAGGGTGTGTTTTCGGTGACTTTTTAAATGTGTTTTTAAGACTTATAACTTCTTATAAGCACTTTAAAAAAAATAAAGTCGTGTTTGGAACAATTTATTTTAATTACGTCTAAATAAGTCAAAATTAGTTTTATCACTTAAATAAGTAAGTAATTACAAGTTTAAAAAAATAACTTCTATTTTTTTAAAATCACTTTTCTGCAAAAAAAATCATCACCACCACCACCGCTACCCCACCACCACCATCCCACCGTCACCACCACCATCCCACCTTCACCACCACCACGCACAATCACCACCACCACACTGATTGTCGCCACTCACCACCAGCACGTACTTTTTGATAAAGTACTTTCTATTTTAGTGTTTTTTTTGTTTGAGCATGCAAACAGTGATTATTTAATGAAAATGTTTTTTTATAAAGTATTTTTTAGAAATGTTTATTTAAGAAGTATTTTTTAAATTTTATAAGTCATCTCAACACAAATTAAGTCTATTTCCATTGCTTTCTTTTACCTTGCTTGCATGTAGCTTGAACTTGCACAGTAAATGCCAAAGTCTTTCAAGTGGACTATTTGGATATTTTCTATGGTTAAACTTTTTTTAATTGATTCTTGAAATTGTTGAAGTTCTTTTGGATTTGGGTTTGATCGATTATACTCTGCAACAAGTTATACACGCGCATACATTTATTTCTATTTTTTTTTTATTTAGCTGCGAATTTTGTATTTACTTTAACTTTGATCTGGTGGAAATTTTTTAATTACTTTATCTCCCTTTTGTTCATTGTTTTTTTTTTTTGATTTAATTTGTTTAGCTAGATTTTGTGTATTTGTTTAGGTTAATTTTGTGATTTGTTTATATTCTAATTGATGTGAGGCTTCTAATTAGAGTTGCTTTGACGGAAATTCTAATTGATTGTGTTTTGATTTGTTTTTATTTCTCTTAATTTGTTTGAGTTACTGAAAAAAATTGGGTGACAGTAAAAAAAGAGTTTTGAGTTTTTCTCAAGAATATCAAGTACATAAATGCAATTTGTTTATTAGTTCAATGGGACTATTTTTCGTCTTGGGTCCTAGAAAATTATGATTGTATGTTAAAAAAGTAATTATTTCCTTTGTATGTTGATGTTTCCGGTGTAGAATTTGGTTGAATTTTAAGCACTTCAATCCAAATTCGTTACATATACCACAATTTCTTTGCCGAATTTTTCTTTTGAGCTTAATAAGTTATTTTGTTCAATGTTTTCTAGATCTGATTTGCCTTAATTTTAGTTTTCAATCGATTTATTATGGGAATTAGAATGATGGGTTTAATTTGATGTAGTTTACAATATCAGAAACCATTTCTACTACATTTATTAAAATTTGGTAATTTACCAAGATAATTTTTCTCTGCACAGATTGATGGCTTTACTCTTTATTATGCTTTAAATTTTTGAAGTTATTTTGGACTTTTGACTTGATCGATAAAACTCTGTAACAAGTCGGGTGTACAAATTGGGTGTCATTTCATTATTTCTTATTTCTTTTTTAATTACTAACATCTTTTGTGAAAAATGAGGTGAATTCAGTGATGCTATCTAAATTTTGATATGTACTCAAAATGTTGATATTCTTGCTCTTTAGATTAGTTTATTTTAAGAAGAAATCTAAAGTTTAATAGGTTGTTTTTTGTTTTCTTTTTTAGCATATAAGTTTAATTGGCTCGTAGAAAAGAAGATTTTGGGAAACCACACTCTACTTATCTCAAAAGGTAACATTACCAAGAGACATATTCATCATATTTAATTTCTTATGTTAGTTTTGCCGAGACTAATGAGGTAATATTTTTTTTTTGTAGGGAATCTCAATGTTGAGCACGTGTGCATGGTGTTTGTTGTTTTGCTTTTATTAAAATAACTCAATCTTTAACAACACTAACCTAAAATTGCTGTTTTATTTGTGTGTAAAAATGCATGTGAAAAGAACATATTATGCCCTATTGCTATGGAGGAAGTATTTCTTAGCTTTGTAAATTGATCTTTTTCTTTAATAGTTTTCATATTTATATAGTAAAACATATAGTACGTTGAATTTTATCACTTATACATTTTTTCCCGCAAAACTATCTCATCACACCCATCACCTCCATTTCTCACCGTCACTCTCTCTCTCTCTCTTTCTCCCCCCCCCCCCCTAGCACACCTTCATACACTCACCCGCTCTCATAGTCGCCCCATAATTACATGTCACAGTTTCTACATCTGTTTCTCTTTCTCTCTCTCCCCATAGACGCACGAAGTGGCATAGAACCCCCGCCAAAGCCACAACACCACCACCAAGGTATCGTCCTCCCTTCCCCTTCTCTCTCATCCCCATCCCTTACTTCACACATCGACTCCCTTTTCCCCAATATCCTCTCCCCCAAACCAACAAACCCATGCCCCATCCCTTCGTCTCTTAGTTCACACACACAAACACACTCAAACCCTCTATTTTTCCACCCCTCTCCTGCCACACACACACACACACAAACCTTTATTTTCCCCACCTCTCCCTTATCTACGCAATACATCCCCCTCTCCCCACCCTCAATTTTTCGTGGCCTATTTTTTTCTCTTAATTCTCCTCTCTCTGTCTCTCTCTCCCCCTCGACATTTGATTGGAATAATTACTTCCATTTATTTTGATATAATTACTTGCATTTTCGTTTGGTTTTACTGTACATCTTATTACTTTATTCAAGTGTGCTTGCAAATTATTTTATGAAATACATTATAAAAACTTGATCTATCAAAATACAATGCTTTGTGGCTATTTTAAATTCGTGTGATTCTCTTTTTTCATATTCGGCTTGCAACTGCCGGTTCCGACACATCTGTTTTCATATCTGCTTGATACCACTTCCCAGATTGTGTGAATGGACTTTGTCTATGTTGAAAGTGACTTTAAGTCCCTTCCCTTACGAAATGTGTTTTTGGCTCTGCACGACAATAACAAAGTACTACGTATTGTATGCTATTATGATTTTGGTAGTTTTCTAATGCTTTATCATGATATATTTTTTTCCATTCAACTATGCTTTTATGGTACATATTATAAGAAGGAAAATATTCATAGAACTCACAATGAGTTCTTCAATTTAATAAATGATAGAGAATGCAAATGTTGCTTAGAGTTGGTCTAAAGGTTTGGAATAATGTTTTTCTAAAAACGTCACTTCAACCAACGTTATAAGAAAACTTTATTTTTTCAAAAAAATCACAAAAACGTTGGTTAGACCAACGTCTTTTTAAACAAGTTGTCTTCAGCTTCTTAAAAACGTTGGTTTAACCAACGTTTTCATGCGTGCTTTTATATAATTATATTCTGACATCTAAAAATTTGTCGCTTAATCACTCAAACCCCCTAACTTTTAAAATATTACACATAGACCCCCTAAGGTTTGTACGCGCGTAACACCTAGACCACTACTGTAAAAATATCAGATAATAAATTATACCTAGACCTCCTAAAATTTGTACGCATATAATTCTTAGATTTCTTAAGTTTAAAATTATATACGTAGATAAAAAATACTGCAATCAAAGATAAAATATCAAATATTTTAAATTTTACAACAAAAAAATAATGATTTATCATATCATTTATTAAAATAAAATAAAAAATAAACTATTTTCTCTTAACAATGAAATCGATATTTACAAACATAGTATTACAACACGCTTGTATTTTATGATGATGTTAGAAATTGAATTTAGAAATTAAGTGAAAATTGTGTTTTAAACTCACTAAGCGTGCGGTTTTGCTCACCCCTCCACAGTTCTTTGTTTTTAAGACTCCCAGCATGTTGACGGTGGTCCACTAGGTGGTTTAGTTTGATGAAGAGGAGTTGTGGTATGAATGTATAAAATGTTACGTAACATAATTGTATACATACAGTCTTTTGTTGTTTTATCTAGAATGTAAAGGGTATGATGCCCTAGTTTGTTGTAATACTATGTTTGTAAATATCCATTTTAAAGTTAAGGAAAAACAGTTTATTTTTAATTTTATTTCAATAAATGATACAATAGATCATTAATTTTGGTTGTAAAATTTTAAATATTTCACATTCTATCTTTGATTGGAATATATTTGGTCTAAGTATAATATTTTAAACTTAAGGAATCTAAGTATTTTGTGCGTACAAATTTTAGGGGGTCTAGGTATAATTTATTAACGGATATATTTACAGCAAGGGTCATAGTGTTACTCGCGTACAAAGCTTAGAGAGTTATGTGTAATATTTTAAATGTCAGGTGGTCTGAATGATTAAGCAACAAACTCAGGAGGTCAGAGTGTAATTATATAAAATGTAAGCATGAAAACGTTGGTTTAACCCACGTTTTTAAGAAGCTGAATGCAACTTTTTTTAAAAAGACGTTGGTTGAAGTAACGTTTATAGGAAAACGTTATTCCATATGATGTCTTTTCACTATAAAACGTCATTCCAATTAACGTTTTTAAAAGTGTCTAGGTTAGGAAAGTAATTAAAAAACGGCTCTCCTCTGGGTATAAGTTAAAAAAAAAACGCATGGGTTAGTGTAAAAGCTCTTGTCTGTACACGCATGGTTTAGTTTGATCATTTATTTGTTGAAGTGTGTGAAGTCTGGCGGATGCGGTCTATAGTTGCCAAATATCCATACCATTGAACACACCACTTATGCACCTCGGTTAAAAATAAGTGCATGCCACTCGCAAAAAGAAAGCACCATCCACGCAAAGAGAACACAACATACGGGTCGATCCCGTTGAAAAGTACGTACACCGTAGCAGTGGATCATTGAAGTTTAAAGGTGAGACTCAAAAATGATATTCAACTAAGACAACTACACCATTTGTGTTCCCATTCAAGCCAATAGAGATTAACAGCTCCCAAACAATGCAGGCCTAACTCTTAAAAAGAAAAAAAAAATAAACTTAAAAATAGAAATGAAACTACTTTGTCCATTTTTAAGATTTTAGTATCTGCTTTAAATTTTACTTTTTTCAAATAAAACTTTTTACAAAATAATTACATATTAGCTTTTACGAGCCAAGTCCTATATTTTTGGCATATAATTGACATGAAAAACTTTTTTAATGGACTATGCAAAAACACTACATTCCGAATGGATTGGCTCTCCATTTCCTCTGTTGTCTTCACCAGAAGCCTTATGGTCAAAACCCAACTCAAATTTTGCCCATGGCGACAAGTCAATAACTAATCTGCTTGCAAACACTTCACGTAACAAGCAGATTCATGAGAAACAACGACACAATCGCATATCCTAAATCAACTTTACGTAGTGATTATTAACTAGTTCATGATGCAGAGTTAGTGGTGTTTCTAACGGTGTTGAAATTTTCAATTCAACATTTTCTCAAGCAAAAAAGATCACCATGGAAAATGTCAGCTACAGGGTATTGACTAACTCAATATTCAACCGTGTAACCTTTGAAAAATAAAATGAAAAAAACTTGAATTTAGAGAGCTATAAATAGCTGACATTGCCTAACGTTTTTCCTCACAAAACCCCAACAGCTACAAATTAAGATGATGACAACCCCAAGAGCTTCTTTGCTTTCCCTTTGTCTTGTTTTTCTCTTCTCATTTTTATGGGCAGCTTCAGCTCATTCCAATAAAGCTTTTCTTCAATGTCTTTCCCATCAATCTAAGAAATCCACCGCATTCTCCCAGGTTATTTATACTCCAAACAACTCTTCGTATTCATCTGTCTTGAATTTCTCCATTCAAAACCTAAGATTCACTTCACCCACCACCCCACGACCTTTGGCCATAATCACGCCATTCCACGAGTCTCATATCCAAAGAGCTATATATTGTTCACGAAAATACGGCATACAGATAAGGGTTCGAAGCGGAGGACATGACTATGAGGGTCTTTCTTATGTTTCCCCTGTACCATTCATCATCATTGATATGAAAAATATGCGATCAGTTGCTGTCAATACTAAAGACAACACGGCGTGGATTCAAGCCGGTGCGACTCTTGGTGAACTTTATTATAACATCATAAATAAGAGTAGCACACTTGCCTTTCCGGCGGGTATTTGTCCTTCCGTGGGTGCTGGCGGACATATAAGTGGGGGAGGATACGGTATTCTGCTTCGCAAATTTGGTCTTGCTGTTGATCATGTAACTGATGCTCGGCTGATTGATGTCAATGGTAGAATTCTTGATAGAAAATCAATGGGAGAAGACCTCTTCTGGGCTATTAGAGGAGGTGGAGGCGCTAGTTTTGGTGTTATCTTAGAATGGAAATTAAGTTTAGTTACGGTTCCAAAAACTGTAACTATTTTCACGGTCAACAGAACGTTGGAACAAAATGCAACAAAGCTTGTACATCGGTGGCAATACATTGCAGATAAGATCGATGAAAATCTTTTCATCAGAGTTGTGGCAAGGAATGTGAATTCTAGGGAAAATGGAAAGAAGACAATAGAAGTTTCGTTCTTTTCATTGTTCCTTGGAGGAGTTGATGGATTACTTTCTCTGATGGAGGAAGAATTCCCAGAATTGGGTTTGGTGAGGAATGATTGTTCCGAAGTGAGCTGGATAGACTCCGTTCTCTTTTTCTATGGTGTCAAACTAGATTCATTGGACTCTTTACTAAACAGGGCTTATCCATATAGAAGCAATTACAAAATAAAGTCGGACTATGTGAAGGAACCTATTCCAGAAAGTGCGTTCGAAGGAATATGGGAAAGGTTCTCTGAAGTACAGGATGGAGATACTGTGCTTGTGTTGACTCCTTATGGAGGAAAAATGAGTGAGATTTCAGACTCTGAAACACCATTCCCCCATAGAGCTGGGAACATTTACAAAATTGAATATCAGGTGGGTTGGGAAGAGCAAGGGCTAGCGGTTTCGGAAAGATATATCAATTGGACTCGAATGATTTATGAATATATGGCTCCCTATGTTTCCAAGAATCCAAGACAAGCATATATCAATTACAGGGATCTTGATATAGGAGCCAATAATGAAGGGAACACAAGCTATGCACAGGCAAGTATTTGGGGTGCTAAATATTTTCAGAACAACTTCAACCGATTGGTATATGTGAAGACCTTGGTTGATCCTGGCAATTTTTTCAGGGACGAGCAAAGCATTCCACCTCTCTCACCATGGTTGATAGATAGAATTGGCCATCCTTTTCCGGAAGGAAAAAACTACCAGTGAAAAACTTAATTTATGTTGTTTGACCACAAATAAGGGAACCATAAATATTGTGGAGATATCCTGTTAGGTGGTTGGAACCATTGAATTTAAAGATGGATGATTTTAACTTGACCAAAATTGAGAAACTTGAAATCAGAGAGGACCAAAATTCTTTTATTAGTGTAGTCGCCTGCACCTCATTTGTTGATGTTATTATTCTTATTGAAATTCAATTGTACTGTTATAGTTGCTAAGAGAATAAAATGTACTCATTTTCTTTCATTGTTACTTTTCATTTTACGACTGTGGTATGAATGTCAGATCCAAATCCAACCTAAGGCAGCTAAAGGAACCGTGATTAGTCCATGTTAATAGAGAACCAATTTGATAGATGCTAGGAAACTCCTTGTACAAGCTATAAAACTTTGTTGTATTTATTTTCAAATCTTTAGCTCAAACAATTTGTTATTTGCCTTAATCTGATTCGAGATCATGGATTAATTTTCTTTTTTGATCAACAGATTGTAGCATAAAGTATTGGATCAATGTTGTAGACCTTTAATTCAATGGTGGTAGTTGTTATACCCCATTTAGATAGAAATCTTTGCATTTATTGTATAAGGTGCATGTGCCATTGTTTTCTCCGAATAAGTGTATTTGTATTTAAGGTTTATAGAAGGTTTTACATGACCAAGGTTGTCTGTCCCAGCTTTTATCCTAACCCTTGTACTTTTTTAAACTTACACCCCAAAGAGAGTCGTTTACGAACTATTTTTCAAACCCAGACATTTTTAAAAACGTCAGTTGGAATGACGTTTTTATACCAAAAAAGCCGTCATTTGGAATAATGTTTTTCTAAAAACATCACTTCAACCAACGTTTTAGGAAAACTTTATTTTCTCAAAAAAATCACAAACACGTTGGTTTGACAAACATCTTTTTAAACAAGTTGTCTTCAGCTTTTTAAAAACGTTGGTTTCACCAATGTTTTCATGCTTGCTTTTTTTATAATTACATTCTGAAATCCAAAAGTTTGTCGCTTAATCACTCAAATCCCCTGCCTTTTGAAATATTACACCTAGACCTCCTAAGGTTTGTACGCGCGTAACAGTTAGACCACTACTATAAATATATCTGTTAATAAATTATACCTAGACCTCCTAAAATTTGTATGCATATAATTCTTAGATTTCTTAAGTTTAAAATTTTAAACGTAGATAAAAAATACTGCAATCAAAGATAAAATGTCAAATATTTTAAATTTTACAACAAAAAATTAATGAATTATTATATCATTTATTAAAATAAAATTAAAAATAGACTATTTTCTCTTAACAATGAAATCGATATTTACAAACATAGTATTACAACACGCATGTATCACTACAACAAAAAATATTTTTTGCGACGTTTTTTTTGCGACGTTTTAATATTTGTCGCAAAAAATTTACTATTAGCGACGATTTTCTAATTTCGTCGCAAATTTAAATTTTGGTAAATTTTTTAGCGACGTTTTTAAAAAAACGTCGCAAATAATCAGTTTAATAAAATAAAAATTTTAAAAAATAAAAATTTAATTAACCTTTAGCGACGTTTTTAAAAAAAGTCGCAAAAAAATAGTTTACTTAAATAAAAATATTTTAAAAATAAAAATTTAATTCATTTTTAGCGACGTTTTTTAAAAAGTCGCAAATAAACTTTTTATTTAAATAAAAACTTTTAAAAAAACATCAATTTAATTAACTTTTAGCGACGTTTTTAAAAACGTCGCAAAAAAACTGTTTACTTATATACAAATTTTAAAAAAATAACAATTTAATTAACTTTTTGCGACGTTTTTTAAAAACGTCGCAAAAAACTGTTTACTTAAATAAAACATGAAAAAATATCAACTGAATTCACTTTTAGCGACGTTTTTAGAAAACGTCGCAAAAAAACTGTTAATTTAAATAAAAATATTAAAAAAATAACAATTTAATTCACTTTTAGCGACGCTTTTCAAAAACGTCGCAAATAAACTTTTTATTTAAATAAAACATTAAAAAATATCATCTGAATTCACTTTTAGCGACGTTTTTAGAAAACGTCGCAAATAAATTATTTATTTAAATAAATATATTAAAAAAGTTACAATTTAACATTTAATTCATCTAATTTGCCTTCAAATTCATCCAATTAATACTAAATTAATCAAAATCACATCCAAAGTTATTTAAAAAAATATTCAATTTATCAAATTAACATGTAGTTTCATCCAATTAAAATTTAATTTATTAAATAAATACCAAATTAACATTCAATTAATCAAATTAACCCTAAATTAACAATCACTATCATGTAATTAACATTCAATTTTTTATAATAAACTTTAAAATAATAAAATAAACTTTCAATTTCATTCAATGAACATTCAATTCATCAAATTAACATTTAAATTATCAAATTAACATTCAATTTCTTCAAATTAACATGTAATATTATCAAATCAACACAAATTAACATGTAATTTCATTCAATTAAAATTTAATTTATCAAATTTAAATCAAATTAATATTTAATTCATCAAATTAATATTCAATTTTATCTATTTAACACTTAATTTCTTCTAATTAACCTTCTATTTTTCAAATAAGCATTTAATTCACTAAATTAACATTCAGATTCAATTAATTAACATTAATCAAATAAACTTTCAATTTCATTCAATGAACACTCAATTCATCAAATTAACATTCAAATTTTTTAAATTGATATTCAATTTCATCAAATTAATATGTAATTTCTTCTAATTAACATTCAATTTTTTCAAATAAGCATTTAATTCACTAAATTAACATTAGATTCAATTAATTAACATTAAATTAATCAAATAAACTTTCAATTTCATTCAATGAACACTTAATTCATCAAATTAACATTCAAAATTTTCAAATCGATATTCAATTTCTTCTAATTAACACTTAATTTCTTCCAATTAACATTCAATTTTTTCAAATAAGCATTTAATTCACTAAATTAATATTCAGATTCAACTAATTAACATTAAATTAATCAAATAAACTTTCAATTTCATTCAATGAACACTTAATTCATCAAATTAACATTCAGATTCTACTAGTTAACATTAAATTAATCAAATAAACTTTTAATTTTATTCAATGAACACACAATTCATGAAATTAACATTCAAATTATCAAATTAACATTCAAATTTATCAAATTGACATTCAATTTTAACAAATTAACATGTAATTTCATCAAATCATTACCAAATTAACATTTAATTTTATCTAATTAAAATTTAATTTATCAAATTAACATCAAATTCATCAAATTTCCAATCAATTTAATCTAATTTACATTTTCATCTGATTAATATAATGTTAACTTGTTGAATTTGAATGTTAATTTAGTGAATTAAATGCTTATTAGAAAAAATTAATTGAATATTAATTAGAAGAAATTGAGTGTTATTTTAGTGAATTTTGTCGCCAATTTTTTTTTGGCAATTTTATTTGTGACATTTTTTAAAAACGTCGCGAAAAAATGATTCCCTCCCAATTTTTTTTGGCTTGAGAGATGGTGGGAATTGATAAATTTAAGTTATTAAAGCAAATAAAATGGCGGGAATATTTTTTTTTTGCGACGTTTTTATAAATACGTCGCAGATAATAAGTTTTATTTTTGTTTTAAAGAAAAAACTCAAGCTATTGCCCTAATCGCTCCCTCCTTCCTTCCCTTCCCCGTTCCCCAGTCAGCCTCCTCTTTGCGAAGAAGCTAAGAACCCCTCTCTCTCTCTCTCTCACATCAGTCCCTCTCTGGTCTCTGGTCTCTACATCACGTTCACTGCCACCTCGAAGACTCAATCGAAGACTCGATCGAGTTCAATTTATTGATCGAAGACTTGATCGAAGACTCGATCGAAGACCTCGAACCCAGTAAGCCCCTCTCTCTCTTCCATCGTTTTTATTTTTTTATGCTATTGAATTTAGAATACGGATCGAGTTCAATTTATACGTTTGTTAAATCGAAGTTTGTTTTACCGATGAACATTCGAATCCTATTCCAATCCAAAACGCCTCACTCAGATGACTCCTATTCAACCCTGTCCTACTATGTCGAGTCGTTATTTGGCATAGCCAAAGTGCCTCTGGTCTTGGCTGCCGAAGAATCGCACATCAAAAATGTATATATATGACTACAACTCTTCCATTTGCTCATAGCAACCTGAATTTTGTATTCTTATTTGTCGACAAAGACGTTAAAACCTGGCTTTCTTCAATCTTTTATACTTATAATGTGTAATTTTTTATCTCAGAATACTTTTGAACTTATGGGTATCTCTGGTTTCTGATGGTAGAGAGCAAGAGGTTCTCCTTTTTCATTCATACCCAGGTGAATATTTTGCCATTTTCTGTATATGTAATTCAATCTTTCTAGTTGTAATCCATTGAGAAAAGTAAAAGGGAAAACAAAGAAAATATAAAGCAGAAATCCTTTGTGGTTTGGTGTTCTGTGAGGTAATTTTTATTTTTATTTTTTATAGAAAAGTAGTTATGTTGTATGATGATCATAAATTGAAGGTGGTGATATTGAAATATCATATTATGATAGATTATTGTTCATGTGAACAGACCATTGAGTTGTGTTCATCAGTAACCAAAACCAGGCATAGGAGCTGGCAATCAATTTCATCTTTTTCATTCCTTAAATTCAGAGGTAATTGAAATGATATATTTCTGAGTTGTTTTCACAAATAGTGATATTTGGGGAGAGAAAAATGCGATTGTTGATCTGGGTTTTTGAGGGCAGGAAGAAGAAACTTTATGAGAGAGATTAGTATATAGCCTAGGAGTGGGATTTTCTGCTTAATGGAATCACCAGCAGGGAATCTTGCTGCTGTGGGGGAAATTATTAATGGTCTTGAAGAGAGAGAATTAACAGAATTGTTAGGAAAGCAGAATTCAGCTGGTGAAACAGGCCTTTATGTTGCTGCAGAATATGGTTATATTGATCTGGTAAGGGAGATGATCAAGTACTATGATCTTGTTTCTGCTGGAATCAAAGCAGGGAATGGCTTTGATGCACTTCACATTGCTGCCAAACAAGGGGATTTGGGTATGTCTCTAACACTGTAGTTTTGTATTTGCTATTTGTAATGTTTCTTCTTTTGAAGGTATTAACCACACATGTTTATTGTAATGATTTTGTACACTACCTATAAGAGTATTCTTATTGTATCAAGCACACAATTAAGCTACAACGTAAAGAAAATTTCAAGGTATATAATTTATTATGTTTACTGCATTAGAAAATTTATTGGGAACCATCTTTTTATATGATGAGAATGAACAGGAAAATGGTGGTTATATCTGTTCTAAAGCTTAATTATGTGAAAAAGTGATTTTTTGGGACATATTTGATAAAAAGGTTTGTGTGTCATGTAGCTCAAGTGTAGTTGGTGTCTTCCCCCACGACTTGCTAACATATCTATTCAATGTATAATTTCTATTTTGATTCAGGGTGGTGAACCACGCCCCTCTGGTTTTGACAATTTCCCATCATCTCCTAAATCTCCTTTGTCGCCCAATAAACCTTGGCAAGGGAAGGATGATAACTGCAATTGTATGTTCAGAAGTTTCTAATGCCTGCTAATGTAATAAATTAGCCCTAGGTTCTCTTCTCTTTTTCTCTTAATAATGTATTGTTATGCATGCAGTCAACCGGGAAGATAAAGATGGACTGTTCAACATGATCAATATACTGTAGTTTGTAATGGTCTCTGGATTTGAACTTATGTGTTGTTTGCTTTTGTCTGAAGTGAGGATCCAGATTCTGTAAAACCATTTGATCTGCTTGGAACCCAAGATGGCTCCGGAGGTAGGGACTTAAAACCACTTTTTTTTACTTGAACGACAGATAGTATCTTTTTCCAATACTTCACTGAGTTTTAGTGTCAGTGTTTCTTGCCAATACTTCACTGAGTTTAGTGTAGATAAGTAGATGTAGCAGTAATTTTGAACTTACCCTTTGAGGACAGTCTCTTTGAGGACAGTTCCTGCCCTTGCATTTGATACTGCTGAAGCAGTCCCATTGTTTCTTTACTACTGTTTGATTCTTGGACTAGTTCCTAACTTAATTTCCTTATTATTTAAATCTAGTGGGGGTGGTATTTTGATGGTTAATTAAAGCTTTTATCAGTGTGGTATTTGTTTATATTTTCTTGTAGTTAATCACTGTACATTTGATAACTTGTGTTTATTTGGTGTTGTAGAATAGCCGGACAGATTTCAGGAGCTGAATGTGAAGATCAGAAGATGCAGTAAAGTAGTTAAAAATGATTTTAATCATCTTGAAGGATTAAAGTCATTTCTTGTATTCTTTTAAACAAATTTGTTCTTTGATTCTTGTAATTTTTTCTTTTATCAATAAAATTTTCTTTTTCTTAGTCTTATTAAATATTTCAATGGTGTGATTATAACTCAAAATAGATGAAATAAATTTTTTTTAGCGGCTCCTATTTCATAGCTCAAATACAACTGTGTTTGCATCTACCGTCCTATTTAATTAATTATTTTTTTATTTTTTTATTTCAAAAATTATTTGTGACGATTTTTTTACGTCGCTAAAATTAATTAAAATTTTATTTCTAAATTTTTTATTTATAAAAAAATATTTGCGACGATTTTTTTTCGTCGCTAAAAATCAATTAAATTTTTTTTAAAAAATTTTTATTTTTGAAAAATATATTTGCGACGATTTTTTTTTGTCGCTAAAAATTAATA
>CM042187.1:16749880-16773257 GCA_023539305.1 Ilex asprella
ACGACTCTAGCTGGAGGACTTGACCACCTCCCAGAGTCACTTCCAGCTAAGGTAGTTTGGATCATAGGATTGAGGACGCTGCTTGCTCTAAATTGATCCAAGTACCTGGTGAAAAAATCCACAATTTGGGTAGGAGTTTGGGTTCTGGCTTTCCTATTGAACCACATTGCCCAAACCATAGTCAGGCTTAAACACAGTAAATTTGGCTCCAACAGATCAATTGGGATAAGGGTCCAAACATTGAAGGATAAATTTCCAGTCGAAGGTAGTTCAATCCCAGAGATACTCCATACTTCCAATACAAAAGGGCACTTCAGGAAAAGATTAGTAGATGTCTCATTCAGAGCACCACACAGGAAACAATAATTTTCCATATACATCCTTTTTTGTTGGTGGTTGCATAGAGTGGGGTGAACATCTTGGGCCGTACGCCAAATAAAATGATTGATTTCTTTGGGAATCTTTAGGTACTAGATAGATCTCTTGGGGCATCCTTCATCAGTGCTATGAGAGGTATACCATTGAGGTTTATTTGTTAAGCAAACCTTGTTCCATATTAAGTTGGTAAGCATTTTGTATAGAAAACTGACCTGATCTTGTCTAATGCCAAACCAATCAGTCTTCCAGCATCTGCTCAGAAATTGATGTTGCTCTAAAATCTGTTGCGATTGGCAGAAATGCATCAATTGACTGACAGTTCTTAGACGATTGTTTGTGGACGAGTTCAAATGTATTGTTTTAGGACTTCTTTGGATTAATTCTTATATCAATAAACAAAAAGAGCAATGAACCAATAAAAGCAGGCTCCTTTATTAATTTAATCGAACGAGTGTCGATTACTGAGTGACTGATTTAACAGTCTCTGATTATATCACTAACTACTTCCTAAAACTAACTTTAACACTACTCCTAAATGCCCTGATCATGAGTTTTGTGGAGGGGTTTGAGTTGTCCTTCGACTTCTGTCTTTTCATCCTTTTATAGCCACTTCTTTTAATGGTTTTTCCTTATCGGTAGTTAGTTGGCTTTGAACTCCGAGACAATTATTTCCCCTTTCAAACTAGAGTTGTGACTGATTATTTTCCCATCTTTTCTTCTTAGCTTGACCCATGGCAATTCTTTAATGATTTTAGGCTTGCCAGTGACACATTCTTCAAATGCTTTCATAATTTTGTATTTTAAGCCCAAACAATGTCCCCTCATTTAATTGAGTTTGTTCTCAATTAACACAAGTAAATGAGTAGTCATTATTGTTGCCTTATTTAAACATATGTTTAAAAGCTTTTTGCGGCTGAACTGTTCACTAAACTTCCCTCGTTTGCTTTTCTTTTTGCCTTGAAAATCTTCAACCATTTTTTCTCTTGCTAACACTTAATGGCTCCCATGAAGCAAAATCCTTTATCTTCTACTTCCCCTGAGATTCCTTTCTAACCAAGATTCTCTTATGAGGTTAAGTAGGCTGCAAACGAATCCGTAGATCAAAGGGTTTTGATCCCTACCCCTAACTCAAGTGGGGTTTTCGCTGTAGGTCCTTCCTTCAAATTGTATGTGGGCAAGGGGTTTTCTGATTACTACCCTTCTCACGAGGCCAAACCCTAATGCTTAATCAATATGAACTTTTGTGGAAGTTATGGAGCCAAGGAAATAACCCACTCTACTCATGGATCAATCCTACTAACAGTAGGTCGATTGGGTTAATAAAATGGAAACTCACTATGCCTTTTAATGGCGAAGACTAGGCATTTTTGGAATGATCAAGCTTTCCACTCATAACTTGTATATGAATCGATGGTTGATTGGTGTTACTGCATATTTCTTGTCCCAATCATGCAATGCCATGCTTTTTCTCGTAGGCATGATGTCCCCAACGATTTTAGATGTCATCTTTTTAACTGGGCTTCCATCGACAGGTATAGAAGTTAATGCCTGTCTTTCTACTGACTCTGGTCGCGATTTCATCAATATCCCTTCTAGCATAGGGTATAATGACCTCATCAACCATTTCTTCTCAGTACACTCCTCCATCATTTATAGAACATGTTGTTTTCCTTCTTCATTGGTTATGTCGATTTGTTCTGTGTGTCTCTGGGTTCAAAGTGACCCGAGAATATGTTGGTATAGTCATCCAATTGGCTAGAAACAAAAAACTTGCCCTAGTCTATTTTGTCTTTGGTGCATTATATAGGGGCTTGTTCAGCCTTATTGAGAATAGGATCACTACTAATTGTGGAGGTCCTTTCTGGTTTTTTCAGGCTTAGCTTTATGCCTATTTCCCTCTTCCTCAAGTTGTTGGAGCTATGATTTGATTAGCTTATTGAAACTGATCTAGCTTTTGTGACCTCATGTTTGGCCAAAATCTCTGCTGCCTCATTGATTTTCTCTATAACAACAATAGGAACAAGTGACCTGCAGAAAAAGGTCTCCCAGAACCACTATTTAAAAAATGAAGGACCAAGATGGACTTCATTAATTCTATTAAAGACTTTGCTCCTCAAATCACTTCAAATAAAGAGAAATAAGAAGTTAAGGGAAAGAGATGCTTTGATGCTCTAAGAGGAAATGGAGCTTAAGGCGAAATTATCAAGAGTGATGGAGCAGAGGTCTGAAATAAGACAAGAACGAGAGAACTTGCTCCTTCACACTAAGGAACTGCTAGCGACCCACCAAGATGGAAGTGGCAAGGTATTGGCTATAGCTGAGAGTCTAAAGCATGCCCAATAGAAATTAAGCTTGCTGTCGAATAAATGAAATACTTTCAAGCTTAGTTTTTCTTTATAAGCTTTTGAAATCCTGTATATTTTTCTTTTCTTGTATATTGTGGTCTGACTATTTGGTCCATCTAATAGAAAATTCATTCTTTCCTTGTGGCCCACATGTCTGATTTACATCTTGATTTGCACGACGATTTTCCTTATTATGGCAAAACCACATCATAATTTTTCAATGACAACAAAGTCCGGTTTGTGACTTTCTTCTAGGCTTCCTTAACCAATCATTCAAAATAAAAGAACAACCAAAGTATAAAAACGTTAAAAATTAGGCCTAATAGCATAAAATGATTACATATGGAATTTATCCATATGTCACGTGTCTTGCCTTCTTGACTATGTCTTTTACTCTTGGATGCTTCATTATCTTTCTAGACAAATTTTCTGATGCACTATGATCCATTTAGATTCATTTGGCTAACCTTTTTCACCTATTTATCCATCATAGCACGTACAAGTTATCGACATAGATAGCCATCTAACGATTTTAATTCGACTACTTTTATACCTTAGGAATTCCCACATTGGCATGCTTTCACCATATTTCAACCTTTCCCTAGCTTACTAAATTTTCTAGTCTAGTAGCCAGTAGCAAGTTGCCACTTTAAGACCTCTTTGCAGGTCTTTCTCGAAATCTTCACTCTTTCCTAGTTCAAGTAAAAGGGCTTTGAATCTTGCCAAGTCATAGTAGATCTGATACAGGCTTTTATCAATGTTACATTCTACCAATTTTGCTTCACTGCTTCTAACAATGGAGGATAGATCCATGTGATAAAAATGGGCTTCCACATTATGTGCATCTGTAATGAAAAGATTGGCATATGCCCCATTCACTTTTATCCCCTTTCTACATTCATTATAACTTTCTGATAAGAAGATCAAGGCTTGATGTAGGGATGATGGCACGCAACCATTTGCATGTATCCAATCTCTTCCAAGAAGAGCATTGAAGTTTGATGATAAATCCACCATAAAAAATGTTGTTGTGGTGTCTCTATTGCCCACTGGAAGTTGCACAAGATGATCCCCTTGTAAAATTATTGAATGCAATGTCAATATGAAGCAAATATTTTTCACCTTTGTTCAAGATTCTCAACATCCTTGAAGAGAGAATATTTATCACTGCCTTATTGTCAACCAATATTTTATTATCTGGCTAACCATCAATGTGGGCTCGAATGTGTTGTGGCCTTAGATGCTTAGATAATTTTTTTTTCTGGAAGGGTGAAATGCCATTCTATCTGTCTCCTAGTCACATTGTTCTATACCTATTGACCTTTGATCAGGTATAAATTGCTTCACAGTTTCTGCAAACACTATTAAAGACTTAGTGTTATCCTCCACATCTCCTACCAATTGGCTTGGTTATCCTGGATTTGCCTTGATTTTTTGGCAAAGCCAATATCATATTGCATGGTGCATCATCTCTAAAGAAAGACTATATCTTCAAAGTCCATAAGCTCTTTATCAGAGCACATGTCGTTATCTTCTTCCATTTTCTCATTTTCTTTTGTTCATGAACTTGTTGACACTTTTTCTGTGTCTCCTTCAAAGAAATCTCGTATCTGTTTGAACTCAACAATCTTTTGGTATAAAATATTTTGCTTAATCTGGACCTCCTTGATTTCTTTTTGTTGTTCCCTTGTTCAAGTGGGGTTTTTGTTCCCCATCGATGGACTAGGACTTGAATAAGCCTCTAAAAAAGTCAGATTTTGCATGCTCATCCACGTGAGAAACCTCCTCTATTTTCTCCTTTAATAAGACCTATTGAGTGTTTGGTACCATGCCACAAATGGAAATTTTAGGTGCTGAATTTGGTGTCATTTATCATCATGGACTTCAGGGGATTTAATGTTCTTGATCTAGTCTTTGAAACAACCTCAATTGAGACTGTTATTCTTGATGTTCTTGTCTTCTAATCCTTTGACAAATAATTTCCTTTGCAATCAATAGTCCATCAAAATGTTCCATTTCTTGTGTTTTTCCTCTTATGCCTTGGTTCTTAGTGCCCCTTATATCCTTCCTAATTTCAAGGAGATAATGGAGATCGGGCTGATATCTCTCTTTGATTGGAAAAATGCATGGGTCTGCACCATCAAATATCTTATCATAGCCAAACTCCCTCACTAAACTAGAGTTTTTTGTCTATAAACTGCCTCACTATGTCATCTAGTGGGATTGCATCTGGTTTGGCTATCTCCTTACACATTTGAAGCATATAACCAATGTCTCCTCCTTTTTGGAGCAAATACTGCTTTGTATTGGGATTCTTATCTTCGGAACAATCATTTCCATGTCATTCACAAAATTGGCAGTCTTTTTCTTTTCCTACATATTAACAGAAACCACATTAACATTGACTTCCTTAGGAAAAAGAATCTACTTTCATGGTTTCTTCTTATTTTGTGGCATATTTAAGCATTCCTTTTTGGATTAGGTCTTGCAATCGATTTATAAAGGTAATGCAATTCTTAGTTGAATGCTTAAATGAGTTACGCCATTTATAGTATTCTTTTCCTTTCCTATCTTTTTCTGGTGAGATACTATTTCCCCGAAACAAGGCTATGAACTTTTGGTTGATCATCTTATTAAAGAGAGCATCATCCATTGATAAGTAAAATGGATACTACCTAGAGGTCTGAGGCGTATCCTTTTTAAATGGATGGCTAGATGGCATGCAAACAAAATCTTGAATTTTCTTTAGGGTAACACATATGATTGGTGAATTTCTAATAATCTGACACATCTATTTTAACCTCTCCATCGAAATATTGAAAATAAGTTCTAAATGAACTATTTTTCCTTTACTACTCTTCTCTAAGTAACATTTCATATTTAGTAGTCTTGGCTGAGAGTTTAAACAAGTCCCTAAATTGCATTCCTACAAATTTCTTCTTTAATTCAAAGTCTAAGCCATTTTGGCCCAATTTTATCAGTTCAACTTCAGGCAAGTAAACCTGACATTTGTTCCTAGCCTTTTTAAACCTATCAATTTATTATTATGTAGATTCACTTGATTTGTGTCCTAGTCTAGACATATCTGCCATTGATACTTCTAGTTCATTCCTAAAAAATTGAGCATGAAACTACTCTTCAATTTCTTGCCATGTTTGAATTGAATTAGCAGGCAAGTTAATGAACCAAGCGAAAGCGGTTGTCGTAAGTGATTGTGGGAATAATTTCATTTTTAAGTGCCCAGTATGTCCAACTTCTCCACACTAGAAAGTGAATTTTCCTATGTACTCTATTGTGGATTGATTATCTTCATCAAAAAAGAGATGGAATTCTAGAATTTTATAACCCCTTGGGAATTCCTCGTAATTAACCCATGGATGATATGGTTTTCTGAATACAGGTCTCTTAATTTTTCGTAGGCCAAGTCTTAAATCATCTCCATCAACTAGTTTATGTTGAAAATCATATTCTGATGGCCATTGATGTGTTCACCCTGATCAAAGGGTTGTCCCCTGTCCTTTGGTTGAATTCATCTATGGGTTCTAATGGAGGCATGGAAAGCCTCTCACGACCTCTCCTAGGATTTTCAGGGACCATCCTTGGTCCATTTCTTTCCCAAGGATTTTTTCCTAGAAATTTTTTGGAAAGACTTCCATAGGTTCTCCATCGAACATCATATTAAAGTGGTTTTTTGTGTGGGATACTTGGTCTTTCACTAGATATCATTAGTGTTGGTCTTTGATTTTCTATAGGATATACCATAGGACCAGTATTTCCTTCATCCACCACTTGATTTCTAGTCATAGCATTCGATTTTTGATTGAATGGTCCTGACAGTGGTGTTGGGACTTTCAATAATTCATACATGGTATTAACTAACTCTTGCTTAATGCCAAAATTGGGGTTGTGTAATACCTGTTTCAAGTTCTACACAAACTCTTGCAGTTGCACACTTTCTTAGCCATTCACTAGATTGCAGACTCCAGAGGATGGGAACTCGAACTTATTAAATGATTACCATCAACCTGCATCATTTCCAAAATTTCATTAGTCCCAAACATGATCTCATCTTCTTTCATTGTTTGGTTTGATAAAAAAAATTAAAAAAATATAAGATACCATACTCAAAAAATTTATCAGGGCAGACAACTACATGTTTGTGTACTCATTGCCTCAAGTAGCTATCATCGTTATAGATACGATAGGATCCAAAGAGATCTACCGATATCCAACTTGTTAGGATAAAAATAGATGATGATAGACATTTGTGATATTTATCTTTATCTATGCAATTCCCACCTTATTGAGCTCCATGTGATCAATTCCCAAATCAATAATACATCGATGTAGCCCGTTGGACATTTAGGTTCATAGACATAGGCGCATTGCACATTCTGCTTAATCAAGTATATCGTTTGTGTTCCTTTTTTTCCTTTCCTTTTATTATTTCAATTTCTCTCTTAATATGAATTTCTACATGGTATTAGAGTAGGTTGATCCGACCTTGCATTGCTTCCACTTTATATCTTTCCATACAACTCTGTTTCACCATAGTATGATCTAGTCTCCATCTACTATAAGATATATGTAACATTTAGGATCTAACTCAAACTGGTTTATATTCAAATCAATTGAAATTTTACCATGATAGGAACATATAGCTTATGCCTGAAGAAAAAACTGGACTTGAAGGTCGCACTACGACCAACGGTGGTCTTAAAGCCCTTATTTGCATAACCATTGGTAGGGACGAATGTATTATTTAACTTTGGCTTCCTCATATTTCATGCTTTCGTTTGACATTGTAATCCCTTATGCATTTATTTAAACTAAAGTAAAGTATGATATATGGTTTTGATAGAAAATGCATTAAAGATAAACAAATGAGTGCAAGATGATAAGTTAGGAGTTCAAGAGAATCTTGGATAGAAAGAAATTAGATACTACCCTAGTATTTTAGTCATGAAGTTATATCCTGATATTAGAATTAGATGATTTTTGGATGTTAGAAACTACATTTCAAGGGTTACAAAATTGTATTGCATGAAAATTTTGAGAATCAACTTCTAATTAGGACAAAACTGCCTTGGAAGTTTAGGCAAAAACTGGAGTTATGTTCGAATGCCAATCCACATTCGAATGCAGCTTAGCCACAAAAGTTAGGCCTAATAGACAGAACAATAGATATTGAGAGTAGAAGACGTTCGAACGTGAGTGTGCATTTTTCAACAGTTAGGCTTGTGCCAATTGAACAACTTTTGACCCTATAAATATCCTAAGAACATTCTTAGGTCAGGTTTCAACCCTAGGAGGCTAAGAAGAATTGGGATAGAAGCAAAGAGGAGAAGATTTTGAAGGATCAACAAATGAGGAATGCAACAAATGTGCTAGGGTTTCACTAAACTAAGGATTAAGGTAGAGATTCTTCCTGAAATTCATTCATTGAGGATAGGGAAATCATTTACATGCTTTTTGATCATAATCTTTAAACATATGTTAAATAAACTACTATTCAGATTACTTTTCAATTATCTAGTTTTTGGTTATGTTCAATGTAAGTGTCTCTTACATGTTTTTCTTCAAATATTCCCTTTGGAAAGTTGTGGAACCATGATTCTTGATTATATGTGGATTTTATGAAAAATTAAGGAAAATGCCTCTTGTATGAGTGGGTATGATGAATGTAGGTTTCATTCTACCGGGTGTCATATAGTGATTAAATGAGTTTCTTACCTTGAGGGGTTGAAGATTTCCTAACATTCGTAGTGAAATTGTTTGGTTCCTTGTGAGGTTCAAGAATTCACTATTCATTCACAATTAGTATACCATTCCTAAAGAGTTACGTCAATGTCGATTTGTTAATACACGCATTTCTTGAAAATAATTTATCTTTACGATAATTTGATTGATGATTTGGGTGTGCATTTGTGGGCTAAGCATTCTCAATGTATAGTTTCATAGCAGCCAATCTACATACATTAGATATATTGATTATGATGATATTTTTGCTAGAGAATAGATTTTACTTCTTTATGAATTTCATGGTATGTACCGTAAACTTGAGATCTTATTAACTGTGATTGTTTTACTTCAAATTCTTATAAATTTATTTTATTAATTGAGACTTACCTATTTTTATAATTTCAAAAACTTTTTTTGGGGGGTTTTAGGAGGTTTTTCTATTTGGCTTTTTTGCTCATCCTACAATAAAAATATTTTTCAAATTTTGGTATTGAGGAGGACCCCGAGCTAGGTGAACGAGTATATTGGGATGTTGAGGTTGATCAACATATTGATCTAGATTTGCAGGCTTAGAGATGCTTCTTTAGTTTTAAGTTTTTAACTTAATGGTTTAATCATGTTAAGGATGTTTTATTTTAGTTAATAGTTGGAGAATGATTACTTTGGGTTTACATGTAACTTGAAGGATTTAACTATGTTTGACATTTTAATTTAGCTAGTTGTTGGATGATGAATGGTTTATTTATTTTATGGTTTTTTTTTTTTACTATGTTCTCATGGTTGGATGATTTGTAGAATAGTCATATCTACATTGAGAAAATTGGGGTGTTACAAGGACAAAGATGTAGGAAGGCCTTCTTGTGATGGAATATGGGGAAGAGCTTCTAGTTAGTGTGTTGGAGAACTGGTGTTGAGGAAAAAAAATAAGGGAGAAAAGAAAAGAATATGATAGAGTCTACAGAGAGAATATTTTCCATATTTTGTTCCACCTAATCTCTAAGGGGGAGTTTGAGAAGGAGATTCATCATCAAAGTTACATCATCCGTTTGATAAGAAACCTCTGTTTTAGTTCAAGTTGGGCACTTCAATTGAACATTTCAATGTACCAACTTAAGGGGGAGTATTAGAGATATGATGGGATCAAAAGAAATCAATCAAAATTCTTATAGAGATACGATTGGATCCAAAGAGATCTATCGATATCTAGGTTGTTAGGATAAAAATAGATGATGATAGACATTTGGGATATTTATCTTTATCTCTATAATTCTCACCCTATAAATAAGTTGGAACCTCATGTGATCAGTTACCAAATCAACAACACATCAATGTAGGCCATAGGGCATTTAGATCCGTGAAAGTAGGCATATTGCACATTGTGCCGAACCACACATATCGTTTGTGTTCCTTCTTATTTTGCTTACCTTTTCTTATTTCAATTTCTCTCTTAAAATAAATTGCTACATAACAAACATAACATTTCCTCTATCTGAGTTTTATGTTTTCGACTGTTAAATGTCTGAATTAGGGGTTGTTTGATAACATCATTTAATGCTTAAAATTGAATAATTTAAGCACTTGATGAGTTAAAATCGCTTGGTAATCTAAAACTCACACCAAAACTCACACTTGATGAGTTAAAAATGTTAGTCCTCAATATGTATTTTATAAATTTCTCATAATGGACAAATATACTCTCAATGCATTTTAGAATTTTATTCTACCACCACCACTGCCACCGTCACCACCATCTTCACCGCCGCGACAGCATCCACCACCACCATTGCGCTGCCATTGCCATTACGATGTTGTCACCACCACCACCTCCATTTTTATGATGGTTGTAAGAATAAAAGTAGTCGTAGTGAGATAGTAAAAGAGAATAACAAAATTAGAATAATAATAATAATATTCAGCCTTTAATTCTTTCTATTTGTCAAACAATTTAATTCTTTCAATTTTATCAAAAACCACCTTGAATTATATTTTTTCAAATGGATTGTTGGGTCCTTTTCTTTGTTGACGGAGACGGAGCTACTATTTTATCTTGAGAGAGGTCAACCTGAAATACTCGTATAGTTAATCATTTATTTAATGAGATCATTGAAGTAGTTCTTATTAATGTCAAATTTTGTGTAGTATAGAACCCGAAAAATAAACTATTATGTGACATCATGACAAAAATTAGTTAGGGCAATAAAATAAAAAATTTAAAAATTGATTCTTACTTGCCATCATAAAAATTAATTTATGACAATGTCGCAGTCTATTTGTTCTCTCATTCATTACATGAAGTAATAACTATGAATAAATTATTGTCGTAAATATTTGTTTCACATGATATTTTTGTAGAAATTAATTATGACACAATGTATTTTTATAATATGTGTCTAACGTATAATCTAGGATGCTTTCCTTTTCTTTTCCTTTCTTTTTTCTCTAAGTCACAAAACTAATACAAACACATGTCTTTCATTTTAAGAGAAACTATCATTCTTGCGACTAATATAGTAATATTTGTAATTTGGTATTAAATGTCAGTCCACTAGGCTTTTGGAACACTCTTATTGAATTGCCCTTCATATATAGTGTTATAATGACTTGTATTCTAATTCTTATTAGGATTTATTTCTATCTTGGATAAGGTTCAAGGGTGTTGGTATGTCAATACAAGTTGGTTATATTATTTAATTGGGAAAAGAAGTTCCAGTCCTACATGGATTTATGTGATTTAAACTCCTTAACTTAAAAGGAATTTTCTAGCCTATAAATATAGGGTTTTGGTTTGCTCTAAAAAGAGAGAGTGTCTTTCCAATAATTATTGTAATATTGGAACAGAGCGGGTGGATGTTCTCTTGTCTTTGATTAGAGTACTTTGAAATCTCCAACATTCAATAGTGAAATTTTGCCGCTGTGTTTTGTTCGTGGACGTAGGCTTGCTTGTTGAGCTGAACCACGTAAATCTTTGTGTTCTATTTTTCTATTTCGTTGTGTTATTATTTTGCTTGTGGTCTTTGTTCATAACAAATTGGTATCAGAGCTATTGGTGTTCGGGATGGCTACAACAAAATTCGAGATAGAAAAAATTGATGGTCAAAAAAATTTCAGTCTATGGCAAATCAAGATGAAGGCATTGTTTCGTCAGCAGGGTTTGACAAAGGCCATTGATGGGACTTTATCCAAGGAGACAGATCAGACTAAAGCTTATGATATTGAAGAAAAATCACACAGTGCAATTCAGTGTCTCTTGCTGATGAAGTTCTTCGTGAAGTTATCGATGAAGACAAAGCCGAAGGACTAGGGAAAAAGTTGGAGAGTTTATATATGAAGAAGTCTCTCACCAACCGCTTGTATCTTAAGCAACGGTTGTATAAACTCAAGATGAAGGAAGGTACGTCCATTAATGAACATCTTGAAGAATTTAACAAAATTATTATTGACTTGAAAAATATTGATATTAAAATTGGGGATGAAGATCAAGCCTTGATTATGATATGTTCGTTGCCTGATTCGTTTGATAATTTTGTTAATTCGATGTTGTATGGGAGAGACTCAATCTCTTTAGTTGATGTGAAATCCTCTTTGAATTCTAAGGAGTTGCGTACTAAATTGAACGGTAAGGGCAATGATGCTCAGGCCGAGGGTTTATTTGTGAAGGGTCGTCATGATAATTCCTCTAATAATAATTGAAGTCGACCCGTTGAAAGAAATTCAGATAAAGGAAAATCTGGATATCGATCACAGTCTAGGAAGAAACAGAATAATGTTGAATGTTTTTATTGTCATAAAATTGGCCATTATAAGCGTGATTGTTTTAAGTTGAAAAATAAAGGGGGACAGAAAAAATTAAATCCTTCCGATTCCTCTAGTGTTGCTGGTGTTGCAGAAGATATATCTGATGGTTTAGATAATGTCCTTACAGTGTCTGGTGGATGTTTTAATGATGAATGAATTCTTGATTCGGGTTGTTCCTATCATATGCGCCCTAATAGGGATTGGTTTGCCACCTATGAGTCAATCAATGGTGGTTCAGTTTTGATGGAAAATAATAGTGCTTCCAAGACTATTGAAATAGGTACTATCCGAATTAAGACATATGATGGGGTTGTAAGGACTTTGACAGATGTACGTCATATTTCAGAATTAAAGAAGAATTTGATTTCCTTGGGTACTTTAGATTCCATTGGTTGCAGATTTTCTGCTGAAGGTGGAGTTATAAAAGTTTGCAGAGGTTCCCTGGTTGTGATGAAAGGTAAAAAGATTAATGGCCTTTATGTTCTTCATGGTGATACTATGATTGGTGCAGCTGGTGTGTCATCTTTAAAAATTTTAAATTCAGATACTACCAAGTTATGGCATATGTGTTTGGGTCACATGAGCGAGAGGGGCATGAAGTCTTGTATAAACAAGGTTTTCTAGGCAAACAGGAAATTAAAAAACTTGATTTTTGTGAGCATTGTGTCTTTGGAAAACAATGCAGAGTCAAGTTCAGTACAACCATTCACAGGAGTAAAGGTACAGTTGATTATATTCATTCAAACCTTTGGGGTCCTTCTCAAGTTCCATCTAAGGGCGGTGCTTGGTTTCTTTTGACCTTTATTGATGATTATTTAAGAAAGGTTTGAGTATATTTTTTGAAACGCAAGAGTGATGTTTTTGGGACTTTCAAGTAATGAAAGACTTTGATTGAGAAACAGACAGGCAAGAAAATCAAGCGTCTCAGAACAGATAATGGTTTCGAATTTTGTGGAGGTAAATTTAATGAGTTCTGCAAAGATGAAGGCATTATCAGGCATTGTACTGTCCATTCTACTCCACAACAAAATGAGGTTGCAGAGAGGATGAATAGGACTCTTTTGGAGAGAGCACGTGGTATGCATTCTAATGCAGGATTGTATAAAGATTTTTGGGCTGAGGTTGTCAGCACTGCTTGCTATTTGGTTAATCGTTCTCCATCCACTGCTATTGAGTTGAAGACTCCACATAAGGTATGGTCTGGTTCTCCTACTGATTATTCTGATTTAAAAATATTTGGTTGCACTGCTTATTGTCATGTGAATGATGGTAAACTTGAGCCTAGGGCTAAGAAGTGCATATTTATTGGTTATGCTAATGGTGTGAAAGGATATAGATTATGGTGTTCTGATCCTAAATCACCTAAGTTTATAGTCAGTAGGAATGTTGTATTTGATGAATCCTCCATGTTTCATCCGAGAAAGGAGTTTGATGTTTCTGCAGTGAAAGAACATGATAATAACAAAGAGGTGGAGCTACAGGTAGAAGCTTCACAGAAAGTACTTGAAAGTACTCCAGTTCAATCTATTTCAGATTTGTCTGGCTCTAGTTCAGGTGATGATCCACAAGAGCAACAAGAGTATAATATTTGCTACAGGAAGGGAGAGAAGACAAATTAAACCCCCTCAGAAATATGGGTATGCAGACTTGGTGGCTTATGCACTGATTATAGTAGAGGATTTTGGTATTCAGGAGCCTTCCACATATTCAGAAGCTATCACAGGTAATGAATCTAAACATTGGGTTGTTGCTATGGCTGAGGAAATTGAATCTCTTCATAAGAACCAGACTTGGGAATTAATGAAGTTGTCTAAGGGCATGAAGACTGTTGGCTGCAAATGGGTCTTCAAGAAAAAGGAAGGAATCCCAGGAGTTGAATCTACAAGGTACATGGCACGGTTAGTTGCAAAGGGCTACAGTCAGAGAGAGGGTGTGGACTTCAATGAAGTTTTTTCACCAGTGGTGAAACATAGCTCTATTCGTGTATTGCTTGCCATGGTTGCTTCACTCAATCTTGAGCTTGAGCAACTTGATGTAAAGACAGCTTTTCTACATGGTGAGCTAGAGGAAACTATTTACATGCATCAACCAGAGGGGATTATTGTTCAAGGTAAAGAAGATCATGTTTGCTTGTTGAAGAAATCATTATATGGTTTGAAACAGACTCCAAGGTAGTGGTACAAACGTTTTGATACCTTTAAGGCAGATCATGGTTACTCTAGAAGTAATTATGATAGTTGTGTGTATCACAGACAGTTGTCAGATGGTTCTTTTATATATCTATTACTTTATGTGGATGTCATGCTTATTGCTGCTAAAAGCATGTTAGAGATTGACAGATTGAAGAAACAGTTGAGTTTAGAATTTGAGATGAAAGATTTGGGTGCTGCAAAGAAAATTTTGGGTATGGAGATTCACAGGGATAGAAGAGCAGGTATGTTATATTTATCTCAAAAGAAATATATTGAGAAAGTTATTGAGCGGTTTGGGATGTAGAATTCGAAGCCCGTGAGTACTCCACTTTGCCACTTACTTTAGGCTTTCAGCAGCTTTATCACCACAGAATGAGAATGATGAGCAATTTATGTCTCGTGTTCCTTATTCTAGTGCAGTTGGGAGCATCATGTATGCTATGGTTTGCACTCGTCCAGATATTTCACAGGCAGTTAGTGTGGTTAGCCGTTACATGGCTAATCCTGGGACGGTTCATTGGCAAGCTGTGAAATGAATACTTCGTTATTTGAGAGGCACTACAGATGTTGGCTTAGTATTTGGTAGAAGAGATAATATCGATTCTACAGTTGTTGGTTTTGTTGATTCAGATTATGCGTGTGATCTAGATAAGAGGAGATCTCTGACAGGTTATGTTTTTACTTTATTTGGGAACACCGTAGGTTGGAGGGCAATCCTACAGTCTACAGTTGCTTTGTCTACCACAGAGGCAGAATACATGGCAGTATCAGAGGCAGTCAAAGAAACAATTTGGTTATGTGGTTTGGTATGTGATTTGGGTTTGGAAGAGGAGGCAACTACTGTGTTTTATGATAGTCAAAGTGCAATACATTTGACTAAAAATCAGATGTATCATGAAAGGACTAAACACATTGATGTTAGGTATCACTTCCTTCGTGAGGTTATGGCTCAAGGTATTATCACAGTGAAAAAGGTTGCTACAACGGAGAATCCAGCAAATATGTTTACTAAGCCGGTACCAGTGTTCAAGTTCAAGCATTGCTTAGACTTGATTGGTGTTTGCACTATTTGCACTAGTTGTACCCTTCGGGGTATTTGACGAAAGCAACAGTCAAATTCACTTATGGTTGGATGATTTAATGGAATACAAGTCAAGGTGGAGATTTGTTATAATGACTTGTATTCTTATCCTTATTTGGATTTATTTCTTTCTTGGATAAGGCTCAAGGGTGTTGATATGTCAATACAAGTTGGTTACATTATTCAATTGGGAAAAGGAGTTCTAGTCCTACATGGACTTATGTGATTTAAACTCCTTACCTTAAAAGGAGTTTTCTAGCCTAAAAATATAGGGTTTTGGTTTTCTCTATTAAGAGACAGATATAGAGGGTGTATCTTTCCAATAATTATTATAATATTGGAATAGAACGGGTGGATGTTCTCTTGCCTTTGATTTGAAAATTTTGCAATCTCCAACATTCAATAGTGAAATTTTACCGCTGTGTTTCATTCGTGGACGTAAGTTTGCTTGTTGAGCTGAACCACATAAATTTTTGTGTTCTATTTTTCTATTTCGTTGTGTTATTATTTTGCTTATGGTCTTTGTTCATAACAATTTCAATTATTTATAAGAGAGTATTCAATTAAGAGCACACTTTCTCTTGATCATTTTTATCTCTTTCATCCAACAAATTGGTATCAGAGCTTGGGTTGGAAAATCATGGCTACTAACAATAATACTGTGATTTCTCAATTATCCCAATTTCCTTGCCTCGATGGTAAAAATTATAACTATTGGAGTATTTAAATGAAGGTATTACTTGGAACTTAAGAATTATGGGATACTGTGGAGAACGAGTATGAAGAACCAGCAGAAGGAACAATTCTTACTATAGCTCAAACAACCGAACTGAGTGCAAATCAAATGAAGGACAAGAGGGCCTTAATTATGATGTATCAAAAAGTGACTGAAACTATTTTCCAACTAATTATTGTAGCATCTACGTCAAAGAAAGCTTGGGATATACTTTTCGCTTCATACAAAGGTGTTGACAAAGTGAAGATGGTACAACTTCAATCCCTTAGATTTGAGTTTGATTCACTAAAGACGAAAGATTCTAAAAGCATTGAAGATTATTTTAATCGGGTAATTTATGTTGCCAACCAATTGAGATTGAATGGTGAAATGACAGAGGATCAAAGAGTAGTGGAGAAAATACTACGAAGCTTTCCCCATAAATTTGAAGGAATTGTTGCTGCAATCGAAGAGTCAAAAGATGTGTCTACATTGTCTATGGAGAGTTTAATGGGATCACTACAATCCCATGAACTTCGGATGAAACAATATGATTCTTCTCTTTTTGAGCAGGCTTTCCATGCACAAACTTCTCAAAGGGGTTTCAAAGGTAGTAGAGGACGTGGATCTTCTCTTGGAAGAAGAAGAAATAATGAAAATCATCCAAACAATGGAGGAAGAGATCATGGTGTAAGACAACAAGATGGCGAAAGGAATGAAAGTCACTCGTCTAATTCAAATAGAGGAAGAGGGAAAGGATGCCTTCTTTGAAGAATACCTAATGTCATTACTGTGAAAAATTTGGGCATGTCAAGAAATTTTGCAGGAAAAGAATTGCAGATGAAAAGAAGAACAATTCCAGCTTTATGCATGAGAAAGATCAAAACAATGAAGCTAATTCTTTATTTCTCACATACCATGAATAGGAGGCTCATTTTGATGAAGTATGGTATGTTGACAGTGGGTGTAGCAGTCATATGACAAGAAATAAGAAGGCATTTGTGGAGCTGAATCAATCTACTCAAGGTGAAATTAGAACCGGTGATGATAAGAGGCTCTCTATAAAGGTAAGTGGTGTTATCTTTGTTCACACAAACAAAGGGGTAAAGCATATTTCTGATGTCCACAATCTCCTTAGTGTTGGACAACTTTTATTGAAGGGTTATGAAGTCAACTTCAAGGAGGACATGTGTGAGATCAAAGACATGAATGGTGTTCTCATTTCTAAGGTGAGCATGACTCAAAACAAGTTGTTTCCATTGAAGTTTCAAAATCAGTTTGGTTCTTGTTTCAACACTTTCAAGGATAAATTTTGGTTGTGGCAATTTCGTTTTGGGCATTTGAGTTTCAAAACTCTCTTTATAATGAGCAAGAAGAATATTGTGAATGGGATGCCTAGTGTTGATCTACAAGAGAAAGTTTGTGAAGGATGTATTCTTGGAAAGCATCATAAAGATTCCTTCCCGATTGGAAAAGCTAGAAGAGCAACAAAACCACCCAAGTTGATACATTCAGATATTTGTGGGCCAATGAACGTCACTTCAGTTGGAGTTAATCATTATTTTCTTACCTTTATTGAAGATTACAACAGAAAAACTTGGGTTTATTTTCTTAAAGAAAAATCTGAAGTATTTGGATGTTTCAAAAGATTTAAGGCTTTGGTTGAAAAACAAAGTGGTTTGTGGTAAAAGTTTTACGTACTGATCGAGGTGGTGAATACATTGATGAAGAATTTGAGAATTTTCTCAAAGAAAATGGCATCCAACATCAGTTTATTGTTCGGTACATTTCTCAGCAAAATGGGGTTTTCGAAAGAAAAAATTGAACTGTTGTGGAGTAGGCTAGAAGTATGTTAAAAGCAAAGAGAGTTCCTACTCTTTTTTAGGTTGAAGCTGTGGGTTGTGTTGTTTATCTTTTAAACTGTGCCTCATCAAAAAATGTGGCAAATATGACTCCTCAAGAAGCTTGGAGTGGACGCAAACCAAGTGTTGGGCACTTGAGAATTTTCAGAAGTGTTGCATATTCACATGTGCCAGATGAAAAGAGGAAGAAGTTGGATGACAAATATGAAAAATGTATCTTTGTCAGGTAAAGTGAAATTTCAAAGGCATACAAGTTGTATAATCCAATCACCAAGAAACTTATTGTCAGCATAGATGTGAATTTTGATGAAGAAGAATCTTGGAATTGGAATGGAAATGATGAGTCTGGAAATTCAAGTTGTGTTGAATTGGAAGAAGAATCCAATGGACAAACTGTTGAGGTTGAAGGCAATGAAGAAGTTTGTACTCTTCCAACTTCCCCACTTCCTACTCAACTGCATTCTTCTCTGTCATCATCATCTTTAAGTTCAAGTACAAGTGCTTCCCCTGTAAAAAAATAAGAAGCATAAGAGAACTCTATGAATGTACTAGCAAAATGTTAGAAGACGACTTGACTAATTTTGCTCTGATACCAATTTGTTGGATCAAAGAAATAAATATGATCAAGAGAAAGTGTTGTCTTGATTGAATACTCTCTTATAAATAACTGAAATGGTGGTAAAAACTTACAAAATGACTCAAACACTTGTGCAATTTATAGGACAATCCTACCATGTATCTAGACAAGTACACAAACCTAGACAATAAATAGGTTCATGAATAACTCTTAGACTCCATACATGAATAACTCTTGAGTGATATTCATGTATCACTTACATACATGAACCTTGTGTGAAACCCTTCAAATACCAATAGATAGGTATTTTGTATTGCTTAGAATTCCAACAATTTGTTTAGTATTTGCTGAAGCTTACTTGGTTTTTTATTTTGCGCTAATGCCAAATTTGATTATCGATATAGCTGGATTGAATTTTCTTTAATTATCTGTGTTTTTGTATTAGTTTGATACCGATAGTATAAATTGATGTTAATGTGCAACTAAATTAATTTTTTGTGTTTCATTAGATTAGTTGTTAATGTCACTGTGATGTTAATTTGTGATTTCCAGTAAGTAGTTGGTCTTGTTATTTCTGACTTGTTACTGTGAATATTTTGTATAAATATGTTATTTACATTGACATACATGTTTTTAATATTTTTATTCCAGTTGTGTTATGATTTTTGTTGACTTTAACAGTAGTGGTTGTTGTGTTACTGTGTTTTGAATTATAATTTTTGATCTGTCACTCTGACCCATTTGGGGTTATTTGCTATATTTGTAATTGAGTAATAATTTGTGGAGACTATTACATTCTTATCCTTCTCAAGCGAACTAATATTCATCTTGCCAAACCCATAACTTCTCCCATGGCTATTTCCCCTTCCCTTTCCAAGCTTGAGGTTAGCCCTTTTTTTCATGCACACTTGTATTACAATAATGCTATCATTCCTTGACCCGCCCAATATGTCCTTTGTGGTGAATCATGTCTACCAATTTATGTCTTATCCAAGAATGCCTCATTGGTTGGCAATGAAGTTTATATTACTCTATCTCAAGCATACAATAGATCATGATCTTCTTCTTCTTCTTCTTCATCCTTCTTCCTCTACTACCTTAAGTGCATAATTCGAATGTTGATTAGCAAGTTGCCCCGATGATCATCAATTCACTATTGGATATTGCTTGTATTTTGGGTCCAATTGTAGCTCGCTTAAGCACAGAGGCAGAATATCGTGTTCTTGCCAACTCTATTGTCGAGTTAATTTGGATTTAATAATTTCTACGTGATCGCGGGATTTTTCTATCCACACTCCTCCTGTGTTATGGTCTAACAACATAGGGGCTACTTAAGTAAGACCCCGTATTAAAATTAAATAATGATATTATTATGTTAAGAGTTCTTCTAATTTGAATAAAATGATGGTAGAAACTTAAAATCATTGTTGAAAGATTGATCATGAAGTTTGAGTTTGAACAAATTAATTTTTTAGTCAAACTTAGTTCGAAGATCTATAAGCTTAAGAAGGGTAATTATGTAAGTTTCTAAATGTTTTTAAGTCAAAATAATGTCTCCATTGAATTTGGAAGTTTGAAAAACATTGAGAGAGGTAATATGAGGTGTATTAGAAGTTATGAAGCATTTTGGAGTTCAAACCAATTTTGGAGAGGATTTGAGTAGAAAAGAATTTGACACTATCTTAGTATTTTACCTCTAACTTTTTATTTCTAACTCCTATTGATCTGATTTTTGGACAGTAGAAACTAGACTTAAAGAGCTAGAAAAGTATATTTCATGAAAATTTCCTAAACTGACTTTTAAATAGGTGAAAAATACTCCTGAAATTCGGACTGAAAGTTGATACCGTTTGGACGCCCCAAGCACCGTCTGGACACCTCTCCCTACCCTAAAAACTTTATTTTTCATAAAAAAAGAGTGAGTTTGCACAGTTGGGATGCCTAAGTACTGTTCGGACGCTATGCTAAAAACGATCCTAACCAGTTTTAGGGTTTTTCTTCATTTTTCACCCTATAAATACCACAAGGATGTCCCTTTAGCCATGTTTTATCACTTTTCAACCCTAGGCAACCTTAGAGAGCAAAGGAGAAGAAGAGAAACACAAGATTGAAGGGATTCTCATGTTGGAACGAATCGAACATGCAAGGTTTACACACAAACTACAGATTTAAGGTAGGAGTTCTTTCTCATATTCATTCATTGATGATTAGGGTTATATAATATATACTTTTCATCATTGTTATGATATAAATAATTGATTCACATTGTTTTTACGAATCCATGATTTATTTCTTGAACAAAGTAATGATTCACTTTCTTGCATGGTTTGTTGAATTATTTCTTTTGAACATAGAAGATTTGTTGCACTTGATTTGGTCAGACAAATGGATCATCTTTATACCACCGGCTTCCAACATTCAAAGTTTTTCCATTACTAAGATTGAACCATTCACATTGGAATAAAATAACACAATACCCAAATATATAATTCATTTCTCATACTTTACTTAAATAACCACAAATGTCAATTGTTTCATTGTTGTGATCTCCTTTAACAACTATTTCATCATTCTGAGTTTTACAACGAGTGTTGCGATCATTAGTGTGGGATCGGATGCCATTGGATATGAAACCCTAAAACATTTTCAATGTAACATTACCACCATTTGCTAATGACGATAATTCATCAATAACTTTAGGTGACGCTTGAGATCCCAATGGATTGATCAACAAATACATCAACTGAAAATATACATGCATGATTTACACAGTAAAATAGAGACTGAAGCACGCTTAGTATTTCATTATATAATAAATTAGCTCAAAACTTGAATTTTATGCCATACATATTTTTTCCCCAATTCCATCACATCCAATCTTCTCTCTCACCATCACGCACTATCAGAACCTGTTGCCTCTCTGCCACCCCTTCAAGCTCTCTCTCTCTCCCTCTTTTTTTGTTACACTATCTCAGGTGACACCACACCCCAATAACACTACCATTGCCACAACCAGACCCTCCTAGGTATTCTTCTTCTCTACTTCTCTCTCTATCTCTGTGACACACACACAAAGACAAGCCCTTCCCCAAGCTCTCCCATTTATGCTAAAACCCCTACCCTCTACTTCTCTCTTTCTCACACGCAAACACACATACACTCAGTTTCTCTCTCTCTCTCTATCTCTTTCTCAAAAACACCCTCCCTCTACTTATCAAGGTAGTAAATTACATGATTTCATAGGTTCAAAGGCTATGATTTGAAAAAAAAAAATTGCCTCAATGAAAATTTTTCGTTGTGTTTTTTTAGGGTGTTGTTTTCAAGGCTTTTCACCGCTTTCTCTCCTCTCTCTGGCGATCCAAAACATCGAGAAGCCCTCTGACCCTCTAATGTTTGCCTAATTTTCTCCCCCTCACTTTTTTTTGTTCTTCCTCTTATTCACCACATTTCACAAACACCCATGGCACACACTGAACACACATACACATACACCAACACACACACAATGCACACATGATGGAACACAGACACACACTTCACACACATGCACAACGAAACTCACCCATCAAGCACACACAACAAAACACACACTCCTAACACATACACAATTTTAGAAGACACACAACACACATAAACCAAACTCATACACATGCAAAGAATGTATAGCTCGCACACAACAAAACATACAGAACACACAATCATCGTGCGCACACACATACACAACATAGGCACACATATACACTGGGGTGCCTTATCAAGGCAATAGATTACATGATTTCTTAGGTTCAAAGGCTTTGACTTCAAATTGTTTGTTGTCTTGCCTTAATGAAAATTTTCCGTGGTGTTTTTTTCAGGGTGTTGTTTTTCAAGGCTTCCTTAATATAGAGTTCAGTTTGGGCCAACAAATTCATGAAGCGTAGCAAGAGGGTTGATTAGGGTTTTGGAAATTTAATTTTATTGCATTGGACTACCATTACCCCCAACATGTGTGTACTCTATAATATCGTACAACACATGATTAATAGTTTTCTTTTTAGAACCATTTCATATTTGGTAAGTAAATCTAGAATGCTCATGTAACGAATCCTTACTCTTCAAGCACCACTCAACCACACGTTTTATTGTTTATATAATGGAATGGATTGAAATTTTTATGCTAATGTGCATTCAATCAAATGTCTCAATGGGTGTTGTTTGGATCAATAATTGTTAGAATAATGGCTTTTCAATAAAATGTCTCAATGAGTGGATTGATAATTCTTATTCTAATATGCGTACAATGAATAGAAATGTGGACCTTGGCCCCCCTATACATTTATTTTCTTCATTTATTCCAAAGATCAATATTTTATACCAGGGTTTGCTCTATTGTAATGGTGTGGTGTGGTACAAATGGTATTATACATAATATATGGTTCACATGTATTCTAGGTAACTATGGAAGACTATATGTTTGCCTTGAAAATTTTCCCTTTGTTCATTTGGTATGCATATGTAACTAGTGGTATTGAATATAATTTTAGATCACAGGAAATATATGATTTATTTATTTTTTTCTCGATTATTTGAGAGTGAAATTGTGGATGATTAATTCTCGATCAATTTATTTTTTATTTTATTTCAATAAATGATACAATAGATCATATGATGATGTTTGAAATTGAATTTAGAAATTAAGTGAACATTGTGC
>CM042187.1:16795810-16811152 GCA_023539305.1 Ilex asprella
TTGCTAAGGAGACTCGAAGGGCAGACCTCATTAAAGTCCAAAATTGTTCTCCTTGTTTCCAAAATTTTCAAAGAAAACTCTAAAAACAAGCTAAACTTGTTTTTTGTTTTTTTGACTCAAATCTCATTTTTTCTGAAAATTTTGAAAACAAAAATGCTAAACAAACAGGTTTTAGGTGTTTTTGAAATTTTGAGAACAAAAAACTCTTTTCGAAACACAAACCAAACATGGCCCTAATTTTTGGAGATTTCCTCTTACTCTGCTATTGATAATTTCCGCACTGATTTTCTTTGACTTTGACTAAGTCCCGAGTCTTGTAGTATAGGGACTTGACTACGGTAAAAATTAACTAGCATACGATATTTATTATATTTATGGGTATTTTTTTTATTATTATGATATTGAAAAAAAAATGATAACATAAGTACCATAACATTGATAAAAACACTCACAAAAAGGATAATTTTTTTTGTATCAAAGAAAAGTGATAAAAATAGTTATCATAATAATGATAAAAATCCCATAAAAAAAATAAATTACTCACAAAAATGATAAATTTTTTATTTATAAAATCACACAAAAATTATAAAAACACCAATTAAAATTATAAATTTTGGAGATATGGTACCAAATTGTTTTTGGTATCAGAGTCAAATTTATTGCATTTTTTTTTTTGACAAACACCAAATTTATTGTATAGATGTGCATTCTAAGTCACACAATTCATCCCAAACTATGCACGCCCTATCACTCAATGCGTTAATTCGTGATTTAAGAGTGAATCCGCCATAAATTAATTGTTCCACTCTAAATTCAGAGATTCACTCTACTACCAATTCAAAAGTTGTACTCTACTTCCAAAATTGCAGCTTCATTCGCTATAAATTAATCATGGTACATATGACTATTTCGCTACAGTTTCACACGTCAATTCACTACAACTTCACGTGTTTGCCTCTCTTTCAAGCCAGCTAAGGCCACGCGAAAGTCAATTAATGCCGACTGATGACACCTTGCATCGTCACTTTCTGATGCAGGATAAGTTTGCAAGGCATACAAATAAATTTCCTGTTCAATTATTCTTTTATTGCTGTTTCTCTTGTTCTATTATTCACCACATTGTTTTCATACAGATTTGAAAGTCAAATCATTAGTAATAAATTATTTAAATATATTTTTGTGTATAAAATTTAATTTTTGTTAATTTTGTTAGAAATAATGGTATATTTATTTTAAAAAATCATTCAGTAGTAAATGAGAGATTACTAAAGTCTTTGTGACTTTTGGAAGCAATTGAAAAAGTTGTTAAAGTCTTCGTGAATTTTTGGAATAATTAAAAAGGTGTGAAGTGAATACGACATGAAATGCTACTAATTCAAAATTGGTGACATTTGATTAAAGACATAAATCCAAATAATTATATCTTTTCATAAAGTCATCATGAACACCTTTTGGTTAAAAAATACCATTACAAATAATCACAACTTTTCATAAAATCATCATTGATATCTGGACTAAAAGACTATTTCAAATGGTTGTTCATTTGCATAAAATCACCATCGATATCCTTTGGATTAAAAGATACCAATACATATGGTTATACCATTTTTGAAAAGCCAATAGAAAATATATGAATAGGTGATTCCTTACACTCCTAAAACATATCATTGAACAATTCAATAATTGATCCATCATTCTAATTCTCTCAGTTATCCAAAATACTGAATTAAGTATTTAGTCTTTCTTCTCTCTCTCTCTCTCTCTCTCTGTGCATATTGTTGCATTATTATTTCAAGTTCCGTTCAACTATAAACACATAATTGTGTTCGTTGGAGTCTTGAATATTGAAGTGTTGCATTTTCAAGAACGAAACTCGTTTTATCTTGGGAGATAGTTGCTTATCAACCTTAAACACTGAGAGGGAGAAAACTTGTCTTAAGAAAATTGTGATTACACAGAGCTTGGATTACTGTTTTTATTTGGGAGATAGTTGCTTATCAACCTTAAGCACTGAGAGGGAAAAAATATGTCTTAAGAAAATTGTGATTACACGGAGCTCGGATTAATATTTTTATTATTGGATTGCAGGATTTCTGATTTTCTGGATTTTACTATTCGTGTTGTTCTGTGTCAATGTAAGTGCACTAATTTTGATTTCCATATATTATGGTTAGATTAGTGCATAAGCTAGAATTTATATAATTTAATATAATCTAATTATATACACATTTTACATAACAATCTTAAGACAAATTTGTGTTTTATAATTAGATTAAGTACTTTTATAAGTCTAAAACAGAATTTTATATTCTGTTACTGTTTTATTTTCATTAATTACTATACCAATCACAAATCGGAATTGTGTATTATGTCATACTCTAGTATTAAATTATTGCTTCTGTTTGGGTAAAAGAAATTGCAACTTCAAATGACTCTATTGTTTGTACAATAGTTGGTCGTACAACCGTGGGTGTGTCTCATGGAGAAAAGATCAAGAATTTCAATGGCTCGGACTTCAAACGTTGGCAATCAAAGATAATTTTCTATCTCACCACCCTCAATCTTGCAAAGTTTTTTAAGGAAGATGTTTCTTCACTTGATGAGAATGAAACAAATGTGAAAAAAGTGATTGTCGTGGATGTTTGGAAGTACTCGGTTTTTTTTTGTTTTTTTGTAGAAATTACATCCTCAATGGGTTAAACAATACATTATACAATGCGTATAGTGCAGTTAAGACCGCAAAAAGAACTTTGGGAGTCCTTTGACAAAAAGTAAAAAACCCAGGATACCGACACGAAGAAGTTAATTGTCGATAAATTCTTGGATTTCAAAATGGTGGAGTTTAAGACTGTTATCTTCCAAGTTCAAGAAATTCAAGTAATCCTTCATGACATCCATGCCAAGTGAATGTCTCTTAATAAGTCATTCCAAGTGGCTACAATTGTTGGAAAATTACCACCCCTATGGAAGGATTTCAAGAACTATCTCGAGCATAAGCGCAAAAAGATGAAACTCGAAGAATTGATTGTTTGCTTGAGGATTGAGGAGGATAATCCAAGAAGAAAAATGGAGTCCTTAATTCCATGATATCTAAGACCAACATAATTGAAAGTGGAATGAAGACTAACAAGAAAAGGAAGCACAATAATAAAGGTCCAAATCATGGATCGATTAAATTCAAAGGCAAGTGCTACAATTGTGGCAAACTAGGGCATATCTCAAAAGATTGTTGTAGGCCAAAAAATTTCAGGAAGCCTAATGCTCAAGCAAACATGACGGAAACGGACAAGCTTTCTATGGAAGTCCAGGACATGAATCTCTTTATAGTTGTTTCAGAATACAACTTGGTTGGTAACCCCAAAGAGTGGTGGGTGGACATCGGTGCTACCCGACATATTTGTTCCAACAAATAGATGTTCTCTACTTATAAAAAGTTAGAGAATGATGAACAACTCTATATGGGGAATTTCTCTACCTCTAAGGTTGAAGGAAGTGGCAAGGTGATACTCAAGATGACATCCGACACGGAACTCACCTTGAACGAAGTGCTTCATTTCCTAGATATTTACCAGAATCTAGTGTCTGGTTCCTTGCTTAGCAAGAATGACTTTAATTTAGTCTGTGTATCTGAAAAATTTGTACTCACTAAGAGTGAGATGTTTATAGGAAAGGGATACATGAGTGATGGGCTTTTTAAGCTCAATGTAATCATATCTTCTAATAATAAAAATGTGATAAATTCTTCTTACTTGCTTGAGTCTTCTAATGTGTGGCATGCTAAACTAGGACATATTAATTATGATGCAATTAGAAGATTACTTCATTTAAATGATTTGCCTAAGATGTCTATTGATCCAAATCATAAATATGAGACTTGTGTGGAATTAAAGTTGGCAAGAACATCTTTCAAGTCAATTGAAAGAAGTATCGAACCTCTTTCATTAATTCACAATGATGTTTGTGACTTAAAGTTTGTGCAAACAAGAGATGATAAAAAGTAGTTTATTATTTTTATTGATAATTGCACAAGATACTTTTATATTTACTTAATTAGAAGTAAAGATGAGGTTATTGATATGTTCAAGCATTATAAGAATGAAATTGAGAATCAACTTAGTAGAAAGATAAAAGCACTAAGAAGTGATAGGGTTGGTGAATATGAATCTCTTTTCAAGGAGTTTTGTACAACACATGAAATCATTCACCAAACGACTGCCCCTATTCATCTCAATCAAATGGCATAGCTGAACGCAAAAACCAAACATTGAAAGAAATGATGAATACTATGTTAACAAGTTCGGGAGCACCCCAAAACTTGTGGGGGAAAGCCTTATTATCTGCTAATTATATTCTTAACAAGGCGCCTCATAAGAAAACTAATTAGACAACATATGAAATATGGAAAGGTCAAAGACCTTCCTATAAATTCTTAAAAGTGTGGGGGTGTCTAGTAAAAGTGGTGGTTCTTAAACCTGAAAAGGTTAAGATAGGTTGAAAATAATTGATTATATATTCATTAGTTATGCCCATAACAATAGTGCATATCGATTTCTTGTTTACAAATTTGAGATTTCTAATGTGCATATTAATATTATTATAGAATCACGTCAGCTTTCCCCGCTTGTCGAACCTGATCATTTCTCTTTTAGACATCACCTTCAGGAAGACATGATCTCCTACCACAAACTCTAGAGGTCGCTGTCTTTTGTCAGCATAGCTGTTCTACCGGCTCTAAGTTGTGAGAAGACGCTTTCGTATCAAGTCCACCTTCTCGGAGGTGTCTCTAACCAATTTTGGACTCGTAGAGGGTCTCTTTCATACCTCCGTTCAACAAACTGGAGAATGACAAGGCCTTCCATATAGTGCCTCATAGGGTGTCATCTATATGCTCGCCTAATAACTGTTGTTGTAGGCGAACTACACTAAGGGTAGGTGTTCTTCCTAGCTACCCATGAGATCTAGAACGCATACCCGTAGCAAGTCCTCTAAAGTCTAGATGGTCCTCTTTGATTGACCGTTCGTCTGGGGATGAAAAGTAGTGCTCATCATCAACTATGTCCCCATGGCTTGCTAGAAACTCTCCCAAAAAATGAGCTATAAACTTGGGATCCCGATCTGATACTATAGATATAGGCACCCCATGCAACTGGACAATCTCCTTTATATACAACCTACAAAATTCCTTCAGTGGGAAGGTCATCTGCACCGTTAAAAAGTATGCCAACTTAGTAAGCCAGTCCACTATCACCTACACCGCATCATGCCCTCGTGATGCTCGTGGCAAGTGGGTCACAAAATCCATCATGACATGCTCCCACTTCCAGTCAGCTACCTCCAAGAGCTGGAGTAACCCTGCTGGTATCTGGTGTTCAGCCTTCACCTACTGACACGTGAGACATCGGCTAACAAAATTCCTAACGTGTTTTTTCATTCCGCTCCAATAATACTTGTAATAAAGATCATGGTACATCTTCATGCCACTTGGATGTACAACAAAACGGGAGCAATGGAACTCCCTAAGGATATCCTCTCTCAAATTTGCAAACTGGGGAACCATAACCCTTCCCCTAAACCAAAGACTATAATCTGTGTGGATGGCCTAGCCCTCGTCACTTATGTCTGCCTGTACCTGGTCCCTGATGGATAATAAATATGGGTCCTGCCCCTGGGACTCAATCACTCTGCTCAGTAGGGAAGGTGTAGCCACCAAACTTTCCAAAGTATCATGAACCTATCCCATATAGCGTAGCCCGAACTGACCTACAGTCTCAAGTATCTGTCACTCTCGGGAAGCCACACTAGCCAAGACTCCCCGTGACTTTCGACTAAGTGCATCAACAACCACATTTGTCTTATTGGGATGGTAATACAAAATGAAGTCATACTCCTCTAGGTACTCCTTCATTGTCTCTTGTTGACGTCCCGCTGTGTAAAGATGTACTTTAGACTTTGGTGGTCCAAAAATACCTCGAACTGCTTATCGTATAGATAGTGACGCCAAGCCTTCAAGGCAAAGACTATGATTGCTAACTCCATGTCATGTGTGGGATAATTCTATTCGTGATTCTTTAACTGCTAAGAACCATAAGCTACTACCCTCCCGATTATTAATTGAAGAGAAGGCTTACTTCAGGTCCTGTTCTGATAATCCCAGAAGGGGGACAGAGGTACACAGTGTATTATGACACCTTTAAGGACGGACTTGGATATATTTTGATGCAGTCTAGGTAGGGTTGGAACATCTTTTACATGAGATCCATCAATGCCGCTAGGGTATTCGTCAATCCAAAAGGCATGATGGTAAACTCGAAATGCCCATATCGCATCTTAAACGCCGTCTTAGGGATATCTGCCTCCCTAACCCTCAACTGATGAAAATCGGTATGGAGATCTATCTTGGAGTAGGCCCGTGCTCCTCTCAGTTGATCAAACAAATAGTTAATCATCGACAAAGGGTAACTATTCTTGATAGTAACCCTATTCAACTGCCGGTAGTCTATGCATAACCAAAAGGTCTTGTCCTACTTCGTAGCAAACAACACCGGAGCGCCCCAAAGTGAATTATTTGGTCTAATGAAGCTCTTGTCCAACAATTCCTGCAATTGGATCTTGAGTTATTGTAACTAGGCAGGTGTCATTTTATGTAGAGTCATAGAAATGGGCGATGTACTAGAGTGTAACTTAATGGTGAAGTTTACATCCCTATGTGGAGATAATCTGGGTAGCTTATCTGAAAAAACATCTTCATACTCACAAACCCAACTCTTGTCTCACCTTGTCCTCCAGAATAAGGCTTGTTAGCCAACCCATCAACTGTCTGTGCCAATGAGAGTCGTACACTACTTGAGGTAAAACGCCATGTTTTTCCCCTGGAACTTGAAACAAACACCTTCTGGCGTGTACGTGTTGACCCTCTTACGATCACAATCAATGACAACTCAGTTTGCCGTCAACCAGTCCATTCCAAGCATGACATCAAACTTTGACATGTCCATGAACCTAAGGTCCATGGTGAGTAGAATTCGCAAGATCTCCAGCTCACAACCCAGACATATCTGATCAACGCTCACCCTAGCTCCTAGGGGAGAACTCACATGCAATGACTCCTCCAAAGTTTCAACCTGTAAGCCCAAATCTTTCACACATGATGCAGCAATAAAAGAATGAGATGCGCCAGAGTCAAATAATACTCTTGCCCATAAGCGAGAGAGTAGAAATGTACCATGGATAATTGACTGATCTGTTGGCTCAGTCTGAGGCATAATGGCGTAGACACACCCCTGGGTCCCAGAAGTCCCGGCTTTTAAATCTTGGCCTCGACCTCAACCCATGCTCTGGCCCATCTGGCCTGATTGAGGGATCCCTACATGTGAAGTAGTAAGGCCCTGTGTAGCACCCCAAAACTTGTACTGGCTTCCCTGGCCCATGATAGGGTAGGTAGGAATAAAATGAGTCTGTGAGTGCCCCATTGATGACTAGGACTTTGATGCCCCATAACTTTGGGATCCTTGCCTTTGAGGACAATCTCGCTTCATGTGACCCAGTTGGTGGCAATAGAAACATGTCTGTGTGCCTGTTGGGTAGGAAAGTCTCTGATTTCTCCCACATTGGGAGGATTGACCTTGGTCGCGGCCCTGTGGACTTGAAGCCTTTTCTTCGTCCCCGAACTAGAAGAAAAAGGTTGCCCCTCCTTTCTCTTGTCTTTAACACATGCTTCTCGGATGTCCCGTGTGTTGTCTATCTCTCTCTCAATGGCTATAAATGCCTCGACCATCGAGTCAAAGTCTTGTTGTAGAAGAAGACCCACAATATTACCTCGAATGGACAATTTCAGCCCATCCTCAAACTTCCTCACTTTGGCCATGTCTATGGCCACATAATCATCAGCGAAACGGGTTAATTCCGTGAACTTAGCCATGTATTTCAGTACCGTCATTGTGCCTTGCTTCAAGTCTAGGAATTCTCGGGCCTTTGCATGTCAAACGGCAGTTGGAAAATACTTTCCCATGAAGAAATCCTGAAACTCGTCCCATGTCAGAGCTTCAAAGTTATTTGAGGCTTTAACCTAATCCCACCCCAATTGCTATTCTCCCTCTAGCTGTAAAGTAGTGAGCATTATTTTAGTGCCATCGGAGGTGATCTCCATAGCCCTTAAGATCTTTTCAACCTGTCGGAACCAATGGTCAGCTACCATTGGATCTGTCCCTCCCATAAAGGTCGGAGGCTGGTGTGCCTTGAACTTTTGAAGGTTACTTGAGCCTCATTGGCCCACATTTGCACTAGCCTGTGCAATGGTAGCAACCGCAGCACTAGCCTGTGCAATGGTAGCAGCCGCAACACTAATAGCCTCCGCGAAGTTGATTAATGCATGATTTAATTGAGTTAATAGGTCAATTGTGTTAGTTAAACAAAGTTAAACTAATCAAAATTGACCTATTACGGTTAGTGTGTGAATTAGGGATAATGCATTAATTGTTGTTATTTTCAGGATTTTATGCGTCAAAGCTACAAACTACCGGGGAGCCAATTGTGAATTCTAAAATGACAATTATTAAAGCCCTAAACAAAAAGAGATTAAAGTAATCCAAATGTAATCTTTTGGAAGCTTGTGAATGACAACTTTTGGAAGCTTGTGGAATGACAACTTTTGGAAGCTTGTGAATGACAATGACAACATTTGGAAGATTGTGAACCTTGGGCTTGTGCATGGTATTTTTGGGGTTTGTAAATGTTATCCCTTGGGGTTTGTAAACGCTTTGCCTATAAATACCACCCCTTTTGTGGCTTGTAGGGATATAAGTTCTTTGCTTGATATAAGGATTTTTGGAGAGAAATCAAGAGCTCTCCTCTTGAAGAATACCTAGTTCTGTATTCATTTTAATTCAAGTTTTACATTCTAGTTCTTAAATTCAAGTTTTTTACATTATTGCTCCTTTTAATTACTTCAAGTTTTTATTATAGTTGGGAAGTTTAATTCCCTACTTGTCTTCATCTTTATTATAGTTGGAAAGTTTAATTCCCTACTTGTCTTCATCTTTATTATAGTTGGGAAGTTTAATTCCCTACTTGTCTTCATCTTTATTATAGTTGGGAAGATAAATTCCCTACTTTTGTATTCTTTATGTTCTTAATTTACTTCTTGTCTTTACATTAATGCTTTTACTTACTTGCTTTCTTTTGACTTTCTTTCACTTCCATTGTCGAATATTGTTTATATTGATGCATTTCATTTATGCTTAGTTCTAACCTTTATTTATTTATAATGTCTTCCTATTTAATTGTTGTCTTTACTTTAACCATGAGTAGCTAGGATTTTAGTTGGCTAATCCAAGGGAGATCTCCTCTTGGGTATGTCATTTTAACTCATTGTCTTTCCTCCCTTTAGAGTCAAATGGTTCGGTTTGACGGGGTTGAGAGTGGAGGAGTTGGTGAGCCTTTGATATTCCGTAGGCCTAGTCACGGTTTATGCTTAGATACTCACCAATATCATCCCTAGCTTCCCCCGAATCAATCGTTCATTCATGCTCAATCGGAGGAAGGCTTTGAGTTGATTTGGTATTCCCATTGGAATGAACCCTTTGGATTAGCCAACACTTGCTTTACATGCATTTTCATTTACAAACCAAACACAAAACTCAAACAAAAGATTTTACATTTTTTTTTACTTTTACAAAATCACCTTCACACACTTGAACTTTCCTTCCCTGAGGAGACGACATTGGAATACTTTTTCAAGTAAAACACCGACACACAAAAGACTCCTTGCGATTGGGGAGCACTTTTGTTTACTTTTCACATTTCACACATTTTGTTCATCCCATTCCATTTTCTCCTTGCCCTTTCTTTTGACATCGTTCCAAGGGAGAGTGACACTCCCCCTCACACATACATCAAGGGAGATATTAGTAAGTTAGGAACTGCAGGAAAAATAGTCAATCATTTTTGGCGCCGTTGCCGAGAAAGGCAAGCGTTGAACCTAGAAGGTGATTTCCGGACAACGGAGGTAAGTCTCGTGATGTTCATCATGGGTTGAAGTACGTTGATCCTTGTATATACTTTTGTTGTTTATATTTTTTTTTAGATAGTTTGTTATATGTGGGGTCGGGACGAACAAAATCGACCAGTTAGACAACACGTGGACCCCAATATGAATGTTGAACTAGACCTACCTGAGGATGCGGGTGACAATTTTGAAAATGCGGGTGTCAACCCAAACATGCATGGGGGTGAGAATTTTGATAATGTTGGTGCAAACCTAAATGACCAAAGGGGTGGGGGATTGCCCGAACCTAGGATACCCAACCCACGTGTTCATTTTCCCCCACCTATGAATGAAGGGAACATCCAACTTGACCCTCCAGCTAGGACAATGCGGGAGTTCCTTCAACCAACCCGTTGCACCACACCATCATGCATCCTTCTTCCCGTCCAAGCTCATCTCTTTATAGTCAAACCTTGGATGTTGCAACTACTCCCCAAATTTCGCGGGATCGAGAATGAAAACCCGTATAATCACATAAGGTCCTATGAGGAGATGGTTGCAACCTATATCCAAAATTATAACATGGAGGAAATAGGGAGGATGAAATTGTTCCCTTTCTCCTTGGATGGTAAGGCAAGGATTTGGCTTGATTGCTTGGCGTCCCGGACCATGTTATCCTGGGACCAAATTGTTTCATCTTTTTTGAAAAAAAAATTTTCGGTTCATAGAACCACTACTTTAAAAAAAGAGATCCAAAATTTTTCTAAAAACCCCAATGAGCAATTCTACCAGTGCTGGGATCGTTACAAGGATTTAATCCAATCCATTCTACATCATGGGTTTAAATCATAGGCAATTCATTGACATGATGTGCAATGGTGAATTTTTGAACAAAGATCCTGATGAGGCCCTTGGCTACTTTGCTACCTTGGCCGAAAATGCACAATCTTGAGATGTTAGGGACCCAAATGATGTACCTAGGACATTACCGGGTAGTAGTCAATCACAAAGGGGGGGGATATATGACTTGAAAGACCGGGAGGATCTACTTTCACAAATTTCTAAATTGTCTAAGAAAGTAGATAGCCTTGAGGTGGATAGGAGACGAGAGGTGTCTCATGTGTCAATAGCCGAGGAGTCTTGTTCTATTTGTGGTGTTGTCGACCATTCCACATCGGAGTGCCCGAGCATCCCGGTACTTAAAGAAGCATATCATGAACAAGTCAATGCCTTCAACCAACCTAGGCAATCATTTCCTTCGAATTCCAACACTTATAATGCGGGGTGGCGTGATCACCCTAATTTTAGTTGGAGGAATGAGAACCCCATCCCTTATGGCTCAAACACATACACATCGTCTGCACCTCCTAGGCAAACTCAATTTCATTCCCAAGGTCAAGGGCAAGCATCTAGCTCACAATACTACCGGTCCAATCCACAAGGGTACCAATCCAATCCATCTCCCCAAGGTCCTCCCCAACAAGCACCATCTAATCCTCCCACCTACCAACCTCCTCATAAGAGGAACTTGGAGGATGTGCTTTACAATTTCATCCAAAACCAAACCACTTTCAACAACAACATCTCGGCTCAACTCACGAAGATCACAAATCACATCGGGTTGTCTCAACAAGAGAAGGGAAAATTTTTCGCTCAACCCCAAGAAAATCTCAAGGGTCAACATGTGGTTGAGTTGGCCGAACCCACCCAAGAGAGTTGTGAGCAACTCAAGGCGGTTACTACCCTTCGGAGTGGCAAGAAAATTGATAAAACCATTGTGCCAAAGGTCTCACCCAAGGCCACATTGCCATTAGAAAAAGAGACTCAAGGTAACGTCGATGGTGGTGGGGTAAGTGAGAAAAATGAGAGTGAGGCGGTTGAGAGAGAAAAGGTGATTGATGAAAGTGTGATTGTTTCTCCTATCCCTGCCCCTTTTCCTAATCGTTTGAAGCCACCGGTCAAGGTGGCTAATTATGCTGATATTCTTGAGATGTTTAAGCAGGTGAAGATAAACATCCCACTCTTCGATGCTATAAAGCAAATTCCATCATGTGCAAAGATCTTGAAAGACTTGTGCACGGTGAAAAGAAGGCTCAATGTTCACAAGAAAGCTTTCCTCACCGAGCAAGTAAGTTCAATTTTGAGGACAAACACTCCTCCGAAGTTTAAGGACCCCGGCTGCCCCACCATTGCCATAACCATTGGAGATTGTCGGGTTGAACAAGCATTGCTTGATTTGGGAGCAAGTGTCAACCTCCTCCCCTATTCCGTGTATCAACAACTCAAGCTTGAGGAATTGAAACCTACTTCAATCACGCTTCAACTGGCGGACCGTAGTGTTCGAACACCAAGGGGAGTAGTTGATGATGTTTTAGTACAAGTGGATAAATTTTACTTTCCTGTTGATTTTATTGTGCTTGACACTCACCCTGTTGCTAATCTTAGTTCCCAAATTCCTGTAATACTTGGTAGACCTTTTCTTGCTACATCTAATGCCGTGATTAACTGCAGAAACGGTCTTATGAAGCTAGCATTTGGAAATATGATAATGGAGCTCAATGTGTTCAACTTGTGCAAGCAACCGGGGGATGATGAGGACGCACATGAGATTTATCAGATTGACACTTTGATAGAGGAACACATGGAGTTAATGAGCACTTTCAATTTGAGAAAGGAGGAAGTTGTTGATATGGAGGAAGTGGATGAGCAAAAAGAATTGGAAAGTTTGAAAGGGATAGAAAAGTGGATCCCTACATTTGAAAAACTCCCACACCAAGACAAAAAGATATTCCCATCCAATGTACAAAAACCTAACTTGGAATTGAAGTCATTACCTTCCCATTTGAAGTATACATATCTTGGGGAAGATGAGTCATTTCCGGTGGTGATTAGTTCAACGTTGGATGCAAGGCAAGAAGAAAAACTCTTGGAGGTGTTGAGGAGACATAAAGGGGCAATTGGTTGGACAATTTCAGACATAAAAGGGATAAATCCCACCATTTGCACACACCGGATCTATCTTGAGGAGGATGCAAAACCATCCCGCCAGCCACAAAGGAGGTTGAATCCGATCATGAAAGACGTGGTGAGGGATGAGGTGTTGAAACTACTTGACGTAGACATTATTTTTTCAATTGCCGATAGTAAGTGGGTTAGTCCCACGCAAGTAGTACCCAAAAAGACGGGAGTCACTGTTGTGGAGAATGAGGAGAACGAGCTTATCCCAACAAGGGTGATCACAGGGTGGAGAGTTTGCATTGATTATCGGAAGCTCAACCTGTGTACAAGAAAAGACCACTTTCCAATCCCATTCCTTGATCAAGTGCTAGAACGAGTAGCGGGGCATCTTTTCTATTGCTTTTTAGATGGATACTCCGGCTACAATCAGATAGAGATTGCCCTGGAAGACCAAGAGAAAACTACCTTTACTTGTCCCTACGGTACCTTTGCGTATTGTCGCATGCCTTTCAGGCTATGTAATGCCCCCGGATCTTTCCAACGTTGCATGATGGGGATCTTTAGTGACATGGTGGAGAAGATTGTTGAGGTTTTCATGGATGACTTCTCAGTCTTTGGGGATTCTTTCAATGGATGTTTGGAGAATTTAGAAAAGGTTTTGGAGAGATGTGAAGAGAAGAGTCTGGTTTTGAATTGAGAGAAATGTCACTTCATGGTGACACAAGGAATTGTTCTCGGGCACATCATTTCGGCGAAAGGAATAGAAGTTGACAAATCAAAGGTGGAGGCCATCTCCAACCTTCTTACGCCGAAAGTCGTCAAGGATATCAGGTCGTTTATGGGCCATGCGGGTTTTTACCGTCGTTTCATTAAAAATTTTAGTGCATTGGCCCGACCTTTGACAAATTTATTGTCTAAAGATGTCCCATTTGAATGGTCGGATAGTTGCAAGGCATCTTTTTCAAAACTCAAAAGTATGCTTGTCACACCTCCAATTATGCGACCACCCAAGTGGGATTTACCTTTTGAGCTGATGTGCGACGCGAGTGATTACGCGGTCGGCGTAGTGCTGGGTCAAAGGGAGAATAATAGACCATATGTAATATACTATGCTAGCAAAACTCTTAATGAAGCTCAAATGAATTACACAACCACAGAAAAAGAGTTGCTAGCAGTAGTATTTGCATTAGATAAATTTCGGTCTTATATCATTGGTTCACCGATAGTTGTTTTTACTGATCATTCTGCTTTGAAGTATCTATTATCTAAGCAGGATGCCAAACCAAGACTTATCCGGTGGATCCTTCTACTTCAAGAATTTAATCTGATAATCAAAGATAAGAAAGGAGTGGAGAACGTGGTGGCAGACCATTTATCTCGATTAGTGGTGCAAGAAGTCGATGAACACATTCCCATCCCCGATTCTTTTCCTGATGAGCATTTACTATCAATTCATTCTGTTTGTCCTTGGTATGCTGACATTTGTAATTATCTTGCAATAGGACAAATACCACCACAGTGGAGCCCTGAAGATAAAAGGAGATTTATGGCAGACGTGAAGTATTTTTACTTTGACAATCCGTACCTATTCAAGTATTGCTCAGACCAGATCATAAGAAGATGCGTGCCTGAAAATGAACAGCAGAACGTCCTTACATTCTGTCATTCCTAAGCCTGTGGTGGACATTTCTCGGCAAAAAAAACCTCGGCCAAAATTCTTCAGTCAGGTTTTTACTGGCCTTCTCTTATTAAGGACTGTATTTCATATTGCAAGGCATGCGACAGATGCCAACGATTGGGTAGTGTAACCCGTCGAAATATGATGCCCCTGTCTCCCGTGCTTGTCATTGAGATATTTGACTGTTAGGGCATTGATTTCATGGGTCCATTCCCCATGTCGGTTGGCTACCTGTATATTCTTCTGGCAGTGGCCTACGTGTCCAAGTGGGTAGAGGCCATCCCAACCAAGACTAATGACCACCGGGTTGTAGTCAAGTTCCTTAAGGAGAACATTTTCTCGCGATTTGGGATGCCTCGTGCTGTGATCAGTGATGGTGGATCACACTTTTGTAACAAGCCAGTTGCATCTCTAATGTTCAAATATGGCGTTACACATAAAGTATCCACCGCTTATCACCCACAAATAAATGGCCAAGCCGAGCTAGCCAATAGGGAGATCAAGACCATCCTTGAAAAAACAGTTAACCCCAATAGAAAGGATTGGTCTGAGAGATTGATTGATGCCTTGTGGGCATATCGTACTGCCTACAAGACGATTTTGGGCATGTCCCCCTATCGACTTGTCTATGAAAAGGCTTGCCACCTGCCGGTAGAAATGGAACACAAGGCCTATTTGGCCATCAAGACTTTAAATTTCAATATGAGAATGGCCGGTGAACATA
>CM042187.1:16816152-16829972 GCA_023539305.1 Ilex asprella
TCGGTTTGACGGGGTTGAGAGTGGAGGAGTTGGTGAGCCTTTGATATTCCGTAGGCCTAGTCACGGTTTATGCTAAGATACTCACCAATATCATCCCTAGCTTCCCCCGAATCAATCGTTCATTCATGCTCAATCGGAGGAAGGCTTTGAGTTGATTTGGTATTCCCATTGGAATGAACCCTTTGGATTAGCCAACACTTGCTTTACTTGCATTTTCATTTACAAACCAAACACAAAACTCAAACAAAAGATTTTACATTTTCTTTTTACTTTTACAAAATCACCTTCACACACTTGAACTTTCCTTCCCTGAGGAGACGACCTTGGAATACTTTTCCAAGTAAAACACCGACACACAAAAGACTCATTGCGATTGGGGAGCACTTTTGTTCACATTTCACATTTCACACATTTTGTTCATCTCATTCCATTTTCTCTTTGCCCTTTATTTTGACATCGTTCCAAGGGAGAGTGACACTCCCCCTCACACATGCATCAAGGGAGATGTTAGTAAGTTAGGAACTGCAGGAAAAATAGTCAATCAGAAGGCTTGTTAGTCAAAGGTCGATGGTAGTTGGTTATAGTTCGGCCCACCACCTTGGCATCCCCTTCCTTGATTTTCCATCTACACACATGGAAGATAACAATAGAGCCTCACATAGTATCCCAAGATAGGGATCAAGTTTAAATTTTAAGATTTCTCTTCTTGTCTCATTAGTAGTGTTTGTGCTACCTAATAGTAGACATTTAGGCATTGAACTATACCGTTCGTCTCTTTATCCGAACCCCAAGGTTATGTTTTCTGACTCTAGTGTTTCTCTTTCCATATAAATTATACCATGCATATTGTTCACATAACACGTAGCACATAATCATGTAGCGTAGTAGAGCACATAACATGCAATGGACAATGAATGCAATGGTCTAGACCCATGCCCATCCAGCCCTAGGTAAATCATATACCTAAGTTCTGATACCAAACTGTGACACCCCAAAAAAATTGGGTGTTTGTTGAGCACCCATCAACCCGTAGAAAACTTGTGGATATCGTATAACTCAATATCACCCCTTATGTCCCATTTATGGGGATCCATAATTTAACAAAATTCGAGCAGAGTATACCTTGTATTGGGAGCTCTACCCAAAATATAATTTGTGCAATCATATAACATTGACCACACCATGTCTATTTATCCATACTCATATAACAATATTTAATCACATGACCCATCCGAGGTCTTACTTACATCAAACATAGTTAATAAAATCACCCGACATCACGTCAACACCAACCCCTTAACCGGGTTCGTAGCCACACATCCGTAATTCTTTATACATTAAATTATAGTCATTTATGTCCCATAAAATATCTTTGATCAAGAGAAAATAGTGCCCCAATGCTTAGAAAAATAGTTCACAAATGTGGAGTTTTGTGAAAACCTACCCAAACTTATATCAAACTCATACATCATGAAATTTAAATTCAAAACCTTCCATGTGAGTTCCATTATGACTATTTCCAAATATTTACATGTCCAAAACATAACTGTAACAAAAATCAAGGTTAAAGGCCACAATCCTGCCTTTCTTCACCCTCGAGGCTCCAAATGAAGGTCGTCCACTGATGTGTAGCGCGCACCTGAAATGTGTTCCCATGTAGGGTGAGTCACGCTTAATGGGGTATCTCCTACAGAGGTTATTCCCCACCTAGATGCATATGGAGTGTACACATGCAACAATCAACAACATTTATCCATTTCAAACAAGAATATATGATTCAAGGTTGAAATTCAATCATGTCATGCCATGATATGAGATGACACTCACTCATACATTTTAACCTAAGCCCTCACATGCTTTCACAACAAGATGCAATGCACGTGTGTAAAAAATTCATTATTGATGAAGTACATCCAATGCTTGCTTGAAATAAAAGTCTTGAGGTATAAAATCAAGTATAGTTGGATGTTGCACATCCAAGAGTACATTTATAAAATAAAATCTTGTGTCTTTGTTGGGCAATGGATTTTAGAATTGCACCGTCGGCTCTGTATGCCTAATTCACTTTTTTGGACCTACATCAAAAGAAGTGAATAAACCAATAACCGGGTCTTGCACCCGAGAGATCTTCTAGCCTTTCTTGCTATACCCGACACAAATTTTCCATGCAACCATGTGACTTAATGGAACCTTCGACCCTAACTTACCGAGTCCACACATCAATCACCAAATGTGGTGTTTGACCAACATGCATACACACACCTACACTCATGACTCATACCCATGAATGTGATGTCAACCCTATGCCAAATATGCAATAATGCTCAATGAGCAATTTAACCACATGTCCACATGTTTCATGGCAATTTATATCCCAAGAATATAATCACCATTATCCATTTCCATGTCAATATATCAATAAACATATACAAACATTTTAAACCCAACAACAAATCACAAGTAAGTATATATCAACAACAATGCCTAAACATGTTATCACATAATCTCATGCAATTAACACACTTTATTTCACATAGACATTTTATCAAATACCTTCAAGGCACCAAATCATGTAATCATATAAAATTCCCATATTTATCACCTAACTCAAAAAAAATCAGATTCCATAATTTTCACACACTCAATTATCAAAACTTCCAAGAAATCACAAACTAGCAATTTCTAACTATCAATTCACACTAGAATTGAGCCTACCTATTTCCTATGGACACCATATGATGGAAATAAACCAAAGTATGAGGGACCCCTACCTCTTGAAGTGTGAATCGAAGAGTAGAGCTTCCATGAACACTAACACAACCTCCAAAACTTGATTTTTCTGAATCTCTTCCATTAGATCTTTGGTGAAATCCTTTGTTCTTGGTATGGTTGCGTAGCCCTCATCGAGAAAAATAACTTTGATTCTTGGCCTGACGAATTTCGACTGACGGAACTTCGCGAATCAAAGAAGAAAGCCTTGAAATCTAATTTTTTTTTCTTTTATCTTCTTTCTCTCTTCTATTCCAACGTGTGAGAGTTGAAAAATGGAGATATTTTCTCCAAAAATATGATTTTTTTCCAACGTGTGAGAGCTGAAAAATGGAGATATTTTCTCCAAAAATATGATTTTTAATCCGATTTATAATTTTAAATACTTGGCTCATATCGAGCCACACGTCCCCCACTTGTTCGGATCCGTTTTCGTCCCGAAACGATTTGTTTCATCCCGGTTTAAGTTAAAATTAATTTTATTTGAACTTTAATTCAATTATAAGGAAATTTTAAAATATTTATTTTTGAGGACCTTTGTGAGGTCATTCGACACCCAGTCGTCTCATAAAATGTGAAAAATTTGACTATCTGAGAATTCGACTAAATTAGTTTGGGTGACTAGATTTCGCGATACGAATCCAACGTAGAAGTCCGTTATGTCATAAGAGCTCTAGAGAATATATATTTTAATTCTGCATTATAGTGACAAATTACCATTTTACGCTTTTTTAGAAAAATTCAATTTTTTTCTAAGTTTTACACCATTAGATGTTTTCTTTATTTTCATTCCCAAGACTACATAGGCTTCTCCCAAGTCTTTCATATCAAGCTTAGTAGATAAATAAGATTTAACACACTTGACTATCTCCAAGTTTGTCCCAAAAATTAGTATATCATCTACATAGAGACATAAGATCACACAACCAAAAGTACTATTCTTACAATATAGACATTTATCACTTTTATTAATTTTAAAACCAAACTCTAGGATCAATTTATCAAACTTCTCATGCCATTATTTAGGAGCATGCTTAAGGTCGTATAAAGACTTCACTAATTTACAAATCTTTTGTTCTTGTCTTTTCACCTTAAACCCCTCGGGTTGCTCCACATATATATATATATATATATATATATATATATATCTTCATCTAAATACCTATTTAGAAAAGTGGTATCGACATCCATTTGATGTATTACTAAGTTATGGATAGATGCTTGGTAGTGATACTGGTACAGACGAATATGTATCAAAATAGTCTAACCCTTTCTTTTGAGTAAATCTTTTAGCCATGAATCTAGCTTTATATTTATCTATACTCCCATCAGGTTTTAGTTTCTTCTTAAATACCCACTTACACAGAATAACTTTGCTTCTAGGAGGCAATTCTACTATCTCTCAAGTGTTATTTAGCACTATAGATTCAATTTCACTATTAATAGCCTCCTTCCCAAAAAGTGCATCTATAGAGGACATAGCTTCTTTATATGTTGTTGGCCCTTCTTCTACTAAAAAAGAAAAAATCCTTCTCGTAAGTCCTTCTTTATTCTAGGTCTTTTACTTCTCCTTAACTCTACATGTTATTCTATAACATTCTCTAGGAGAACAAGAGAACTAGTTGAAGGTTCATCTTTAGTTGAAGGTGTTTCACTTACTTAACTAAGCATTGCATTTTAAAAAGAAAATATATCTTCAAAAAATATAGCATCTCTAGATTCAATTATAGTATTGTATTAAATTACACCAACTTCCAAGTTAATAACTAAAAATCTATTAAAACTACAAATTTGGGCATATCCTTTAAAGACGATGTCTACAGCCTTAGAACTTATTTTATTTCTCTTTGGTTTGGGAATAACTACATTAGCTAAACATCCCCACATTTTCATGATACTAAGGTTAGGATCTCTTCCCTTCCATATCTCATATGGAATTCTCTCACTATCTTTGACTTATACTCTATTCAATATGAAACAAGCACTAAGTATAGCTTCTCCCACAAATTATCTGATAAGCTGCAACTAGCCAACATTGCATTTACCATATCTACTAAGATTCGATTTTTTCTTTTGGCTACTCCATTTGATTGAGGGGAATAAGGAGGTGTCAGTTCATGTATTATTCCATGTTCTTCGCAAAATGTACTATCGAACCTTAGTCTTTTCACCTTTATTTCTAATTGATTTTCAACCTCATTTTTATATATCTAAAACTTATTAAATACTTAATCTTTGGTCTTGAAAAGATATATATAATAATATTTAGAACAACTATCTATAAAAGTCAAAAAATATTTATTTTTAGCTCTTGCACGGTCTACTAGAATCACATGCATCACTATGCATACACTCTAAAAGTTTGGTATTTCTTTCTAAGCTCTTATAGGATTTTCGAGTTTGTTTGGCTTGTACACAAATTTCACAGTTATGTTTAAAATATACATGAGATTTAGGAAAAAGATTAAGATCTGTCATCATTTTTTATTTTCATAAGACTTATTTGCCCTAATCTTCCATGTCATACATTGCAAGATTCAACATTGAAAACTTGATGAGAAATTTTATTAACTTTAGAATGTACATTTAATTTAAATAAACCATCACAAACATATCATTTGCCAACAAATACATCATTCCTAATTATCACAATTTTATGTGACTCCATTTACAAACTTATAACCTTATTGGATTCAGGACGACCCATTGACTAAATTTCTTCTAACTTCAAGAACATATTGCACTCCCTTCAAGATCAATGTCTTCCCAGATGTTATCTTTAGTTCAACGTCTCCAATTTCTAGCACTTGTGCAACGAAATCATTTCCTAGCGTTACACTTCCTCCACTTAATTTTTGATAAGTTTTCAATAAATTACGATCAGAATAAACATGTATTTTAGCCCTCGAGTCTAATCACCAATCTTTATCTTGATAGGTAAAATTAATTGCGGAATGATTATACCTAAAAGAGAGTTTGGCAGAATTATCTCCATCCACTAGAACGTTGACTTGGGCTCTTGGACCTCTTGGATTTGGATTGGGCTTTGGCTTATATGACTCAGTCTTCTTGTAGTAGAAATCCTTAGCCAAGTGATTGGTCTGTCCAAAAACAAAGCAAGATATCATCTCTCTCCCAAAGCCCTTGAATTTATTATTATTATTGCATTTATGGTTTTGTTTTTTACCATTATTTGGACTACCATTAAACCCAATATTCTTAAAATTCTTCCCCTAGGTCAGAAATTTCTATGGTTGTTACTATTTTCCACTAGATTTACCTTTGGAGCTCTCTCATTTTCTAAGTTTATACCAACCCTATGCTTCTCTTCAACTCTAAGCGCATTCATACTTTGGGTTAAGCTTAATTCCCCTTGCTTATGCATAAGGGTCTTAGCAAAATTATATCAAGAAGGTGGAAGTTTGTCAATTAAGCTTGAAACTTTAAAATCTTCACTAAATGTAGTTCCACCCTTTTCAATTTTCCTAAAAAATTCTTGATCGCAACCTTTTAAGCTTGATCGCAACCATTTTATAATTATTAAAATTAGAGATCATAAACCTTTTAATCGCAATATCAACAATCCCATAATCGGCCTCTAAAGTGTTCCAAAGTTCTTTAGAGTTTGTTTTAGTATTATGGTAGACTTCTCAATTTGTCCAGGGGTATACCAAGAAGATGACACCTGACTAGGTTCAGGCTCTTCTAGGGCAGAAATTAAGCCTAGTACAATAAACGAATATCAAACTTATTTTTGCCACCTATGAAAATTTTGACAACTAAATTTTTCGGGTTTGACACTATTAGTTTCTTCTAGTCTAGTCATTCTTAATTTAAAATTTAAGGGAAACAAATAGTAAGAGACATGTAAAGAACATGTATTGAATTTAAATGCGAACTGTCAAAAACTCTAACCTGTGATGTGCTAAGATATGTGTGATACCTCCCATGTGTAGGCAAGGCTTATAATTTATAGGCGAGTATAACTTCAAAACGCCTTAAAAGGAGCCTTGATTGAGGCGCTATTACGGGGAGCCCTAATTGAGGCGTTATGTCACACCCCAAATTTCATAAAAGCGTGATTAAAATAAATACTTTGTTTATTCAAAAATCACATGTCAGTTTGTTGTAAAAATATCAAGGGAAGTATTTCTTTAGCTTAAATAAATTATTTTTTAGAAAATTTTGACATAGTTTTCTTTGAAAATTGGTCATCCAGATAATTGGTGAGAACTACCTGTGAAAGCTTTAAATATAATAATTATACTTAACTAGTCATTCACATCATATCAACCATATACATCCCTTCTCCTGACATCCCCAAATAAATTACTGTTTAAAATTGGGGTAGCAAAATGGAGGTCCACGAAATCCTTCCAAACCCAAGTTACAATCTAATTATTCAAAATTCTTCGTAATAAACATAATATACATAATATCTAAAATATTTATAAGTAAACCATTTAAAAGGTCACAGTCTATACATGTTCTTTCAAATTAACCAAAATATAAATCACTTACAAATCCTTAGTAATATACATCATCGTACATTATTATTTACATGCTCCAACTAAATATATAAAAATTATAACAACTATCTTCCACCTCGATACTCCCACTATGCAGTCCACCAACATATGAATGTAACTAAAAATTTAAATGATAGGGGTGAACAACCACACGCTCAGTAACATAATCCTTTTCTCAAGCATTTACAAAATTTTAAATACCAACATTTCACAAACTATACGAATAAGTAATGAAAACTTTCTATAATTTAGTATAAATACAAGATAATAAGTAGAGAAATTATAAAAATCTGCCAATACATCATCATTAGAAAAATACAAGGCATCAATTAAAGATGTATATATTTAAAGTCAAACTATCATAGCAAATATCATGCATGTCTCGCATACGGACAATATAATCAATCACATCCATTCACGACAATATAATCAATCACACCCATTCACGCATGAACTATCATCGGGGAACCTTTTGCATCTTGCACCCCAGGGTCTCATCCCCCTTCTTGTTTTTCAATGGGAACGTGTAGGGCACAACTTGTGATGCTACATAGACCATCACCGAAAACCACTACCATAACCAATCCCCCTTAGGACTAGTAACCACTTTGGCAACCAACTCAATAGGCCTCAACTGTCCACTAACCCTCTGTCTTTCACTACCAAGCATATATTTTCCAAAAATTATTATTTTCTATATCCATAAATTCTTTTGAAAACACATGTCATAACCTTGATATTTTATCAAACATGTAGTAGGCTCAAATATCAAAATTTATATTTTCAAAGCAACACAACCATTTTCAAAAGAATAAGTCATATATATTATGTACAAGATCATAGCATACTTCAAAACCATCAAATCATAGGTTTAATCAAAAACTCATAGCTAAAGTCAAACTAGGGTTTCAAACCCACAACACTAAAATCATTTTCATTTCTAAAAGAATAAGTCATATATTATGTACAAGTCATAGCATACTTCAAAACTCCCAAATTGTAGATTTAATCAAATATCCATAACTAAAATCAAAATAGGGTTCAAATTCATAACACTAAAATCATTTTTATGCATATAGGTTCACAATTCATGGCATACTCAACACAAAGTCTAAGTTTATAACAAGTATTTTTCCATCAAACGCATAGTAAATTTTAGCTAAAAAAATACATGAGATGTACAATGTAAATGCAAGAGAGAGGAATATCACACCTAAGAATAAAAAATTCCAAGCCAAGTTCCTAGGATTTTCAAGCAAAGCCCAAACTTTAAAGACCTTTTTCTCTTTCTCTTTCCCTTAGCTTCTCCTAGGGTTCTAAAAGGTATCGGGTGAGAGTGGAATGAAAGAATGAGAGAAATGGTGATGAAATTGGGGTTTTAAACCCAGCAGTTCCAAAGCTTTCTGTTCATAAGGCAAAAAAATATATTTTTCTCCGAAATTACGATTTTGTTCACTAAATATCTCCAATTTGATCCCTATGACTACCCTAAGATTTTTCGATGTTCTGGATTCATTTTTAATGTTATTTTAACATAAAAATATTTAATTTTATGATTTATACAAAAAAAGTCAATTTATACCCGAAACACTAAAGTTACCGTTTTACCCATACGAACCGCTATATGAGTTAAACGTCTATTCCATGGTTTTCAGACCTCTCGGATTTAATAGTAATGTTATTTTGACCTAAAAAATTAATATATTTACTTAGTTACTCTTATCAACCTTAAACACCTCCAAAAATTAAATTTGACTCAAAAGTCAATACACCCGTATCTCAAACTTACAGAACTGTTCATTTAATAACAATTCAAAATTTCTCTCATTGTTCTCATCATTTTAATAATTTAAAAAAAATACTATCAATTTAATATCATTTATATTTATATGAAATATGGTATCTCCCATGCCACCCTTGTAAAAGGGAGTGAGGTGAATCTCTGATGTCAGACGTAATAGGCGAAGTGGTTGAAGTTGACAATGCGCACCCTAATGAATGTGCTCCATGATTCCTTTCCTAAGATAGAGACCTTCACGTGTGCTAGTAATAGATTTGGTCTCCCAAGACGGTGGGCTTGGCCCTTGTTGGCCTGCATGTCTGATATGGGCTTAGTGTGGGCTGGGCTCGCATCTGTGATCTGGTTCTGGCCTAGGTTGAGTCTGCATCTCCACTCTAAGCCTAGTCTGGGGTGGGGCCATCATTTTTTATCTGGGTCTGTCATTTTCCCCCATGCCTAGATTCCAATGGAATTTAGGAGAGAGGGCATCAGTAAGAATGCATCCTCTTTTGGTAGCAAATATCTTTTTTAGCAGTAGATATCTAAGAGTATACTTTCAACAGGGTTTTCTTTTTAGTAGCAGATACCTAGGGGGTCTTCTTTTAGCTGTAGGGTTCCCTTTTAGCAGTAGTTAGCTTTAAATAGAGCTCCCCATACTCATTTGAGAAAAAAAGAAAAAAATTGAGATGTCGAGTATGGGAGGAAGAGGAGCAGAGGGTGTTAAACACTGAGGTGCAAGGTAAAGAGGTGGGCACTGAGAAACAAGCGCCATGGGAGGCTAGTAAGGGCACGACTGATGCGACGGGCCTGTTAGGCGTTAAAGTGGAAGCACAGGTAGGCAAGGCACACACACTAAGGCGAAGGCACAGGCTGGGCAAGAGGGTGCTGGGTGCTTAGGCCCGTGACATTGGGCATGGCACAGACGTTGAGGTAGAGGCGTAGGTGAGTGTTGGGCAAAGCATAGGCGCTGGGGCAAAGGCACAATCGAGCACTAGGCGTGCAAATGCGAGTGCGTGGGCCATTAGGCATGGTGTAGATGCCGAGGTGGAGCCACATGAGGGCACCCATGCGAAAATGCATGGACGCGTGGGGTGTGAGCTTAAGCTGCGATGTTGGCGCTAAGCGCACGGGTTGGGCTCATTGTGGGCGACTTGGTACGTATTGTAAGCCCTGGAAAGACGCTATTGGGCATGGCCATTAGCGGCGAGGTGCAGGAAAGCAAGGAATTGATGGCTCCGAAGGTGATAAAGGCATAAACGATGTTGCCCAATGTCCACAATGATGCAAACATTATGGTAAAGTAGTTATTGACAATGATGGTTCTAGGGTGAGCACTATTTTTAGTATCATTAATACCGATTTTGAGATTGATGGGATTGTCTCTACTTTTTATAGTTCCCATATCGTTTTGTGTCGTTGGGCTGAGATGGGCGAGTCAGCGTCTGATGACTCTTCTAGGAAAATTTTCATCTATGAAAAGACTTTAGAGGCAGGTTTGATATTTGCAATGCCTACACCTGTGTGTCGTGTCTTGCCGCAGTTGTCTCTAATGCCATCGTAACTAGCTCCAAATGGTTGGAGAGCATTGTTAGCGTTTCTTTCACTATGGCGACGGATGCATGGCGTGGGCGTCTCTCTTACTTGCGAAGGATTTTTCGCCGCCTATATGTTATAGAAGAACCCCACTCCCAATCAAATTTGTATCTTTTTTTATTCAAGTGTGGGAAAACTAAGTACTAGACTTTGCTCTAACTATCATAGTTAGAAGCCTCGAATTTTATTCATAGGAGGAAAGTGGGCTACTAAGAAGGATTGCCCTCTGGTTCCACTGAGATGGGATGCACCCACGAGGACAAGTTTAATTCCTTTTTTTTTATTCAGTTGATGTGTCCTTTACGTCTTCAAAATGGATTTAGCTCTTTTTAAGGTTTACCAGAGTTGTCAACAAATCAGGAGAGCAGACTTCGACTTGTTTGAGCCCACCCCGTTAGGGATTATATGATTCTCATGGCTGGAGAAGGTCAAACATAAGGTTTTCCCCTCAGGAAATGCTTCCACTCCATTTTTTCTGCATAGGCTCGCGGTTCTTCTTCCTAGAACAGGGGTATGTTGTTTTTATGGTATTTTCAATTTCTAAAAATGCAATGATATTTTCAATTTTAAAAATACCTCCCTTTATTTAGGCTCCGCGATAAATATATTGAGGTTGGAGGCTCTCTACTTTGCTAAAGTTGCCCAAACGACTCTTCTACCCAAGAGGGTAAGGTTCAATGATGCCCCCACAGCTTCCCCGGAGGTGACTCCTTTGTCTATTCCAATTATCTAGGCACCTCCCTTGGCTACTGTACCATTCAGAGTGTCTTCAGAGACAAGGACTCCTCCTTTCGTACATATCGAAGCGCTGCCTACTTCTCTAGCGTCCAACAGTGGTTTAGTGTTGATTTGATAAAATTTGATGTTAATTGAATAAATTTGAATGTTGTTTTAATAGAATTGAATGTTCATTTAGAGTTAAATTACATAAATGGCATTAATTTGATAACGGTAAATATTAAATAAATTGACATTAAATTAAATGGAATGTCAATTTAGTGTTGATTGATGAAATTAAATGATAATGTAACATTAAATTAAAGAAATAATATTAATTTGATGAAATAAAAATTAAATTAATATAACTAAATGATAATTTGATAAAACTAACTATTAATTTAGTCTTGACTTAATAACATTTAATGTTAATTGAATAAATTTGAATGTCGCTTTAATGGAATTGAATGTTCAGTTAGTTTTCAATTAAATAAATGACATTAATTTGATAAGAATAAATGTTAAATTAATAGAATTTAATATTATGTTTAACAAATTAAATTTTAATTTAATAAAATTGAATATCAATTTAGTATTGACTTGATTAAATTAAATAATAATTTAATGTTAAATTTGAGAAATAATATTCATTTGATAAAATTAAATATCAATTTTGTGTTGATTTGATGATATGAAATATTAATTTAGTTTAAATTAAATAAAGGACATTAATTTGACAAAATTAAATATTAAATTGATAACATTAAGAGCTAATATAATATAATAAAAATGGAGTGCATTAAAATTTCAGAATCGTGAGGGAGTGTTGTTAAAGTTATGTCTATTTACAAAGAGTATGGATCAAATTCGCCCTATAACTGTGATATTTGTTTTTTTTTATCTTAACTTGAGCCTATTAAATTGTAGCTAGTCCCTATATATCTAATATTACAGGTAAGAAGTGTAATTCTCAACTTATAAAAAACACAATAGCAATTTAGATGTAATAGTACAAAATTTATCTTCATATTCATTTTTGGTTCAAAAACATCTTCTTGTACGGTTCCTATGTCAAACAACTCAACTCAACCATCACATTCTCTAATGTCAAATAGCCTCATTGATCGATACCTATATCTATCAATTTTATCATTATTCACTCTAATTTAAATTACATAATTAAAAAATAAAAGTAAAACTAAATTTTTATTTGAAATATAAATATCACACGATTAATAATCAATTTTTTATGTTATAAAGTATCTTCAAGGATGGGTTCTAATATATTTATAACTTCCAATGCAATATCCCTTGCTAGTCAAGATAAGTCTATGGGACACCAAAAAGAAATTATAATCATCATACTAAATTTGATCCAGATCCATTGATTTTGATTTAATTTATTTATATTCATTGATTAGAAATATTATAAAATAATGTAGAATAACAGCAAAAAATTAAAAAAAAAATTATACATTTCAAAATTTAATCATATAAAAAGTAAAAGGTGCAACACTAAAAAAATATTAATCAGCGCAGACAATTATAAGTCTGCGTGGTCATTCCAGCCGTCCTAACTCAACATCAAAAAAATTCTTCATGCTGACTTGTACGTTTTCTGGGTTTGAGACTTTAGTGTCAGGTTTATATTTAGTACTTTTCTTTGTAATACTTTTATGAGAAGTGTTACAATATTGAATTACATTTTTTAGTATTGTATATTTATTTTTTGACTAGTAAAAATGTGTTATATTTATATTTTTTTATTTTATATTTAATGATTTGTTTGAATTATATTTTAACACGAGTTGTAGGATAGTCTTACCCTACTTCCACAAGCAACCTCTCAAACAGCCAACTCCGGCCGCAAGAAAGTCAATAAAATAGTCCTAATCACATGGCAAATGGAGTTGTTAGAATATTCAAAAATTAAACTGTCATCTAGATTATAGGAAACATCCTTGCATGAATGTGTAGGGTTAATCCGTGTGCTTAAGGTATGGTGCAATGCGAATAATTTTATAAAGAATATTGATGGGCGTTCGATGATTCTATTTCAGACTGTCGAATGAGTTTATTGAAACTTGTCTTATTTTATATTATAAATACCACCAAGTAAGACAATGTCAAGATGCTTCTCAATAAAAAATATTAAGAACCTTTGATTCTAACGGAGCCGAAAACCATTTTGGTCAGGCAAAAAAAAAGAGAATTACTAGGTGCAAGAAACTCATTTTTTTTTCAGTTTTTTTTATGCTACACAAAACTCCAATTATTATAAATACAGGAAAAGTTAGATGTATGCAATCCAACTTTCACATACGAATAGATTATTTTCGAGACTGAATCTGCTCTCTAGTAACCCAAAGATCTTATATTCAACACTTTGAACCACTTTTGTTTCTTAGGAGGCATGCTCTAAACTCACTCAA
>CM042187.1:16832700-16847198 GCA_023539305.1 Ilex asprella
ATATATATATATATATATAAATATTTTTTTATGATCAAATGGACCTCAAATATAGACTCTTTGAGTAAAAACGAGTCAAATGACTATAATATATGTAAAATTTCATATCATATAATGAATATAAATATCTATACATATATGTGTGTGTGTGTGTGAAAGGACCAATGTCCTTTTACAATTTTTTTTGGCAAGATTTTACAAGATTTAAAAACGTGCACTAAGGAAAAAAAGGAAATGGTAAAGGAATGGACGCTTGTCCAAATGACGCCAACAATATGACATCAGCCATAACATAAGGAGGCAAGGCCTCGGCTATAAATAGCCAAGCCCAGGGCTTTGAATGGCACAACAAGGAAAAAGAGAGAGAGACAGGGAGGAAGAAAGAAAGGGAGAAGAAAGAGAGGGAGAGAAACAAAAGGGGTCAAAATTTTGGTTGCCTAAGAGTTAGCGTTTGTGATTAAAATTTTTGGGTAAGATTCTTTTAGTTATCTTTTTAATAATTCTATAGATTTGAGTCACTTATAGTTGATCCTTATTAAATATTTTTGAATCAAATTGAAGTATCATTATTTTTGGTTAGTTATTCTAAAAAATTATTTTAGCTTAACTGAGCTCTTATTATCTATTGTTATTTTAAAATATTATTTTGGTTATTTTGTCACAGTACACGATATCAAGTAGAAGTCAAGGCAGATGTAGAGTTTCTTTTATCATTTACTATCATTGATGCATTTCATGGATGTTTGGGGGCTTCATATCAAATCTATTTTTTATTATTATATAATTTAATATTATATCACTTTAATCATGAGGTCGAACTTAGGTTTTATAAATAAATTGTGATCATGCACCAGTTATAATTTTATCGAGACCCTAACTATCTGTGAAACCAAGTTGCATATAAAATATTTTTTTTATTTAGTGTTTGATTTTTTACTTGCAGTGGGGTCTGAATACGATAAGACTTTTATTTTATAATTTTGATGAAATTACTATGGATGTACATTATTGAGGACAGAGGGTTAGTTGATTCGTGGTCCTTAAGTGGGTTCACAGGATTCGTACTAGTCATTGAGTTCACTGGTTAGCAATATTGGTTGCCTTGGTAGCCTGTGTAGCGCCACATAATTCTCGGTATTGGTGTTCCCAGAAATGCAAGAAGGGTATTGGGTTCCTTAGGGTGCAAGATACCAAAGTTTTTCTCCGAAGGCAGTTCATGCGTGGACCAGAAAATTGACGAATTGATATGATCGATATGTGTTAAAATTTATTTATTTATTTGATTCATTGTTTTGCCCTATTCCTACAATTATCCGTTGTTTAATTATATCATGCATTATTTTAAAACCTTGGCAGTCAATGATAAACGTTATCCTACTGAGCTGGTGAGCTCATCCTTATCTATTATTTTTCAGAAATATGAAGTCGAGCAAGAGGATATGCTAAAAAGACAACGGATAGAGTCTGCTATTATTATTTCTCTTTACGTTGTATCTAGAATATTTGAGATGCTCATGTGAGGATTATGTACTTATACGCAGAATAAAATAATACAAGGAATGTTATCATAAGTTAGGTGTGAATTTATGCCTTAATCACCCTCGATTATTTTTTTGTCAAAGAAAAGAAAATCGGGCGTGACAGAGTGGGATTTAGGTCATACATGGGAATTATAAATATATATAGATTAAATAACGGTGTTAATTTACTAATACTGAACATGTTTTACGGACATTTTTTTTTATGTCAACAGAGCTAACCTTTTATGACTATAGGTATAGCGTCACGATACGACATTTACATGGCCCATAGTAACATGCGCTTCGACGCAACCAACAAATACCGGAATTTTAAAGTCAATGTTGAGGCATATGATCTAATAGTCCATGAAATTCAAGATGTGTCCCAAAATTGGTCATTCATGCCAATTTCTAAGCGGAGAAGATTAGTACATCACCGGCTGGCCTCGCAGCTAAGGGTGGTCCGCCAAGCGCTAAGCATTGAAAGGAACCATCACTTGTACCAAGAAAATCTGAATGGATTTCCAGTGCAAGATATTCAGTGGCCACCTACGGGGGCTAATGTGGGACAGCTAGTAGAGTCCCCTAACCTGAACGATAACGAAGAAAATGACCCAGAACAAAAAGAACCTAATGTAGTCCCTGCAGCTGCACCACTCGAAGCAAACCATCGTATAGCCTCTGCAGGTTCTTCGAATGTGTCTCTAGGGGGAGAGGCATGAAACTTTTTGTTCCCTAACTGTGTCATCGACCTTACTATTCTCAGAAATTTTGTCTGCAAATAGTAGTAACTCTTCGAATAGTAGAGATAAACATATAACTACATGACTTAGAAGTGACTATCCTAGACTTTTGTTTTCAATGTGAATGGCATCTAGGATAGGAAGCAAAATGTATTTTAGTTATGTGGAATTAAAGTTGTTTTTATTAATTTTTTGATGTGGTTACAGTTTTTAATGCAATCACAATATCACAGACTATGTGTCATAGGATGGAGGAAAACACATCTCAAGATCAACCAGAGACGTCTATCAATGACTAGTCCCCTCCGGCACTGCAGGACACCATGAGCAGCATTTACAAGTGTTTAAGAGAACTGTTCACTTTGGCACGCCAACAAGCAAAAAATTATAATCATACTACAATAATCCAACCAACAGTTTAGGAACAAGCCAATATGGCTGAAATGTGAAGAATGATGATACTCAAAGAATTTCTATGACAACGCCCCTGCCTTTCAGGGATGTATAGAGCTCTTTAATGAAGAAAGGTGGCTTTGACGAGTGAAAAAGGTAATGGATGGCATGGATATTGCCCCCAAGTTACGAGTTACCTTGACCTCTTATATTTTTAAAGGTGAAGCTAATCATTGGTGGGATACAGTCAAAAGAATGAGGGACATAGACCAAATGACATGGGCCACCTTTAAAAGAGTGTTTAATGATAAGTATTTTCCCGAGTCTGTAAGGGACAAAATGTTCTCTGACTTCTTGGAGTTGCAACAACGCAATCTTACAGTCACGCAGTATGAGTCCAAATTTGTTGAACTCTCTCGCTTTGCCATGGAATTAGTTTCCACTAATACCAAGAAGACCAAACGATTTGAACAAGGCTTTAAGTATTCTATCCTAGGGCACCTCGTAGCACATCCACTGAGGAATTATAAGAAATTGGTGGAAGAAGCTATGCTAGTAGAAAGAGACATGAAGGATACCCAAAATATTAGAAGTCGTCAACAAGACAGAGGAAGTCATACGAGAAATGATGGCAGCAATAATCACCAAAGAATGATCCCATATCTATGGCCAGGGCAAGGTGCCAATGAAAGGAAGAGTGCGGATTAGGGACAAATTTTTGGAAATTGGAACAAAGCATCCAATGATACAAAACGATATTTTAAGTGTGGGAAAATCAGACATTTTAAAAATCAGTGTCCCTTCACGTCCTCTCAAGGGTCGGCCAATCAAGGTTCTTATTAGCCATTCAATCAATATCGTCCACAACAACGCCCTTACCCTACTCAGACAACAAGATTGACAGCCCAAGTTGTACCTTCGTAGTTGTTTCCAAATCAGGCACAATAGAAAAAGCCAGGAAGTAGAACAACAATTCCCAAAGGTCAACCATGGATCTACACCGTGGCTACATCAGATAATGACGCCGCTAATGAAGTAATTAAATGTATCGTTCTTATTTATAATTCTCGTGCACTTATTTTATTTGGTTTGAGGGCAACTCATTCTTTTATTTGCACCTCATATGTTATTGCATTAGGGTTAGAATTCGAACCTTTGGGTTGCACATTGTGTATAAACCTACCTACAGGAGATTTCTTGAAAACAACTAGGATATGCAAAAATTGCATAATCCGAATTGAGGAGAGCGTGTTGGTTGTGGGCCTAGTTGCCCTAAAAATAATTGGATACGACATAATTTTTGGAATGGACCTACTGTCTTGCTATCATGCCATCATGTATTGTTACAGTAATAAAATTAAATTTCGAACGTCGAGAGTTAGAGAGTTCAAATTCATAGGAAAATGACACTATTCACATTCGTTCTCCACAAGGAACAAAAGTAGTTTGGAATTCTTTGCCAACTTAATTAGGGAAGAACTAGGTAAGATCACAGCTGATGTCATCTTGGTAGTGTGTGACTTTCCTGAAGAATTACTGGGACTACTCACACAAAGGAAAATAGAATTTACTATTGAGGTATATCCTGGTACAGAGCCAAGATCTATTGTCCTCTACCGCATGGCACAATTAGAATTGAAGAAATTAAGAAAACAACTGGATGAACTTCTTTCTTTGGGATTCATTCGACCAAGTACATCGCCTTGGGGTGTTCCTGTACTTTTCATGAAGAAGAAAGATAATATGCTAAGACTCTGCATTAACTATCGGAAGCTGAATTAGGTCACAATAAAAAACAAATATCATCTACCACGTATTGATGACCTATTGGATCAACTCAGAGGTTTTTGTTACTGTTCCAAAATTAATCTTCGGATTGGATATCATCAATTGAGAACCAGAGAGGAGGATATCCCCAAAACAGCTTTCCGTACTCAATATGGACATTTTGAATTCTTGGTGATGTCCTTTGGATTTACAAATACACCTGCAGCATTCATGAACATGATGCACAGGGTATTCAGGCCTTATCTAGATCAATTCGTAATCGTCTTCATAGACGATATTCTCATTTACTCAAAGTCACGTGAGGTGCATGTACAACATTTTTGCTAAGTGTTATTAGCACTAAAGGAGTACAAGTTGTATGCTAAGAAAAGTAAGCGTGAGCTCTGGATGAAAGAAGTTAAATTTCTTGAGCATGTAGTATCCGAAGAAGGAGTGACAGTGGATCTAGCTAAGTGGAAGCAGTAATTAACTAGGATTGACCTAAGAATGCAACAGAAGTTCGAAGTTTTCTGGGATTGGTAGGATACTATCGAAGTTTTGTGGAAGAATTTTCTTGAATAGCTCTGCCCATGACCCGACTCACCTGGAAAGGAGAGAAACATTTGTGTGGACCAAAGAATGTGAACAGACATTTAATATCCTAAAGGAGAAGTTGACCATGACACCTATTCTTATTATACCCGAAAATGGTATCGGATATGATGTTTATACATATACATCATTACAAGGACTTGAGTGTGTATTAATGAAAAACTACAAGGTGGTTGCTTATGGATGAAATTATTCCACCCACGATTTGGAACTCGCAGCTGTTGTCTTCGCTCTGAAGTTATGGCGTAGTTATCTGTATGGGAAAAATTTTCAGATTTACTCGGATCACAAAAGTTTCAAGTATATATTCACTCAAAAAGACTTGAATCTCCAACAACGGCGCTGGATAAAGTATCTCGAGGATTATGAATTCACACTTTAATACCATTCAGGGAAAGCTAACATGGTAACTAATGCATTGAGCAAAAAATCCCGAAGTGCAGTAATCAACGTGATGAAGGACAAATGGGGATTGAGGGAGGCAGTAGAGGGCTTTGACATCTGGATGGGTGCAGAAAAAGGTCAACCACATTTGTTTAATCTCGTTGCTCAACCTATCCTCCGAAAAAATGTTGCTGAATTACAACGTTTAGATTCCTACCTAGAATCCATCCGCACCCAACTGGAAGAGAGGAACGCTCCTGAAAATTGGTGGTTGCAAAAGGGGGAATTATAATATCAAGGAAGGTTGTGTGTACCCGATAATGCTCAGTTAAAAGAAGAGATACTCAGGGAATGCCATCGCTCTAAGTTTTTTATACATCTTGGCAGCACAAAAATGTATCAAGATATGAAGCGCCAATATTAGTGGAAAGGAATGAAGAATGATGTGGTTAAATTTACAGCTCGATATGCTATATTTCAGCAAGTAAAAGTAGAGCATCAAAAACCTTGGTGGGTTATTACAATCCTTACCTATCCAAAAATGAAAATGGGTTCATATCACTAAGGATTTTGTGATTGGATTGCCCAGAACTACAAAAAGATACAATGCAATATGGGTTATAGTGAGTCGACCTACCAATATGGGTTATAGTGAGTCGACCTACCAAATCAGCCCATTTCTTAGTCATGAAGAATACTGACACTCTGGCTACGATGAGTCAGCTTTACATACAGGAGATTGTGAGATTACATGGGGTACCCTTATCAATCGTGTCAGATCAAGATGCTCATTTTGTTGCTTAATTTTGGCAAAGTTTACAAAAAATCAAGGGAATCGAGTTGCATTTCAGTACTGTTTACCATCCTCAAACAGATGGTTAATTTGAAAGGGTGATCCAAATATTGGAAGTTATGGTAAGAGCTTGTGCTATAGATTTCAAGGGCGGTTGGAATGAGCATTTTCCACTGGTGGCATTTGTTTACAACAACAACCATCAAAACAGTATTGACATGGCCCCATATGAGGGTTTTGTACGGATGACCTTGCAGATCACCTTTATGTTGGGCCAAAGCTGGTGAGAGCATTTTATTTAGTCCAGAAATTGTCTGAGAAACCACTGAGAAGATTCAAGTAGTTCGGGATCGGCGACGCACGTCTCAAAGTCGACAAAAGAGCTATGCAGATCAAAGGATGAGACCCTTGGAATTTCAAGTGGGTGATTATGTATTCTTGAAGGTATCCCCTAGGAAAGGAATATCTAGATTTGGGAAAAAAGGTAAATTGACTACCAAATACATTGGACCCTTAGAGGTAACACAACGCGTTAGAAATGTAGATTATCGGCTTGTCTTGCCAACTCAGTTATCAGGATAACATGATGTGTTTCATGTATCCATGTTAAGGAAATGTGAACAAGATGCGCTTCACGTCATCGACTTGAAGGATGTCTGAATTCAATAAAATAGAACGTACGAAAAGCAATCTGTGCAAATTCTTGACACCAAGGAGTAGGTGTTATGTAACAAGGTCATACCACTGGTAAAAGTGCTATGACAACATAATGGTATTAAAGGAGCCATGTGGGAACTAGAAGTAGATATGTGTGCAGGATATCCCTATCTTTTTAATTCTCAAGGTTACTATCGAATTTTGGGGACAAAATTCTTTTTTAAGGGGTAGATTGTGACGACCTATTTATATATTTATCATTAACACGTTAATTAGGTCATCAATTTTGATTCTATATAATTAAGATTTAAATATATATATATATATAGATATATATATAATAATTTTTTTTATTAACAAATGGACCTCAAATATAGACTCTTCAAGTGAAAACGAGTCAAATGACTATAATATAGGTCAAATTTCATATCATATAATGAATGTAAATATCTATACATAAATATATATGTGCGTGTGTGTGTGAAAGGACCAGTGTCCTGTTACAGATTTTTTTGGCAAGAATTTGCAAGATTTAAAAACATGCATTAAGTAAAAAAAAAAGAGGGAATGGTAAAGGAATGGACGCCTGTCCAAGTGACACCAGCAACATGGCATCAACCATGACATAAGGAGGAATGGCCTTGGTTATAAATATCCAAGCCTAGGGCACTGAACTGCACAACAAGGAAAAAAAGAGAGAGGGAGAAGAAAGAAAAGGGGTCAAAATTTTGTTGGCCTGAGAGTTAGCCTTTGTGATTAAAATTTTTGGGTAAGATTCTTTTAGTTATCTTTTTAGTAATTCTATAGATTTGAGTCACTTAAAGTTGATCCTTATTAAATATTTTTGGATCCTTATTTTTCATTAGTTATTCCAAAAATTATTTTAGCTAAACTGGGCTCTGATTACCTATTGTTATTCTAAAATATTATTTTGGTTATTTTGTCACAGTACACGATATCGAGTAAAAGTCAAGGCAGAGGTATTTGATGAGTGAATTTTATACCTACGAATTGAGTATTTTCGGCTTGATGAAATTGTTCATTTTTATTTGTTTTGTGTGTTTTGATGTTATTTGGTAGGAATCATCATTTGAAAGTAAATAAGATCATTTGGAAGGAAAAAAGGTCAATTTGAAGGCTAAGTGTTCGATTTTTTAAGATTGAGTAACAAGGTAGCTGAAGGCTTAAACAAGACCAGTGTTGTTCCAGCGCTGAATCAGCGCCCCTAGGCCCACATACTATCCATGTAGCGCCTTTGCAGCACCGTTTCAGCGCAGCTGCGCTAGTGTTGGTTTGTGACGCGAATTATGACTTGTTTTGACCCAAAATTGGACACTAATGCTACATATATGCTAGGGTTTGAGTGGGATAAGGATATACTGAGTTTGGGGGTTTTGAACAGAGAAAATATCAAGGATTAAAATAAAATCGAAGGCAAGAATCGAAGGAAGCGACAAGAGAAAAATCAGGCTTGAAGGTTAGAGAGAGATTGAAGATTGCAACTAAGTTTTCATTCTTTTCTCTTACTTTTACTACTTGATTTTTTGAGATGTTGTTTAATGTTAGAATGATGTTTTTCAATTATATTATGAACTAAGTTTTTATTAAAAATGCAACGGAACCTAATGTTTAGTTAAATTAATCTATTCTCGTTTGTAGTTTTATTGATCATACATGAGTTATTGGTCATATTTTGTGCATAATATATAATTGTTTGGTCATCAATTAATTTGATAGCCTAGATGAAATTGGGAAATGAATTCTAGGCTTAGATCGGAATATGATGACATGCGTCTAGTTTATTCTTCTTAGGATTGAATAGCTGAGTTTGTGTATAGGATAAGAATATACCTATATGCTGTGTGTAACTTTTATGAGAGTTTGAACTTAATGAATCTATTCCAACTTATTTTGCATAGGAATATAGCACTTTAATTGCGAGAGATATGTTTATCTTACTATCAGAAGATGTTTGATAAATAATTTTGAAGTTTTAGTTAACAACTTATTTTGATCAATTAACTGGAAAGAGAGTGGAAAGATTTATACGAAATATTAGGGGAGGTTGTAATCTTAAATTTTTCTACCTGGTAAATTCAATCTTTAATTATTAAATTTATGTTTAGTTTTAAATTAGTGAATTCATAGTTCAATTTCAATTGTTTAAATAAAATCAAATTGATATAAAGTTAGTACTTGGAATTTGTTAGTAATAATTCTCCATGAAAATGATACTCTACTTATCACTTTATTACTTGTTGATCATGTATACATGCACGTAATTGTCAATACCAAATTTTGGACAACAGTAGGGTTTTTTTTTTATCTTTTACTGTCATTGATGCATTTCATGCATGTTGTGGAGCTTCATATCAAATCTATTTATTTTATTATATAATTTAATATTATATTATTTTAATCATGGGATCGAACTTGGGTTTTGGGTTTTATAAATAAATTGTGATCATACACTAGTTATAATTTTATCGAGACCCTATCTTGTGAAACCAAGTTGCATATAAAATATTTTTTTTATTTAGTATATGATTTTCTACTTGCAGTGGGGTCTAAATACGATATGACTTTATTTTTTAATTTTGATGAAATTACTATGGATGCATATAATTGAGGGTAGAGAGTTAGGAGATGCGTGATCCTTATGAGGATTCACATGATTCCTACTAGTCATTGGGTTCGCTGGTTAGCAATATTGGTAGTTGTGGTAGCCTGTGTAGCACCACATAATTCCTGGTATTGGTGTTCCCAAAAAAGCAAGAAGGGCATTGGGTTCCTTATGGTGCAAGACCCCAAAGTTTTTCTCCGAAGGAGGTTTATGCGTGGACAAGAAAATTAACGGATTGATATGATCGATATGTGCTGAAATTTATTTATTTATTTGATTCATTATTTTGTCATATTCCTACAATTATCCATTGTTTAATTATATTATGCACTGTTTAAAACCTTGTTAGTCATTGATAAATGTTATTCTACTGAGCTGGTAAGCTCATCCCTATTTAACATTTTTAAGAAATATGAAGCAGGGCAGGAGGATAGGCTGAAAGGACAATGAATAGAATCTGCCATTATTTTTTCTCTTTATGTTGTATCAAGAATATTTGAGATGGTCATGTGAGGAATATGTACTCGTACGCGGAATAAATTAATACAAGGAAGGTTATAACAAGTTCGGTGTGAATTTATGCCTTAATCACGCTCGGTTATTTTTTTGTTAAAGATAAAAAAATCGGGGCATGACAAAAGAACCATATGAAGTGTCAAATTCAAAAGGAACATGCTTTAATTTTCTTACGTGTAACCCTCAATCTTTGTCTTTTGATCGGTAGCTTAAACTTGCAGGAGAATGAGAAAAAAGGGAGGGGTTCCCTGGGGTTCAAATGTTCGGTTATTCCATGTTAGCTAATGACTTCCATAAAGATTATATTAATTAAGCCTAGCCAAACAATTGTGAAAGCATACCAAGTTAATGCTAAACTTGGATGCTTTCTCGGGGCTTATCATTTTTGTTTTGTTTTTAGCGAAGCCCTGACCACTAGCTTTGATCGGATGCCAACCTGTGGATGCATCTTTTGTTACTCTTTTTCAGTTTTTTGGAACAATGAACAAATTATTCAAATTTAGGCAAACCTGAGTTAAATGCATGTATAGGCAAGGCTCTGCTTGCATACAATTACAAGTGTTTAGGGTTTATTTTTTGTAGCATTTGTAAGAGGTAAAGATCTTGAACCTCCATGATGAAGATGATGAGGAATTCCTAATGCACGAGCGAAGACCACTGCCACTTACAAAACATACAAACAGCCTAGAGCAGGGTGTTTGACCGATTGGAGGCATTTCGATGTCAAAATTAGGACGAATATTTGGAGTGAGTTGACGAACTCGCTGGGTTAATTGTGCATCCCTTCGACTGATGTTTTAAACCTCTCTTTAGTTGGCTTTCTCTTGATTCACGCCGATAGTCCTTCTAGCTTCTTTGATCATATGTTGGTCATATGTTTATCTTTCAGTCGTGGTTATCCTTTCTGTCATCTCTAATTTGATATTCATCTTTATCTCAAAAATTTCCACTATTTATTCTTAGGGTGGGACTATTCCCACCAAATAAATCTCTATTTTTACCTCATTTAATTTTTCATTATCAAATTATTAGATCCACACCTTCTATATTCACCCTATTAATTATTAAACTCACCACATGCTACATACACTCTTTTTAATAAGTAAACTCACTTTATATATTGTCATAATTAGTGTTTCATTTTCTATCTTATCTCATGCACTCACAAAAATACTTTTTCAATATGAATTTATTCAATGAGATACATGTTAGTATTATTTCTCAATTTAATTCTATGTTTATATCATGTTTGTTATATGAATTTTTATTATTTTCTGTATGTTTTGATATTTTTGTCAAGTTTAATAATTTTTTATTTAGAATTTATATGTGTGTATATATATGTATACTTTCAGATTATTTGTTATTTTTTATGTTATTAAGGTTTTGCATCTATGCTTGTTATTTTTTTGTTCTTATTTGATTTATGTTTGTGGTTGATGTTTTTTTTTTCATATTCAGTTTTGCGTATTGTAATTTTACTTTTTCCTTTAATCGTTACTTGACTTGTTTTCCTCTGCTTTCGGTTCGCTTCTTTCTTTTTGTTTTTTCCTTGTTTTGTTATTTTATTTTTTCTTGTTTCGGTCTGTTTCTTTCTTTCCTTGTTTCGATCTTTTCTTTTTTCTTGTTTCAACATGCTTAGTTTTTTGTACTTACTTTGTTTTTTGTTCTTGTTTCAGTTTTACTTGATTCTTTTTTTTTTCTTGTTTCGTAAATATATTTATACAGTCAAACTAATTATCTTCTTTCATTATTTTTTTTCTTACGATGTCTACTTTCTTTAAAGGAGTGTACATAGAATGAGTGAGTTTAACTATTAATGGGATGTATACAGCATAGAGTGAACCAGATGCGGCTTAAGCCAATTTGAAGCCTAAAAGGGAAACATTAAATCGAGGTTTTATTTTTAGTATTGTTTTTTTAAAAAATTAATTTATTTTAAATTTTTTATGTAAACGAGAGATAAAATAAAGATGTGTTAATATTGTCGAGAAAGAGATTTCAACTTTTGTTTTGTTTTTTACCACAGAGAGAGTGTTTAATTTCAAATTTGGTTTTTGTTTTTTTTTACCAAAGAGAGAGAGAGAGAGAGTGAGTGAGAGTAAATAAGAGTTGACTTTTGAGTATTTTTTTTATTTTTTTAATTTCTAAGTTTTTAATGTTATAGATTGGATTATAGGCCCAAACTATTACAATAAAAATTTTGATTGGATTTAATTTTTTGGAGTTTTTTTGTAGAGCTTAAAATTTAATAAATTAAATTTTTTTTTGTGGGCTAGTTATGTACCTAAAATTATGGGGCCTTATGAAAATTTGGGGAAGCCCGTGCTTTTTTTTTCATACTGTTGGCCCGGCCCTGGGGTGAACTTAATTACTAATGTGGTGAGTATAAAAAAAGTGGGTTTAGTAATATAATAATGAGAAATTAAATGGAGTGGGAATAACTCCACCCTTATCCTTATTTTGTTTTTAACCTTCTCACTTCGGAAGGAGTACATTTTGGGCTCGTTTGATAGCCGTATTAAAAATAAATGAATTAGATAAAATAATACAGTCTAATACAATACGAATGGATTAAAGACAAGATTAAATATGATATTAGAATAATACATAATTTTGTCTAATGTTTGACAATATATAATATAAGCGTTGGATTGTAGTTATTTAATCCAATCGTTGTTTAGTTAAAGAATTATTTGATCATATTAATGTTGAATTAACAAAAATACACTCAATCGGTGTTTGTTACATTGATGACAACTTGATTTTATCATTTGGAGGCTTATAATAATAAATGCATAAAATAATATGTTTGAGTTAGATTATAATACTATCGTTTTTGGTGGTATTAAAAGACTCTCATAATACACGTATGTCGTATAAAAAATATGAACAATGCTACATGAACTTAAAAACTAGACTTAAAAACTAAACTTGATATTACAATCATTGATTTCACTGTGGGTCCCAGTATTTATTAGTACCTACTACCTATTTAATGGTTAAGATTATCAAGTCTAGTTTTTAAGTCTTTCTAGCATTACTCAAAAAATATACGATAAGTATAAGATTAATATACATTTTTTAAATTAATAGGATATCAAATTTGCTTATCAAACAAAGTATTAGGCCCGATTAAATAAAAAATAGCACAATCCAATATATAATCCCCTCATAATACGTCTATCAAACAAGCCTTTTAAGCTCATCAATGGCTCTTTTCAATTTATGTAGTTTGCCTTGTTTAAGACTCCGAATATAATACAAAGGCTACTCTCAAAGGAATGACATTTAATTTATTTTTTTGGACAGCCAAAAAATAATTAACCAAAAAACTTGATATGTAACAAAGTCTGGATCTGATACAGTGATACAAATATCTTTCATCCAATTTTGGACAAAGGTCAGAGTTTCGTTATTTTCCCACCTACGTGACCCAAAAGTTTATATTTCGATGAAAACTAAAACGAATTAGTAATTGAATATTGAAATTTTAAAATTTCAACGTACTTCGAATTGGTTTAATATGTTTTCACTTTTCACATATGTTTTAGAAATAAATTTTCTATTTTTTTCTCTAGATGTATTATACTTCTTAAAAGTTTCAAAAACTTGCACGTTTTTTAGTTGTCTGATACTATGCAGTGCAATGAAGTTTTGATTCTTGATTTTGAAAATTGATTGGCAATATCAATCGCCACAAGAAAGACATACTTGAGGCACTGAGAAACAAGGATAACAAATGAAACCACCAATTCATGGGATGAAATACATACAAAACGTGTTTGTCATGTTAAGAGAACATTTGCACACTGAAGGTCAATATTGGATTAATCTGGTACGGGTAACAAGACATACAAAATAAGACCAAGTTTCCCAGTCTTTCAAGACTACTGATATAGTTTTTAGTTGGGCCTTTAGCAGAATCTCAATCGTTTAATCTTGATGAAAAAAATTAGATCATCAACCAATTGCAAATTGTCGACCATAGAATTCTCTAATGTTCCATTTGGTAGGAAGGATGGAAAGTAGGAGGGATACACTTTCTATCTTTCAAGGAAGGAAAGTAGGAATAGTACACTTTTTTTCATTTGTGCTTGGTTGGATGGATGGAAAATAAAAATGACTATTTTTTATTTTTTTTTTGTGCTGGCTAAGAATAGGAGTGACAATCGAGTCGTATCGTATCATATTCATGTTAAATCATTACAGGTTTGTGTCGAACTTTAGTCACACCTAACTCAACTCATTTAACTAATTGTGTCGTGTCGAATTACGAGTTGACCTATTTATTTTTGTGTCGTGTTCGTGTTCGAATTAATCAAGTTCGTGTCATAAAATTCGTGTTGAGTTCGAATCATGTCATTGTGTTGAGTCAAAAATTTTCACCTGATGGGAAAAATATTTAGTTATTTTTTTATTTTTAAAATTTTTTAAATATATATATATAAATACATATTTTATCATTGTATTTTTATATGAAATTAATG
>CM042187.1:16847598-16858659 GCA_023539305.1 Ilex asprella
TATCATTGTATTTTTATATGAAATTAATGTATACATAATATATGTATATATAAAAAGATATATCTATATAATAAAGTAGAGTTGAGTTCGAATTTTGGAGACAAAGAGAGGTCCAGATCATTTTGAGAAAAAATATAAACACATCAAACGAATAACGTAATCCCAATATAAAAGACGGTTCAGTTCATCTCTCAATTTTGATCTAATGGTCTACAATGAGTACTGAATTTTATTTTTCCGCCTAGCAACGTTTCTTTTTTTAATTATCAGACCGTTTCAAAATTATCCCTCCTAAACATTTTAATTTTTTAATCTCCCATCAATCACACTATTTTCTCACGAATTCAAACTTTTTTCTCTGTTTTACTCTCTATCCATCATTAACGCCCCAAATCTCTCTCTGGCCATTCAGTCACGCCCAAACCATTTCTCCTTCCCCAATCTTCTAACCTCTTCTCTCTCCTCTTTTTTATCCCTATCTCTCTTCTCTATCTAGCCACACCCTCTTTCTCCATTTTTTTTCTCCTCCAATCTCCTTTCTATGTCAACGACACCCTCATCCCTCCGCCAGCGCCTCCAACCGTGCCAGTCACCAGCTATCGAACACCGTCAGCGACACCATCGAGCACCGCCGCCAATAACGTCATCAAGCACCGCCACCTGATAAAAACACCATCCCTCTTGGGTAACTCTTTGTCTCTTCTTCTCTCTACCTCTCTAACTTTTCCTCTGTGTGCAGCGAAGCACCATCAACACATATACACCACCCCCACAGCCCCTACTCCTCTTTCTCTCACAACCCTAACTTGAGTGCTTAGGAAATAAATAAAATTATGATTGATTGCTTTTGAGTTTCAACAATCATTTGATTTCTACCCTTTCTTACCATTGTGATTGGATCTCTTTGGTTTTATGATTGATTTGCTGCAAGAAAGGTACAATGTTAAAAGGATTAAGTATGGAATTAGAAAGAGTAACATGGATGTTAGTAATTCTAACAATTTGAAAATTTTGAACAGAGCTCACACAAATTATCTACCATTGGAGCATGGAAGAATAGCAAGAAAGTAACTACAGAGGTTGAGCTAAAACAAATTGAGGTAACAAATCTTCTTTTATTTTCTAGCAAGGTATAATGACATAGAAAAGACCTTAATATTGGATATGAATTTATTTTGACACTATCTATGCATGATGGACTAGAGAAATTGGCAAAGAAGGCAAAATTTGTGGAGAGGATGAAAAACAATGGTGTTGTCATCCACAAGTAAATAGAAGAAAAGGTAGTTCTTCATTATTTGCTACATTATTTCCATTCAATTAAATAAGTTTCTTGGGTCTGACTATGTAATACAAAAATAAAGTGATTTTTTTTTTCCGTAAGTCAAAATTTTCAGAGCCGGGTGATTATTGGTTTCATTGGGCTATGCTTTAGGGAGAGAAAAAATAAGTCATATTTTACGAGATATAGACGAAGAGGGGTTTTGTTTCACAAAGGAAAAAGCTCACTAGAGAGTATTTAAAAGAATCATACTATTGTTCATTGATTGGCCATAGTTACATATCTACCGGTGTTCATTGATTAGTCATAGATACATATCTCCTCCTTTGTAAAATGTATCAATGAAACAATTTTATGCTACTTTTTCATTTGGTTACTTTGAGTCCATTAGTTTAAACTGGTTGTGATTGTTCTATTTTTAATAGCCGAGAAGTCCTTATTTGTGCATTCTAGCAATGTTGTAATTTTAGTATTGGTCTGTAGTGAATGGACTATCTTGTTTACCTTTCACATTTTTGGATTTTCGTGAGTAATAAATAGATTAATTTATGGAAGATCTAATTATTGGTTTCCCATTTTATTTTTTCCTTCTTTTTTAATTTTCCTTTCTTTTTGTTGTTGGGGTCATGGGCAGTAGTTAATTGATGAATGGAGAAATGAGTGTTTTTATGTTATAGCCTGTGTTTTATTACAGTTATGGGAACTGAGTCACTCTCACATCTCCCACCTATTTTCACAGGGTAAAAAATACTGATCAATTGAAGAGAGTATCTTGAAGGCACCGAAAGAGAAGTATAAGCTTTCTCTCTTTCACACTACTCCTTTATTTATTGTCATCAAATTTTTATTTATGATTTTTTATCTGTCATCATTTAATTTTATGGTAGTAGAATCATAAAAGTTTGTCTAAATTTCTGAACAAATTTTCATAGGTGGAGGTTGTGGTGGTAGGTTGGTGGTAATGGTTGTCTATAACCATTTTTTTTTAAAATTGAGTTGTTCTCTTATAATCTGTAATTGGTGATTAATTTTATCTTATAAGTTTTGCTATTGGTTGTGATTATGCTTTTTTAGTCATGATTTTTGTTGGGGAGGGTTAGAAGTGATGAGTTAAGGTCACAACTCGGTAATATGGGAAGATATATTTAAGAAATAGAAGAGTTTGGAGGTGGTGGCAGCTTAGACCTTTACATAGAGTTATTATTTTGACTAGACATTTTTTTGAGTTATATAGTGCTGCAGGAAAAACCAATTAATTGCGATTTTTTTTTATTGTTGCATAGTGTCTTTAGTTATGGACAATTGCTAGTCTATATAATAAAGTAGAGCTGAGTTTGAATTTGGGAGGCAAAGAGAGGTCCAGACATTTTTGAGATAAAACATAAACACATCTAACAGAAAATTTAATCCCAGCATAAAAAACGATTCAGATCATCTCATAAATATTGATCCGACTGTCTATAATGAGTACTTAATTTTATTTTTCCGCCCAACAACATTTCCTGACTCACACTTGTCTCTCCTTCAAAATCTCTCAAATCTTCCCCAATCTCACTTCTGCTTGTCTCTTCAAATCTCTAACGCCTCTACTTTCCAAAAATACCTCCTCTGTTTCTCTCTCTCTCCCCCTGACTTCCCTTATCACGCTCATTTGGAATTCAAAAGATCCTTTCCATAGCTGATGATCCCCAAATCTTTGTGCCTTTCTCAATTCAATCCCTGATGTCCTGCAAATATCCTCTCTCCCTCGATATCAAAGCAACTAATTCCAGTAATTGCTTTCTCTCTCGCTATCTGCATCTCTCTTTGCTGCTCATACTACAGGACTCTCTGTTGGAACTCTCCGCTGCTCCGAATGATTCCAGGTACATGATAAAACTATCAGCTTCTCTCCCTCGCTCTCTCTCTTTCTGCTTCTCTCTCCACAACTTTTCTCTTTCTCTCTCTCTCTCTGTTGCCACATTCCTCTGCCTCTGCTTCTCTTCCAAATCACTCACATCGCATAATGCCCATCAAGTGTTCGATCAAATGCCACCAAGGTGTTCCATACGCAGAGCATTCACCGTGCATTGCGCACACACTTGATGCACACAAAGCACACACTATTTATCACAGAACACACACATATGAGAACTTAGTCGAAGCTTTAAAAAAAAGGAAAAAAAGGGAAAAATGGTGGAACATATGATTCAAAAAAAGATTGAACAATGTTCAGTTTATCAAAACAGATAAATGAACGTTTGAGTTGGTAAATCATTCAAGCCTTTAATACAAAGATGGAGTCCTATACCCACAACCACCACCATAGTCCATCAAATAATATATTTCAGATCGTTTCTTTTAGTTCTTTGATTTACTGCTATTGTATTGAATTTTTTGCTTGATATCTATTCGTATTGACCTAAAAGTAGGGGTATTTTTTTCTTTTGCTTAATGGTTTGATTCATGAGTTGTTTCTGCCCTATAGTTTGTGTTCATTTTTTGCTTGATCACACAAAATGGGTTGAATTCTTGGCTGATTAATTATTTTGAGTATTATATTTGCGCTTTTGTTTTTGTTGCAAAAAAAAAGTTATGAATTTGGATTGTTGTTCCAGATCTCTCTCAAACATTTAATATTTCTCTCGGTGTGTTGTTTATATAGGATTCGTAGCTTTAGGACTCGAATGTTAATGAATCTGATAACATTGGATCAACCTTCGTTAACATTAGCATCTCAAGCTTCAACACCAACAATGATTTCAGTGTCATCATCATTTTTTCTACACAACAATGTCGTGTGGTGGCTATCTAACAATTATTTCGGCATATTCCATTGTCATTTTATTTGGTTCAGCCCATTCTCGGTGTTCACCTCAATTGTTGTATTTCATTGTTGGATTTTAAAGTTTTAAATATTTAATTTTACAGAGTCGTTTAATTTGATTTCTTGGTTGTTTTTGCCACTTTTGTTAACTGTTTTTAATAAATTTCATTTTTTGAGTTGATTTTCTCCACCACATCTCCAAAATGGTTACTTCTCATCCACCTCAACATTGTTCTCCATTGAATTGGCATTTTTGGATTTTAATGTTTTTATGGACGTGGTCATATTCTCCTTTTGGTTTTTCTCCTAGATTGGTTGTAATTTTGTTATCTATTTTGCAGGCAAAAAACATGTAATGAAGCCGAAAAACACCCTATACTTTTCGGATCTTGATGCTTTCATTTGTCCGTGTGATGTTTTGGTTTCTACTTTCATGACAATGATTATGATTTAGATGACTAATTGATTTTTTTTTATCAGGAGTATTTGTATTGCTTGATTCGATTCCCTTTGGTCTTCCTAGCCATCAAGATATGGTTTTGATGATTTATTGGTTAGGGTTTTTTTATGATCACCAATGGAAGGCATGCTCTTTATATGTTATTAATAACGAAAGCATTCCGAAATGATCTAATACATTGGCCAATTGGAAGGGGCCAATGTATTAGAATTTTAATTCTAAAATTTTGAATGTTTTAGCTTCCAGTTGTATTTTCAAAATGTCATCTTCTTTATACACTTCCATTAACATATATATATATATATATATATATATATATATATATTGGTCTATTAAACTTCAACAAGTACAATACCAAAAAGAGGCGACCTTCTAAATGGATGGTAATGAATGGCATGTGCAGAAGAAATGGGGTGTATTGGTATTGATAATCTATAGATGTTTGAAGTGTTTGGAGATATTATGAATTGGTTAGATTGAAAAACAAAGTGCTGAATATTTACCTTTTGGGTGGTGGAAAGAAATATAGTGTATTTGTTTTTCATTAGAAAGTGAAGTGGTTTGGTTCTTTGCCAATTTAGTATGGTGGCGATAAACTATTTGGGGTTGGAAAGAGATAGGTCATAATTGATTTGAGATATTTCAATGGTTTTCGTCGTGTAATTGTCCTTTTCAATTAGCAACTGCATTCATTTATGTGTTAATTTTAGCGTGGTCGCAATGAAGCTTGCTACACAACTTGGTTTAAGCTTTTATTACTTTGGTAGTACAAGTAAGTTATATATTAATTATAATATTTCACTCATTACTAGCCCTCCTCTCTCTCAAAAATGAACATGCATGCAATTGCAGTTGCTCGAAAAGTAGGGAAGCCTCTCGTAAAATAGGAGATGATAGTGACCCCTCCAAAGAATCAGTCATGGACATCAATACTTTTAATAATTGATTATGATATGAATTGCATATTAGTAATTGGAAGCACTTTGTCTCTACGTATGTATGCATGTTTATGCCTAAAGAACTTAGTTTACTCTCATTTGTTACATGTCCTGATCCATTGATCTAAATGTATTTGGTTTTCCATTGTTGTTGGTAATGAATTTCTTATTCCAATGTGTACCTTGCATGAATTAACATGTTATTGTTCATGCAAGCTATCTTACTTACCAAGTGGAGTTCTACATTTAACAAAACAAAAAAGAAAAAATCAAATTGGTTTTCCAATCATTGAGCTTATATTCCTAGCACTTTCAACTTAGTAATGGAGAAAACTTTCAACTTATCATTGAACTTTGAGTAGGGAGACTTTTTTTCACGGAAGAAAGACATCATGTCAACAAAAAATTGTGGAGTTTAGGACTTTTAAATTGCGTACCTTATGATGGAACTGAAGCTAATGACTTTGATAGTTTTATTGCTCAAATGGTTTTTGACTTCTCTTTGAAATATAGCGTATATGAATGTCATATGTCCTTAAATCAAGATCAGTATTATTGAGTTGCAAGAGACCACTTGGTGTCTTTATTTTTTAATTTCTTGGAAGCGATGTAGACGACCACCACCCTCCTCCCCCTCTTTATGTTTTGTTCTACTACCATTTGTTTGATACGTTTTTTTTTTTTTTTGCTTTAATGTTGCAGGTTGTCTCTAATTCACCCACACATGTCATCATCAAATTCACCGGTAGTTCTATTTGAGTAGATGTCATAGAAGAGTTGGTTGATGTGGGTTTGATTATTTTATATATATCATATAAGTTGTTATTAATATTCCATTCAAGCAAGGGATTAGTTATAACTGACAACGATTAGTTGATTGTTTTATTAATTTATTGGTGATTTTTAAAATTATAGTTTACCTTTAGGTATGGGTAATTATTTGCAATTTTTTTGTTTGTATATAATGTTTTCACGCACGGACAATTACTAGTAGACAAGTAAGATATATCTCAACACAAATAATTAACTTTTCATCCATTTTCCTTATGATTTTAGAGGGATTAATTTTAGTGAGTTAAAAAAAAAGTTAATCCCTTCACTTTTCTATTCTTCCTACTTTTCTTTCTTATCAAACATGATGTTTTATATGTCCCTCTAACTTTTCCTTCTTACATTTTTTCGTCATACCAAACGGAGCATAATACTCCTCCAACTTGTTGCATCTAGAAGATCCCTTACTTTTAAAATGGTGAAACTTAAGTAGTTATATACTTCAACACGTTCTGATATGTGTGAGTTAGTTTTTGGACCACTACCTTGCCAAACAATTTCGTCAGTTTCTAGTTGTTCAAATGCCTCCCATAATTACATGTGTCACCGCATAAGCTCCCACATTTTAAGGATCCCAAAAAAATTAAAAAATTTGGAAGTCGTTATAAAAATTTAGAATGAATTGAGGAAACTTATTTGGCACCAAGTGCAATTTTTGGAAAAAGACTAAAAGGCATTTATTACTCCATTACACTATCTCTCCCCATCTCTCCATTACTCTCTCTTCCCTATTTTCTCTCTCTATTACTCTCTTTATCTATCCCCTATTTTTTTCCAAATATATAAAGATTTGATTTAATTTTTTCATCTCCCTCTCCTATTCTCTCTCTCTCTTCCCCTATTTTCTCTTAGCGTTACTCTTTTTATCTCTCTCTCACTTTATATATATCAACACTACAATAATACAATTACACCAATTAGTTATATCAATTAAGTACAATTGCTCTATAATGTACCAAATAGGTACTCATGTGTTTTAATAAACCATACAATTATCTGAAATTACAGCACCAACTCAATTTGTCATTTAACTGTTTACATAAACCAAAAAATTACATTAATTAGTATCACGATATGATTACACCAATGATATACACCATTTAGTATCACGCTGATGCTGCAAGGGATTGAGTCTGAATTCAGAATTGCCTTGTCTCTTCTAGTGTAGACAAGGAGTTCTATTCCAAAGACGGGTCCACTGGTTACTGAGGTTGCAAAGGTAGCGTGGTAGTCAGAGGACGAGGAAGAACAGTTGGCTAAGTTTGGGGGGCAAAAAAAATCTCTTGGTAGCACTTAACATTCCGTTCTGTCTCGGTCTCCGGATTCTCGACGATGATCCACAACCACTTGCTCAGTTTAGACAAAGGGATGTGGAAGAGGGTGATATTTTTTAGGTCAATTGATAGTGGCAGTCGCCTGGGATAACTTTAGGGGGCAATTAATGGGACATGGATCCGTACTCCTATCACCAAGTGACACGTACACATGGAACGACCAACATTGAGAGCATATGATACCCCAAGGAGACCAAACTGAGCTCATCTAGAGTCCCTCGGTACTCGCACAATCCCCTAAGGAACAATTGGCCTCAGACCTGAGTAATAAATGACAATCAAACATACGAACCCATTGATACGACATGTAGTACTGATTGATTGGGTGTGTTGTCATACTCCATATTGGGAGCCACAACAAATCCCTAAATAGCCAATTGAAAGTATGACCCTTTTTGACGTGGATTGTTTGGAAGGGGCATCATATAATAATCGGCATGCATCTCATAAATACTCGACATGATTTATTAAAAGCTTGCAAAGTCCATTAAATGTCCAAACGAGGTTCATTAAATGCTTGGTCCCCTGAGCAACGTAATCATTACAACATTTGATCCCAAGTGACAGTCGCCCTCCCCTAATCCTAGTAAATGAACGGCTTAAGGGGCATAGTAGCCACTAATTATTTGCCCCTAAGGGTGTGCGACCTGCCGAATTGATGTGACTCACGAGGTGTCATGTCCTCACTTCTCAAGGTATAAATAGCTCAAAGGGTTGTGTCTCAAGTACGCAAGTAAAATCCAGTTTATACAGTACTCTCAATCCCATCAACCTGAACATCAACTGAGTTAGGCATTGAAGGTGGACACATCTCTATCCCCTTCTAACCTCGTTCTTTGTTGCAGGAATCTCATCTCGTTTAGTAAGGTGTTGCTATCTCAACTATTGCGCAAGATTCAACCCATGCATGATTGCATAGAAAATTTGTTGATGAGCCCATATGCAATAATTTAACAAATGCAAAAACAAGTAAGAATATTAAAACAAAAGGTCGTGAATTTGATCTGATAATGAAAAATTTGACTAACTATTTTTAAGTTTTTATTATACAAAGGATTTAGTATCTTACCACGATTTTCAAGGATTGGGATCTTCTCAATTAACCTATTCACGTATTGGTAACACTCTTTTACAAGACACATTGACATCACACATGAATAGAATAAGGCACATATTAAAACATCACACAACTAATTAACATGAATAATAAATTGATTAGATTGGAGTCAAACACAAATAATTCAATTTTAACAAAGCAACACTTTTAAATGGTATTGTAAGAAAATATCTAGTTTTTTTTTAAAAAAATTATTGAGCATGTTAGGAATTTTATGATACTTCATACAAATGTCATTTTATGTGATGACATAAATAGGTCTGATTTTTTTTTGTCGTACATGGCGCTTGATGTATATATGCCATTTTCCCATCACGAGAGTACTTTTGGGATGACATTACAACAATGTAGCTTTGATTTCATCAGGTGTGGGCATTGCACATAAGCTGTGACGTTAGTTTTGTGTGCTGATGGGTGATACAAGGTCTTTCAGTGAGAATGGGAACTATGGATTGGATAAATAAAATCGAGATTGAAAATGGTTGACAAATCGTTACCAATTTCTATTGTATCAGTGGATTAGGTGCAATTCTTAATCTTTAAGCAGCCAATTGAAGTTGTTCTCCATCTAATCACTGTAGTTGAGTGAAAGAATTTGGTGTTGGTATCTCCATTGCGCATCCATTGGATCATAGATCTTTGCTTCCATGTGATTTCTTCTCTTTTTATCAGTTCATTTAGTTCATGCTTCTGAACTTTTTCTTCTAGGTTAGGATCATTTTGTTGCAATTGATCTACCTTGTTCCATATGGCCTTTGCCCTTGTGATGTAGTTACCTCCTTTTTTCTTAGCTTAGGAGGTGATGTTATTGAAATACCCTATGTATAGGGTGGCTCCAGAGAATTCACTTTGGATTTTCACCATGACATTTCAGATATGGTGTTGATCATATTTTCATGCTTCAGGATGAAAATATGATTTTCAGTTCCATGCCACTTTTGCATCCTAGGCAGATGCCACCGGAGACTCTGTATGAATTTTTTTTTTTTTTTTTGCTGGAGACTTTAATTTTAGACAGGAATAGGAAGTTTGACCAAAATTCCTTTATTTGTACCTTTAGGTGACAAATAGTCTAGGCATGGGCAAGCCCGCGACCATTCCAGACATAGCCTTTCATGATGGATGTGGAGGCATGATAAAGCCTGCCTCCTCAGCTACAGTGTTTGTCAAGCTTCAATTTTCACAAATAAGTTTGAAGTAAACTATTAACCATCGAACATCATATTATAATTAAAATAATCATTGAATAAATTAAATCAATCATCATTCAATGTGTAGATAAACAAATCCCAAAAAAAACAAAATTCAACGATCCCGATTACATCCAAAACCTTTAAATAAACCAAATCTATCATCCAACTAATATAAAGTGAATAAAATTCACCCATCAACAACCAAATGAACTAAATTAGATACACTAAGTTTTAAGAGTCGATAACTAGAACCTCCTCTTGATCCACCTCTAACTCCACTTTCACATACTCACTTATAATGGTATTCTCCTCAATACTAAAATCAGAAAAACAAACAAGCCCAGTTCAAAAACTATCCTAAACCTAGACAAGGTTTATAAAATTAATAAAAACATGTAGGTCTTGATTTTAACAAATAACATATATAACTTTAAAGTAAAACCAATGACATTTAACAATCTTAGGTGCAAGATATATGAATATAATCCGTAGTAGAATCGAACTATTTCAGAAAACATCAACTCTAACCAAGAACATCTCAAGTAAACAAAAGATCATAACAAACATATTTCTTATCCAAAAGAACCATAACAAATATATCTCATGTATGTAGATTGATTAACTAAAATTCCCATATAGACTATACCTAGCCCATACTCACACCCAATTCATCAAATCCAATCCTTGCAGGGTCACAACACACACTTTAAGAAGTACATATACTAAGGGTACGTTTGGTAATGTTTGCGTTTTTATGTTTCTTTTACCAAAAAAAAACAAAACAAAATTTTGGTTTTTTGTGATAAAAATTAAAAATATAAAACATGTTTGGTAGTCATTTATATTTAAAAATTTATAAAAATAAAAATAAAAAATATGTTTGGTATTATACCAAAAATTTCCAATCCAACACCACCACCAACCACCCAACAGCCCACCACCAGCCACCACCAAACACCGAAAACCACCTCCCACCACCGAAAACCACCACCTACCACCAAACACCGAAAACCACCACCAAACACCCAGCACCACCCAACCCCAGCACCACCCCAATCGACTGAAACCCAGCACCACCAAGCCCCAGCACCACCCCAATC
>CM042187.1:16859059-16887348 GCA_023539305.1 Ilex asprella
CCCATCCTCGAAAACCCATCATCACCCAAACCCACCACAACTCAACCCATCACCACCAACCAAACCCACCACTGTTAGCGAAACCCACAATCACTCCCAAAATTCATCACCACCATCAAAACAGAGAAGGTTGAGAGAGTGAGAGAGAGTAAGAGCAACAGAGGGAGAAGGGGGGAGATGGCGTCTAGATCGTCTTTGTCTTCGTCTTTGTGGCAGTGGCTTCGGCTTCGGTTTCGGTTTCGGTTTCGCCTTCAGCACAGAGCGACAGACGACCAACAAATGAAATAGATGGCCTTTTATATACTCAAGCCAAAAAATCTATATTTTGTTGTTAAGGAGGATCGAAGTCCAAACCTCATTAAAATATTTTCACCATCGTGCGTTTGTTTTTTTTTTTTTTGATGTTTTCAAAAACATCTTTTTGAATGTTTTGATATTTTAGACTTGTTTTTAAAACAGAGCAATTAAAAAAAAATAAAAACATTCACCAAACATGTTTTTTATTTTTTTATTTGCCAAAACATGAAAACAAAAACAAAAAAAACGAAAACACAGATTTACCAAACGCAACCTGACATATTGACATTGAAGAAACCTTCCTAGGACAAGATACATACCCCCAGCCTCAATCATCACGAGCGAATAGGGCGAATTCTTAAAACCTCGCAAGGAATCAAACAACTCTACTGCGGGTTATCTCTTGCATGTTTCAAACCCCTTAGAGAAAAAAAAATCATCTAAACACTTGGCGATATATATTCGAGTGTTAGTTCATCACACACATCCATACAAGAGATAAAAAAATAACTTTTCAATAACATCCACATATCTCACATTTATAATTCCACAATTATCAAAATATAAGAGTAATTCAACCAAAACATGCAAGAGATTGTAAGAAGATTTATCCAATTTTTTCACACTCAAGATCTAGGTTTTTTCATCAAGAAAATGTAATTTTGGATATAAATTATATAATTTTTCCAAGAAATGAATTATGTATTGAAAATAATGTGAAATCAATGTAGATCTATCATAAATATTGATAAAGGAATAAAAAAAGTACCATAAATAACCCTAATCCTCAATAAATAGATTTGAGAAAGAAACTCTACCATAATCTGTTATTAATTGATCATAATGCATTTTGGTGCGATTCATATGTGTTAATCCTCCAACATCTTACCCTTTTTCCTTTCTTCCAACTCCTCTTGGCTTCCTAGGGTTGGAAAACTGCTAAAACAACCCTAAAACACGCCTTTAAGGCATCGCAGATCTGATCGTGCAGAATTGCATATACACGTTTTAATAGAAGCGCCAACACTCAAATAGTTTAGCTCGCGTTCAAACGGAGCATTCGGTGTTTGAATAGGCTATGCACCTAGAATCTCTTATTTTTCTGTTCAGGTTTTCTAGGTTAGATGCACGTTCAACAAAGCCTTTCCCATTTGAACAAATTCCAAGATTCTCCAACCTATCCTAATTTTTCAAGCCAATTTTGACACAGTTATAAGTCAATTTAGGAAATTTTCATTGAATAAACCTTTGTATTCCTTGAAGTATACTTTCTAATGTTGCAAGAATCTGCTCAACATCTGGGTGAAAAGTTATGGCGAAAATATTAAGCTGTGTCAAATTGTTTCCTATTTAAATTCTCCGCAAAATACGTTTTAACTCTGAAATAATTCAAAACTTCTAGTACACCTCATATAAAAAATTTCAAGGTTTCTTGACCTTTCAAATTCAATTGTAACCTTATTTTGACTTAAAAATATTTAGAAACTTACCTAGCTACCCTTCTCAAACTTAAACGTCTCCGAAACTAAATTCAACAAGAGGGGAAAAAGACGATGATGGCCACTGGTGCATGAAGGAAAAAGTGAAGGAAAATAACAGAAAGTGAAAAAGAAACAAAAAGACAGGGACTTGCTAAGAAAGTGAAAAATGAGAAAAAGAAAAGAAAGAAATATCATTCTCAGACAAAAATGTCAAAAACCAAAAAAAGGTGTGCTAAAATGCATAAAAGAGATAGCTTTTAAACTCCTCTAACGTCATTTCGTTAGCGACTGACCTCTAGCCACATTACAACCTACGCAAAGCCCAAATTGATCTCAAGTCTGATGCATGTGTGTGTATTGTTAATCAAAAGTGAGGGAATGTTAAATAGGTATTTCTTTAAATTGTATCAATATTCCTTCATGAGATTATGCTAAGAACATGATTAGTTTGCTTTCTCAAAACTTCATTCCTTTACTAAATCGTGCATGTGATTTTTTGACTGACTATCTTCTGATTACATGCCCCTTTGAGAGACAAGTCACAATATTCAGAGCGAATTTTTGCCGAGGCATTCCTAAGAGAGGTTTGTGAAATCAAAACTACTCATGGAGGGAGGTAACAGGGAATGTTTGTTATCTAATAATTCTTGTTTCTAGAATGACCATCCTACTACTAAGGGAATTCCAAATGTTAATGTGACAGATGCTAATTTTTGTATAGAGTCAATACCAAAGAATGAGGAACATGCAGGATATAAGTCGAAATTGAGGGTTGGGTGTCCCAACGACCATGATGCTAATTTACTTTAATCTGCAATCCTACATACACATCTATTCGACTGAAGTTTGTGGGTAGCTTCACTGGCAACCCTCATGAGTCTACACTCGTCCATTAGGGTAAACCTAGTGGTTTAACGGCTTGTTTCATATGCTATATGCAACCGGATGACCTATGAAAAAGGCATTAGAAATTGATTTGCATTCAATTATATTATTAGAGACTAGCAATATTTAGATTGAGGGTGCGATTAGTGCTTAAAAATAACATTTTACTATGCCTTTTTGGAACTAATTATGCTTTGATAGAGTTTAAGTGATGTTATTTCAGGTCCTAAAGTGAACAAGGGTTCAAGAACAACAAATATAACATTTGATTGAAAAGCCAGTACATCATAGAACAAAAGTGGAAAAGAAGGGACCAAGGCAGTGACGTTCGAACGCCAATCAACATTCGAACGTTACCTTACATCATGAGAAAATCAGACTGCAGAGACATGACATGTTGCAGCCAGGAAAGCAAACCTTAAGCCAAGAAGGAAGAGCCTAAAGAATTTGAGTACCACGTTCAAATGTCACCTGGAATCATTTGAAGATTAGACTGATGCATGGAGTATGGAAATGAGTCTTCACTGAAGATCCCAGGGAACTTGAGTGAGAAGGTCAGAACGCCAGTCAACATTCGAATGCCATACAATGATCGAACGTCCTTACAGGAAAGACAGAAGGCTCGTTCAAACGCCATACAAAGTTCGAATGCCCATAAAGCAAAAATAGAGACAATGTTCGAACGCCACATAATGTTTGAACGTCCTTCACAGACTGACTGTAAAGTAGTTGACTTTTCACTTTGATTGGGGTGGCAAACACTGTTTATCCCCTCTTATCTCCCCCCCTTCTCCTCCCTTGCCTATAAATAGTCCCACTTGGGGAGCTTCACATGAGCAACTTTTCTCTTGTAAATTAAGGTGTTGTTTTTGGGAGATAAGTTTGGCACTAGACCAACATCTCTTTATTTTTCTACTTGTGTTATGTTTATATGAAGTTTTTCTTACTTGCATTTATCTTTTCACTTGTTATACCAAGCATAATGGAGGCTTGTACTCTCCTTGTAGTTGGATATTCAGTCTTTTATTTACTTAGTTTTTACATTCATGTTGTAGCAGCCATGATGGAGGCTTAAACTCCCCTTGTAGTTGTACTTGCTCTTATTTACATGTATCAAGAGAGATAACTCATCTTCTGGTTGTGGTGAAAATCTTCTAAAAGTAACTAGCTTTCTTCTACTTTCATTTGTTAGCTTCTTTTACTTCCATTGCTTGAGCATCCTTCTTTCTTAGAGGAGTGAAACTCTTTCACCTTACGAGAGCTTTGCCAAAACCGTGAAGGGTGGAACGTGAATCACTCATTCTTCGTTGAAGATTGTCTCCTTTGTTGTTTTATTTTGTAAGTTCTCTACTTGAAGGGATGAACATCACTCACTTTTCTAGCTTTACCAAAGCAATGAAGGGTGAGTAGTTTCTCATTCACTCTTTAGTAAGAGTTGAAGGGCATGTATAAATTATACGAAAGCTATATTTATGCTTTGTTCTAGTGCTTAATGTTTATATCCCCTACTTATTGGATGATTGATTACATCTAGCAAAAGTAAGGTATTTTGCATAATCGTGGTTCTTTCTATGACACAGATGACTCTTGCAAAGAAAGAATCGTCGTTTCAAGGCAAGTATCCCGACTATATCTTCTTGACTACCCTTCAATCCTCCCATTATTGTGTTTCATTTAAAGAATGGAATATTAATGTCGTGGTTGGATGTCTTATAGAAACACTTTCTTGTTTGAAGACGGGTTAAGTCTCAGCACATGCAATTCTTGTAAACTTCTAGAAAGACATCGGAACCATGTTCTTAATTCTTACTGTCCATCTTTACCTTCCGATAAACTTGCCATTGACACTAGAGTTAACTGAGTTATCAAGCATAAATATAATAAACCGGATAATGAACTGCATGCCCAGATCCTTGAACTAAAGAGTGACTTTCTTTTCATTTGAACTTATCTTATATTTTGCCTAGAAAACTTTCTTAGAAAGAATTTCATATTTAATCCAGAAAAATCTCTAAAACTCAAAACTCTAAATCACAAAGGTTACAACAAATTAGTCTTTACTACTGCTTACATTGAAACACCAATACAAAGTTCCTTGTGGATTCGACTTCGGACTCAAACTGGATTATTACTACAGTTTGACCGTCTACATTTGAGTGTACACACTTCGGATCAAGTCAATATACTCTATTCAGGATGAAACAAGCATTAAGTATAGCTTCTCCCATAAATTATCTGATAAGCTGGAACTAGTCAACATTAAATTTACCATACTAAGATTCTATTCTTTCTTTAGGCTACTCCATTTGATTGAGGGGAATAAGGAGGTGTCAATTCATGTATTATTCCATGTTCTTCACAAAATGTACTAAAGTCGGTTAGAGTATGTTCACCTCGTCTATCGAACCTTAGTCTTTTCACATTTCTTTCTAATTGATTTTCGACCTCACTTTTATATATCTTAAACTTATTAAATACTTCATCTTTGTTATTGATAAGATAAATATAACAATATTTAGAACAATCATCTATAAAAGTCAAAAAATATTTATTTTCAGCTCTTGCGGGAGGTCCACTAGAATCACATGCATCACTATGTATAAGCTCTAAAAGTTGGGTATTTCTTTCTACACTATTATGAGATTTTTTAGTTTGTTTGGCTTGTACACAAATTTCACACTTATGTTTAAAATCCACATGAGATTTGAGAATAAGATTGAGATCCATCATCATTTTTTATTTTCTTAAGACTTATATGTCCTAATCTTCCATGTCATATAGTGCAAGATTCAACATTGAAAACTTGATGAGAATTTTTATTAACTTTAGAATGTACATTTAATTTAAATAAACCATCACAGACATAACCTATGCCAACAAATACATCATTCTTAGTTATCACAATTTTATGTGACTCCATTTACAAACTTATAACCTTACTGGACTAAGGACGACCCATTGACTAAATTTCTTCTAACTTCAAGAACATATTACGCTCCCTTCAAGATCAATGTCTTCCCAGATGTTATCTTTAGTTCAACGTCTCCAATTCCTAGCACTTGTGTGACGGAATCATTTTCTAGCTTTACACTTCCTACACTTAATTTCTGATAAGTTTTAGATAAATCACAATCAAAATAAACATTTAAATTAGCCTTCGAGTCTAACCACCAATTTTTATCTTAATAGGTAAAATTAACTACGGAATGATTATACCTAAAAGAGAGTTCGGTAAAATTATATCCATCCACTAGAACATTGACTTGGGCTTTTGGACCTCTTTGATTTGGATTTGGCTTTGGCTTATACGACTCAATCTTCTTGTAGTAGAAATCCATAGCCAAGTGATTGGTCTATCCACAAATAAACCAAGACATCCTGTCTCTCCCTGAGCCCTTGAACTTATTATTATTATTGTTTTTATGATTTTATTTTTGACCATTATTAGGAATACCATTAAACCCATTATTCTTAAAATTCTTCCCCTAGATAAAAAATTGCTATGGTTGTTGTTACTATTTTCCACTAGGTTTATCTTTGGAGCTATCTCATTTTGTGAGTTTATACCAACCCTATGCGTCTCTTCAACTCTAAGCGGATTCATAGTTTGGATTAAGGTTAATTCTCCTTGCTTAAGCCTAAGGGTCATAGAAAAATTATACCAAGAAGGTGGAAGTTTGTCAGTTAAGCTTGAAACTTTAAAATCTTCACTAAATGTAGTTCCACCTTTTTCAATTTTCCTCAAAAATTCTTTTGAACACTTCTCACTATCAAACTTGGTCGGCATAATCTTCTGGGTCTATGAATCAGCATGAACCAAATTCACCTAGATCAGTAGCAGAGTCTTGTGACAATATTATGACAAATAATGACAGAAACAGAGAAGTCCCTATCGAGGAGGGAGAAATGCCCAACATTCGAACCTTGAGGGATTACTTAAATCCCACAAGAAATAGTGTCCTCTCTTATTTTGTATTTCTTGAAAATGCTCCCTCCTTTACTATAAAGTTGGGCACTGTGCAGTTATTACCTATTTTTCATGGATTGGATACAGAAAATCCATATCTACATATGAAAGATTTTTAGGAAGTGTGTGGAACATTTTAAGAAAATTATGAACTAGCCAAGATGAAAATTTTTCCTTTCTCTCTAAGGGATAAAGCTAAACAATGACTTAATTTTTTAAAAGCTCTTTCCATGCCTAACTGGTAGGCCTTAAAAAATGAAACTTTTAGAAAAAAAATTCCCCTACATCGGACCAATACACTCAAAAGGCAAATCATGAATTTTTGATGAAATAAGGGGAAATATTTTACCAAAGTTAGGAGAGATACAAAGATTTGCTCCAAGCATGCCCACACCATGCTTTTGAGAATTGGATTCTGGTATGATTTTTCTAAGACTCCTTGCCCACTAGACTACGTCAGTTTGTCGAAATGATGGCCCAAGGAGAGTTTATGGGTAAAAGTTTGGAGGAGACATTCAATTTTTTTGACACCATATCTGACAATTCTCAGATGTGAGACTCAGCCTCTCCTACCACTATTGAAGCCAGGCCATCTACTTCCCAATGGGGTAAGTATGTCTTGAGAGCTGATAATGACCTGAAAGCAAAAATGTCCACTTTATCTTGAAATCTTGAAGCTTTAGAAATGAAAAAGGTTCATCAAGTTGATGTTGGCTCTTCCACAGAACAAGTGTGCGGAATTTGTGCCCTGACTGGACACCCTACTGGGGAATGTCCTACCATCCCAGCATTCAAGGAAATCTTGCTGGAACAAACAAATGCAATCGCTAACTTCAACAAACCTTACTCCAACCCATACTCCGAAACATACAATCCAGGTTGGCGAAACCATCCAAACTTCAGTTGGAGGAACACATAACCAACTCCCATGAACCAACCACAAAGTTCACATTCATCACCTCAAGGACCTCCCGCATACCAACCATACCACCACCACACAAGAAGAGCCTTAAGGATACACTGAATCAGTTCATGCAAACTCAAATGAACTACAACACTCATTCCACACAGGCTTTTACCGATTTCAAAGCACAGACCATCTAGTCTTTTGAGGATAGCAAAACCCACATTCAAAAGTTGACCTAGTCCATGAACACACATGAAAAGGGCAAGTTTCCTGCCCAACCAAAACCTCCACAAGGACAATTTCATGTAAAAAAATTTTGATCATGAAACACCCGCAAGACCAAGCTCAAGTTGTAACTACAATGAGAAGTGGCAAAGTGATTGACAAAACCATCAGAAACATGTTGATTCCAAGGTCAAGGCCTGAGTCAATCCCAGTCACTTCACCAGTTGAGCCTGAACTTGGAATTGAAAAAGAACCTGAGATTGTGATTGAACAAGAGCCGGAACCTTCAAAGGAAAAAGACTCTTCATGCCCTATTCCTGATCCTTTCCCTCATAGACTCAAAAAAGTCCAAAAAGTGAGCAATCAGCCTGAGATTTACGAGATTTTTAAACAAATAAAAATCAACATCCCACTTTTGGATGTAATCAAACAGGCTCCATCCTATGCCAAGTTTCTAAAAGACTTGTGCAAAGTCAAAAAAAGTCAAAATGTCCAAAAGAGAGCCTTCCTGATAGAACAAGCTAGTGTCTTGCTTCAACACAACACCACTCCAAAATACAAGGATCATGGATATCCAATAATGTCATGTGTCAATGGAAATTTTAAAATAGAACAAGCACTGTTAGATCTTGGAGCTAGTGTTAATCTGCTTCTTTTCCCTATTTACCAGCAGTTGGGTCTGGGTGAACTCAAACCCACTTGTATCACACTCTAGTTGGCAGATTGGTCTATAAAAATTACTAGGGGTATTGTTGACAATGTACTTATCCAAGTGGACAACTTTGTCTTCCCTGTAGACTTCATTATTCTAGATACTCAGTCAGCAATGCATCCAGAGAGCCAAATTCCCATTATTCTTGGTTGACCCTTCCTAGTAACTTTCAATGCACTAATCAATTGCAGGTATAGAGTCATGAAATTAAATTTTGAGAATATGACCCTTGAGTTGAATATCTTTAATATTGTCAAACATCCAGGAAAGGACCAAGAAGTTAAATAAATAAATTTCATTAAATCATTGGTTTACGAACATGTGAATAATACATTTTCTAAACCATCGGCGGAATCATATCTATTGGAATTAATCTCATCCAAGTCAACAAATGATGACCCAAATTCACAAAGTTACCCTACTCATACTATTGAGGCATGGACACCCAAATTTAAGGAACTTTCACCAAGTGGTATGAAGTCACTCTCCTCAAGTGAAAAACCACCAAAGTTAGAATTGAAACTTCTCCCATCTGACCTCAAATATACAGTCTTAGGAGAGGAAGAGTCATACCTAGTGGTAATTTTATCTAAGCTCACAGACTTGCAAGAGTCTAAACTGATTGAAGTTCTTAAAAGCCATAAAAGGACCATTGGGTGGACCATCGTCGATTTGAAAGGTATAAGCCTGTTAATTTGCAATCATGCTCTATACCTTGAAGAGGACTCAAAATCATCTCGACAAATGCAGTGACGTCTGAATCCTCACATGAAGAAAGTTGTGAGAACTGATGTGCTCAAATTGTTAGATGCAGAGATAATATTTCCCATCTCTAATAGCAAATGGGTTAGTCCAACCCAAGTTGTGCTCAAGAAGTCTGGGGTCACAATAGTAAAAAATAATGCAAATGAACTAGTACTAACTCAAGTCGTCACAGGATGGCGAATGTGCATAGACTACCGAAAACTCAATTTGGTGACTAGAAAATACCATTTTTCTCTTCCCTTTCTTGATCAAGTTCTAGAAATAATTGCAGGTCATGAATTTTACTGTTTCTTTGATAGGTATTCTAGGTACAATCAAATTGAGATAGCCTTAAATGACCAAGATAACACCACATTCACATACCCCTTTGGCACCTTTGCATTTAAAAGGATGTCATTTGGACTTTGTAACGCTCCTGCAACATTTCAAAGATGCATGCTAAGCTTGTTCAGTGACATGGTTGAAAATTTTTTGGAAGTGTTCATGGATGATTTCTTTGTTTATGGTGAATCATTTGATTTGTGTCTAGCCAACCTAAAACAGTTGTTGATGAGGTGTAAAGAAGCCAATATGATGCTCAATTCGAAAAAATATCATTTCATGGTAATACAAGACATTGTCTTAGGTCACATTGTGTCATCTGGGGGCATAAAAATTGACAAAGAAAAAATAGATCTAATTTTTAAATCTAGTTCAAAGGGTAGAGTCCGATCATTGCTAGGACATGCAGGTTTTTACAGGAAATTCATAAAAGATTTCAGTACCATAACTAAACTCATGTGTCATCTCTTGAGTCAAGACATAAATTTTGTGTGGAGTGCAGCATACCAAAAAGCCTTCGACAAGCTGAAAGACATGTTAATTTCTGTCCCAATAATGAAAGCCCTTGACTGGACTCTACCCTTTGAACTAATGTGTGATTCAAGTGATTATGTTGTAGGTGCTGTGTTGGGATAAAGAAAGGATAAGAAACCACGTGTAATTTACTGCGCAAGTAAGACTTTGAATGATGCTCAATTGAATTATTCAACAACTGAAAAAGAATTGTTTGCAGTAGTTTTTTGCTTTGAAAAAATTTTGTTCCTATCTTGTTGGTTCTTCTGTTACTGTATTTACTGACCATGCAGCCCTAAAATTTTTGCTCACAAACAAAGATGTCAAACCAAGGCTCTTGAGACGGATACTCTTGCTCCAAGAGTTTGATCTGATCATCAAGGATAAAAAAGGTGTTGAAAATGTGGTGGCAAATCATCTGTCCAGATTAACTTATGAATTTCATGAGAATGGACTGCCAATCAATGAGAAATTTCCTGATGAACAACTGTTCATGATTAATGAGTCCCCATGGTACACTAATATTACTAATTTCCTAGCTACTAGAACACTCCCTCAGTCTTTCACTCCCATGGACAAAAAAAAAATTCTAAGGGAGGTTCGTAACTTCTTTGGGGAAGATCCGTACGTTTTTAAGTACTATAAGAATCAGATCATAAGGTATTGCATCCCCGTTTATGAAAGTGAACAGGTAATAACATTTTGTCATTCTAAAGCATGTGGTGGCCATTTTTCGTCAAGAAAAACCGCTGTAAAAATTATGCAGTGTGAAACTTATTGGCCCACACTTTTCAAAGATGTTCATGCCTTTTGTTTAACTTTTGATAAATGCCAAAGATTGGGAAACATTTCAAAAAGAAACATGATGTCCTTAAATCTCATTCTGGTGATTGAAATTTTTGACTGTTGGGGCATTGATTTTATGAGACTATTTCCCCTTCCTTTGGCTATTTATACATTTTAGTGGCATTAGACTATGTGTCCAAATGGGTTGAGGCAATTCCATATCAAAATAATGATCATCAAACGGCTTAATAATTAAGGCAATTCCATGTCCAAATGGGGCAATCCCATTCTGGTGATTGAAATTTTTGACTGTTGGGGCATTAATAATTATACCTAACTAATCATTCACATCATATTAACGATATACATCATTTCTCATGACATCCACAAATAAATCATCATTGTTTAAAATCGGGGTAGCAAATGGAGGTCCACGAAGTCCTTCCAAATCCGAGTTATAATCTAATTATCCAAAATTCTTCATCATTGACATAATACACAAAATATCTAAAATCTTTATAAGTAAACCATTTAAAAGATCACAATCTATACATATTCTTTTAAATTAACTAAGAAATAAATCACTTACAAATCCTCAATAATTTACATCATCGTACATTGTTATTTACATGGTCTAACAAAATATATAAAAATCATGACAACTATCTTCTAGCTCGATACTCCCACTATACAATCCACCAACATATGTCTATAACTAAAAATGTTAAATGATAGGCGTGAGCAACCACACACTCAGTAAGATAATCCTTTTCTCAAGTATTTACAAAGTTTTAAATACAAATATTTCACAAACCATACGAATAAGTAATGAAAACTTTCTATAATTTATTATAGGTACAAGATAATAAGTAGAGAAATTATAAAAATCTCCCAGTACATCATTATTAGAAATATACAAGGTATAAATTAAAGATTTATACTTTTAAAGCCAAACTATCATAGCAACTATCATGCATGTCTCGCATACGAACAATAAAATCAATCATATCAGTTCACACATGAACCATCCCTGGGGAACCTTTTGGGTCTTTCACCCTAGGGTCTCATCGCCCTTCTTGATTTTCAATGGGAACGTGTAGGGCACAACTTATGACTCCACATAGGTCATCACCAAAAATAACTAGCATAATCAATCCCCCTTAGGACTAGTAGCCGCCTTAACAACCAACTTAATAGGCCCTAATTATCTACTAACCCTCTGTCTGCCAGTATCAAGCATTCATTTTCAAAAAATCATTATTTTCTATATCCATAAATTCTTTTAAAAACACATGTTGACATTTTATCAAACGAGTAGTAGACTCAAATCTCAAAATTTGCATTTTCAAAGCAACACAACCATTTCTTAAAGAATAAGTCATATATATTATGTACAAGATCATAACATACTTCAAAAACCTTAAATCATAAATCAAAAACCCATTTCTAAAATCAAACTAGGGCGTCAAACCCACAACACTAAAATCATTTTCATTTCTAAAATAATAAGTCATATATTATGCACAAGATCATAGCATACTTCAAAACCCCCAAATTATAGGTTTAATCAAATACCCATAACTAATATCAAACTAGGGTTTTGAACCTATAACACTAAAATCTTTTTTATACATGTATGTTCACAATTCATGGCATACTCAACACTAAGTCAAGGTTTATCACAAATATTTTTCATCAAACACATAGTAAGCTTTAGCTAAAAAAAAAATACATGAGATGCACAATGTAAATGCAAGAGAGAGAAAAACCTCAACTAAAAATCAAGATTTCCAAGCCAAGTTCCTTTGTTTTCAATCGAAGCCCGAACTTTAGAGACATTCTTCTTCCCCTTTCTCTTTACCTTTATCTTCTCCTAGGGTTCTAATATGTATTGGGTGAGAGTGGAATGAAAGAATGGGAGAAATGGGCCTGAAATTGGGGTTTTAAACCCAGCAGTCCCGAAGTTTACTGTTCATTAGGCAAAATATGTATTTTTCTCCAAAATTACGGTTTTGTCACTAAACATCTCCAATTTGATCTCTACAACTACTCTAAGGTTTTTCAACGTTCTTGATTCATTTTTAGTACTATTTTAACCTAAAAATATTTATTTTTATGATTTATCTCAAAACTAAAGTTAATTTATACCTGAAATACAAAAGTTATCATTTTATCCCTTTGAACCGCTATATAAACTAAACGTCTAATCCAAAGTTTTCTGACCTCTTGGATTCAATGGTAAAGTTATTTTAACCTAAAAAATTAATATATTTACTTATTTACCCTTATCAACCTTAAATACCTCCAAAATATAAATTTGACTCAAAAGTCAATACGCAAGTACCTCAAACTTATGCGACTATTCCTTTAATAACGATTCAAAATTTTTCTCATCATTTTAATAATTTAAAAAAATTATCCACTTAATATCATTTATATTTATATGAAATATGGGATCTCAGACGCCACCCTTGTAATGGGGAGTGGTGTGAATCTGTGAGGCTGGGCGTAACAGGCGAGGTGATTAAAGTTGGTGATGCGCACCTTGATAACTACGCTCCTTGATTCATTTCCTAAGATAGAGATCTTCACGTGTGCTAATAATAGATTGGGTCTCCCAAGACGGTGGGCTTGGCCCTTGTTGGCCTGCATGTCTGATCTGGACCTAGTCTGGGCTGGGCTCGGATCTATGATCTGGGTCTAGCCTAGGCCTACCCTGCATCTCCAATCTAAGCCTAGTCTGGGGCAAGGCCATCATTTTTTATCTAGGACTAGTCTGGGTTAGGCCTACCATTCACCCTCTATGCCTAAAGTCCAATGGAATTTGGGGGAAAGGGCATCGGTAACAATTCATCCTCTTTTGGCAGTAGTTATCTTTTTTAATAGTAGATATCTAAGAGTCTTTTTTCGGCATTTTTAGCAACAGATACCTAGGGGTCCTCTTTTAGTAGTAGGGTTCGCTTTTAGCAGTAATTAGCTTTAAATAGAGGTCCCCATACTCATCTAAGGACAAAAGAAAAAAATTGAGATGTCAAGTATGGGAGGAAGAGGAGTAGAGGGTGCCAAGCGCTGAGGTGCAAGGCAAAGAGGTGTGCACCGAGACACAAGCGACATGGGAGGCTAGTGAGGGCACGACTGATGTGACAGGCCTACTGGGAGTCGAGGTAGAGGCGCAAGTATGCAGGCAGGCAGGTAGGCAGGCAAGGCACAGACACTAAGGCAAAGGCACAGGCTGGGCAGGAGGGTGTTGGGCGCTCAGGCCCAAGACATCGCGTAAGGCACAAGGGTTGAGGAAAAAGCGTAGGTGAGCGTTGGGCAAGGCGTAGGTGCTGGAGTGGAGGCGCAGTCGGGCACTGGGCGTGTAGACACTAGTGCGTGGGCCACTAGGTATGGCATAAACATCAAGGTAGAGTCGCAAAATGGCAGACATGCGTGGGTGTGTCGGGTGCGAGCATAAGTAGCAGCGTTGGTGCTGAGCACACGGGTTGGGCTCATTATGGGCGGCTTGGTATGTACTGTAGGCGATAGCAAAACGCTGATGGGCATGGCCATTGGTGGCGAGGTGCTGGAAGGCAAGGAAACGATGGCTCCGGGGGTGATAAAGGAAGAAACGATGTTGCCCAACGTCCACAACGATGCAATCATTACGGAAAAGTAGTTATTGAAGATGATGGTTCTAAGGTGAGCACTATTTTTAGTATCATCAATACCGATTCTGAGATTGCTAGGATTGTCTCTACTTTTTATAGTCCCCCTATCATTTTGTGTCGTTGGGCTGAGATGGGCGAGCTAGCGTTTGATGACTCTTCTAGGGAAATTGTCATCTATGAAGAGGTGCTAGAGGCAGGTTTGAGATTTTTTATGCCTACACTTGTGTGTCGTGTCTTGGCGCAGTTGTCTCTAGTGCCATCGTTAACTAGCTCCAAATGGTGGAGAGTGTTGTCAGTGTTTCTTTCATTGTGGCGATGGGTGCATGGCATTGGCTTCTCTCCTACTTGCGAAGAATTTTTGGCCGCCTATATGTTACAGAAGAATCTCACTCCCAATCGAGGTATGTATCATTTTTATCCAAGTGTGGGAAAACTAATTACTAGAATTCACTCCAACTATCATAGTTGGAACGCTAGAATTTTATTCCTAAGAGGAAAGTGGGCTACTAAGGAGGACCGCACTCTTGTTCCAGTGAGATGGGGTGCACCCACGAGGACAAGTTTAAATCTTTCCTTTCTTATTTTTATTCAGTTTATGTGTCCTTTACACCTTCACCTTGGATTTAGCTCTTTTTTCAAGTTTACCAGAGTTATCAACAAATCAAGAGAGGAGGCTTCGACATGTTAGGGCTACCCCATTAGGGATTATACGATTCTCATGGCTGGAGAAGGTCAAGTAGGACGTTCCCCCCCCCCCCCTTAGGAGATGTTTCCACTCCATTTTTTCTTCACAAGCTCACAACTCTTTTTCCCAGAACAAAGGTATGTTATTTTTATGGCAAATACAATGATATTTTCAATTCTTAAAATACCTCCCTTTATTTAGGCTCTGCAATAAATAGATCAAGGTTGGAGGCTCTTTACTTCGCGAAGGTTGCACAAATGACTCCTCTGTCTATTCCAATTATCCAGGAACCTCCCTTGGCTACTCTACCAATTTTTTTTTAGCTCAAATATGTCAAAAAAGCTGAAGCATAACAGGACAACAAATCCTTAAAATTCATATAATCCAAACAAATACAAGAAAAACTGCAAACTACTAAACTTCAAAGCAAGTTCATTATCATAAGATCACATAATAAACAACATAAACTTAGTCAAACAGACTGAAGCCCGTGTCATCATCAAACTCCTCAGCAGGTTCTTCCTTTTTCTCCTCCAAGGTGGCAGCAGCACCAAAATCAGCAGATGCAACTGGGGCCACAACAACAACAAACTTGCTAGGATCCTCGAGGTACGCTTTCACCTTATCAGCTTGCGGGAAGGAATATTCAATCTCAACAGCAACAGCAAAAAGACTTTTGTAGGCATTGATGAACATATGGGGTGCAGATGCAAGGGTTGGATACGAGATGGCCACTGACAGAGCAGTAACCATGGAAACTCCAATAGCAAACTTGTTCATAAGATCATCTTCAGTCAGATCAAGCACATCTAGGTTAAAAACTGAACCATTGTCATAAACAGACAGAACTTGGAGACCATAAGAGAAGGGTCTTATCCCAAGTTTTGCAAGCAAGACAACCTCAGAGGAACCCACTTTGTCACCCTTCTTGATAAGCTCCACAGGGGTGATAATTTCAACAGTTCCTTTGTTAATCTTAGTTTTTTTTTTATCAAACACCTAAACTGCCTCTTAAAAGAGGCAGCTAGGTAAAGATATTTAAAGACACTCAACGCACCCAAAGTTATCTGATGTGGGATAGGCCAGTCCCCCGACACCCCGCGTGATTACCATAGCACGGGCCAACAACAGGCCCTAGGGAGTGGGTTTTCAGCCCAACACCGAACGCCCCGTGTAAAGACGCCCAAGGGCTTTTTTTTTTATCAAACACCTAAACTTCCTCTTAAAAGAGATAGCTAGGTGAAGATAATTAAACACACTCAACGCATCCAAATCTATCTGATGTGGGATAGCCCTTTGTTAATCTTAGTTGGAATATTGGGCACCTGGAAGAAAGAGGTTTGAGATGGGTCAAGTCCAGTGTTGCCTGGTGGGACAACGGCGTCAGCTGGGGCCACCAGACCAACACAAGTAGGAGCTCCCACCTTATATTTGGAGACCTCTAGGCTCACTTCCTTCAAATCACCCTTAATGAAAATCAGACCAAAATTACCAACAATGAGGGGGATAAGGATTAGTCTACCAATTAGAGCATCTTCAAAGATAAGGACTCTTCCTTCCGTACATACCAAAGCGCTGCCTACTTCTCTAGTGTCCAGTAGTGGTTTAGTGTTGATTTGATAAAATTTAATGCTAATTGAATAAATTTGAAAGTTGCTTTAATGAAATTGAATTTTTATTTGGTGTTAAATTAAATAAATGACATTAATTTGTTAAAGTTAAATATTAAATTAAATTGAATGTCAATTTAGTGTTGATTGATGAAATTAAATAATAATGTAACATTAAATTAAAGAAATAATATTAATTTGATGAAATAAAATATTAAATTAATCAAACTAAATGATAATTTGATGAAATTAATTATTAATTTAGTGTTGACTTACTAAAATTTAGTTTTTTATTAATAAAGCTTACTTTTATTGATTAATGCTGAGTTACAAAATAATAAAATGAAAAACATGTGCCTCTAAAATGTTAATGACAGTGACTGTTCTGAGCTGGGAGACTAGCTGATTTGAGGTACGCTATTTGAGCTGGAAGAAGATGAGGAGCTGAAATAAAGGCGCCATGATCAGTAAGCAATCGAAGAGCCTTATTGGGAATCTTCTCCTAGGAGACTGGAATAAAATTACAGCTGCCTTATTGATGAAACAATTGTCTGTCCTCTGCAGGGTAGGTGAAAAGACTTGTGCTAGTTGAGAAGCTATTTGAGAAGACAAACGAGAAGACAGATCTGAGAAGGCAGACGTCTGATAATCTGTAGTGCATCATCCAATAGGTCAAGAAAGATGAAGATGATCCTGTAACAGAAGCTCAACGGCATAGAAGAAAATCCAGCAAAATTAAGAGTATCTCATGCTCTGTAATAGAGCGATTGAAAGCCAGATCCTATGCAGATATGTGAAGACAGGGATCTGAGAAGAAAAGCCAGGAAGATGGATATCCAGTCGGGTCCAAGACATCCATTTCCTGCAGAATCGAAGAGCCACTAGAAAATGAGCCAGTGCCCTGATCATAGAAACAAAAATCTACGCCCAAATCCTTTGTCATGAGAAATTTTGAAGTAGAAGACAAGATCACCAGGTTCCTGCTATAATCTTCTTGACATGATTTATTTATGCTGTATCCTTCTCTTCGGTGGAAGAGGACCACTATTATTGAATAACATAGGCTTTTTTCTTGGGAGTCTTGAATTGTTGAACATCATACAATAACAAAAGTCTAGCAGAATAGGGGAGTTGGTCTGTAGTAGAATAAGTCAATGAAACACCCTGTCCTCCAATATTTGCCAAAGTGTTTGCCATTGCATTGCATTCTCTGTATGTGTGGCATAACTTATATTGGAACTTTCGGAGAAGAGAGAAAATTAAATGAGAAAGAGACCTAAACTTCCAAGCACTAAGAATACTAGAATTTATCCGGTCCACAAGAACTTGAGAGTCTGATTCAATAACAAGGGGATAAACTTCTAACCCAAACTGCAACATTAATTGTAAACCATCCACTAGTGCCCTCAGTTCTGCCTCCATATTTGTACATATTCCATAAAAGTAAGAACTAGCGACAAACTGTCCCCAGTGATTTCTTAGGACAGCCCCTCCTCTAGACAAACCTGGATTCCCTTTAGAAGAACCATCAATGTTCAATTTAAATGAACCCTCAGGAGGCAAAGACCAACTTATCCATTTAACTTGGATAGAAATCTGAAAATTAGAGTAAACTTTAGTAGCAGCAAGCATCTCCTTCTCTACTGGGGAATCCAAAACCTTTGGTCTGATACAGTACGCTTGTAATCTCCAAATGTGCATAGCAACCATAAAAAGGGAAGAGGGAGGTTGCCTCTGGTCTTCAAACAGTCTCCTACATCTTTCTTTCCATATAACCCAATAAACCAGCAAGGAGACGTTTCTTAGCAAAGCATGACTTAGAGAGTCCTTCTTATAGATTCTAACTAGTCTCATCAGTCTTGTAATAGGCTCCTCATAGGCAATCAATTAAAAGCCCCCGAACGTTGCAATTTTGTTCCATAAAGAACTAACATAACTGCAATCAATGAAAATATGAGTGGGAGTTTTTGAAGCATTACAACACATAACACACCTACTGACCATTGAGAATCCACTTCTTTGGAAAGTAGAGTCCATGGGAAGAATTCCCTTCATTTGCTTCCAACACATCAACTGAGCACTTGGAGGGGCAACTTGTTTCCAAATCAATGCAGCCTGAGTATTTATCTGATTATGCTGCTTGAAAAAATCCCAGGCAGATTTAATCGTAAAATTACCAAGAGTAATGTGTTTCCAAATTAATACATCATCATCAGCAAAGAGAGTTATTTGAGCTTCATGAACCTTCTAGATAAAATGTTTCCAAATCTTTGAAAATGTTAAGAGGCACGAGATGTTGCTCTTGCAAGCTGAACAGGAGGTTGAGATTAATGCGTATGAAGCAAACCATCATAATTTGATTAAAGCAAGGAAAGATTTGGATGATTACCTTAAAATGGAGGAGAATTTTTGGAAGCAAAAGGCGAATGTCAAGTGGACTATGGAGGGGGAAAGGAACACCAAGCTTTATCATGTCATTGCAAAGGGGAAATCAATCAGAAACAAAATTTTAAGAATCAAAAATTTTGTTGATGATTGGGTTGAAGGGGAGGAGGAGATTGCTAGTTGTGTTGTATCTCATTTTTCTGCGCTTTATGACACTGAGCCACATTCTTTAGAAGATGAATTATTTTCTTCTATCACTACTTTGGTTACAGAGGAAGATAATGCTATGCTCACTTCACCAGCAACAATGGAGGAGCTTAAGCAAGTTATTTTCTCTATGTTCGTGCATAGTGCATCAGGCCCCAATGGGTTTTCCGGCAAGTTTTTCCAATCTTCTTGGGAAATAATTAAATTTTATTTGCTTGCTGCTTTTAATTTTTTTCTGCAAGGAGAGGTGATCCCAAGATCGGTAAATTCTACTTTGCTCACTCTCATTCCTAAGAAAGATCATCCAGTGTCTTTTTCAGAGTTTAGACCAATTAGTCTATGCAATTTTTTATATAAAATGTTCACAAAGATATTGTCGAGTAGACTGAGCAATGTTCTTCCCAAGCTTATTTCCAAAGAGCAGCATGGCTTTGTCTTGGGGAGGAGCATAGGGGATAGTATTTCAATTGCTCAGTTTATGGTTAATGAGCTAGACAGGAAGGTGGAGGCTGGTAAAGTTATAGTAAAGCTTGACATGATGAAGGCATTCGATCGAATGGAATGGGATTTCATAAAGCAGGTTCTTAAAAGATTTGGATTTTCTAAAGGTTTTGTGGACATAGTTTCAAGCTGCTTCCAAAATCAGCACATCTCTGTGGTTCTTGATGGTGTTTATCATGGTTTCTTCTCCACCTCTAGAGGGTTAAGACAAGATGATCCTTTGTCTCCCTCCCTCTTCATTCTTGCGGAGGAAGTCTTAAGCAGAGGACTATGGGCCTAGTTTCAACAAGGTCTTATCAAAGGTTTTCACACAGGGAGAGATTCGCAACTCCTTTCTCACTTATTATTTGCTGACGACACTCTGAATTTCCTTAAAAGGAATAAAAGTTCTATGCAGAATCTCTTAAAGTTCATGGCAAGATATGAAACATCATCTGGGCAAAAAGTAAACAAAGGCAAGAGTTCTCTTTATTGCTCTTCTAAAATCACTGCTTCTAGGAGGCATATGTTATCTCAAGTTGCGAATATTCCCTTAAAAGCTTGTCCCCTTATCTATTTGGGGTGTCCTATCATTAAAGGCAAGATGAAGCTGAGGTATTTTGAGGAGTTGGTGGGGAAGTTTCAAGCAAGATTGGAAGGATGGTATTCAAAACTCCTGTCAAATATGGGTAGAATAGTACTCATTCAATCTGTTTTGTCCTCGATACCAGCCCATTTGTTAGCTTCTTTAAATCTACCAAAAGGAATTTTAGCCAGGTTAAACTCAATTATGGCTTCTTTTCTTTGGTCAGCAAAGTCAGGTGTCAAGAAAAGTCATTGGTGTTCTTAGGATAAGTTATCTAAGCCAAAGGAGGAAGGGGGATTGGATATTAGAAAGTTTGAGGATGTGCAAAAGGCTTTCAGAATGAAGCAAGTTTGGCAATTGTTACAAGGAACTTCTTTATGGTCTTCTCTTTTTGCTGCCAAATACCTTAAGCAGCAGCATCCATTAAGGATTCAAGGTCGTTGTCATTCTAGAGCATTTACCTCTCTAGCTCTTTTTTTTGAGATCGTTTCATCTAACTCTCAGAAGCTAGTTGGAAATGGTAATTTTATTGATTTCTGGTGTGATAATTGGACTGGTATGGGACCTTTGATTTTGAGAAACTTTGTTGTTCTATGTTCTTATCCTAAACTTTCCAAACTATTCGTAAATGGGTCCTGGTTTCTTGATGGAGTTAGTCAGCATTTGGATGCTCATTTTATCTAGGAGGTTCATGAAGCTCAGATAACTCTCTCTGTTGATGATGATGTATTAATTTGGAAACACACTACTCTTGGTAATTTTACTATTAAATCTGATTGGGATCTTGTCAGGCGGCATAATCAGATAAATACCCAGGCTGCATTGATTTGGAAACAAGCTGCCCCTCCAAGTCTGGATCAAATTTACCCTATATAAGTGTGATATTTGTGATTTATTGTTTTTAACTTAACTTGAGCCTATTAAGTTGCAGCTAATCCCTGTATATCTAATATTACAAGTAAGAAGTTGAATTCTCAACTTATAAAAAGCACAATAACAATTAAGATTGATTTTACTTAGATGTAATAGTACAAAATTTATCTTCCTATTCATTTTTTGGTAAAAAACACCTTCTACAGCTCCAATGTCAGACAATTCAACTATCACATTCTTCAATGCGAATTTAGCCTCATTGATTGATACCTATATCCATCTTATTTTATCATTGTTCACTCTAATTTAAATTAAATTATTAAAAAATAAAAGTAAAAATAAATTGTTATGTGATATATAAGCACCACACGATTAATAATCGATTTTTTATATTATAAAGTATCTTTAAGGACGGGTTCTAATATATCTATAACTTAAAACTAGATGAACTTAAAAACTAGACTTGATAATTTCAACCATTGAATAGATAGTGAGTCACAATAAATGTTGCGACCCACAATAAAATAAATAATTGTAATTATTAAGTCTACCTTTTAAGTTCATGCAGTATTACTCTTATAACTTTTAATGCAATATCTCTTTGCTAGTCAAGATAAGTGTAAGGTACCAAAAAAAAAATTACAATCATCATATTAAATTTGATTGAGATCGGTTGATTTTGATTTGATGTATTTATATTCATTGATTAGAAAAATTATAAAAAAATGTAGAATAACAGCAAAAAAATTTAAAAAAATTATGCTTGTCAAAATTTAATCAGATAACAAGTAAAAGGTACAAGAATAAAAAAATATTAATCAGCGCAGACAATTATAAGTCTGCGTGGCCATTCCAGTCGTACAAAAATAGCTATTCCCCCTAATAGTGCAGGCCTAACTCAACATCAAAAAAATTCTTCCTGCTGACTTGTCCGTTTTCAGGGTTTTAGACTTTTAGTGTCTGGTTTGCATTTAGTACTTTTCTTTGTAATACTTTTATGAGGAGTGTTACAATATTGAAATAAATTTTTTTAGTATTGTATATTTATTTTTTGACTAGTAAAAATGTGTTATATTTATATTTTTTTATTTTATATTTATTGATTTGTTTGAATTGTATTTTAACACGGGTTGTAGGATAGTCTTACCCTACTTCCACAAGCAAACTCTCAAACAGCCAACTCCCGCCGCAAGAAAGTCAATAAAATAGTCCTAATCACATGGCAAATGGAGTTGTTAGAATATGCAAAAATTAAGCTGTCATCTAGATTATAGGAAACATCCATGCATGTATGTAAACTAGGTTAACCTGTGTGCTTAAAGGTCGGGTACAATGTGAGTAGTTTTGTGAGAGATATTGGTGGGCGTTGGATGATTCTATATGAATCCATTGGATGAGTTTATTAAAAACTGTCTTATGTTGTATTATATATACCACCAAATAAGACAATGTCAAGATGCTTCTCAATAAAAAAATATTAAGAACCTTTGATTCTAAAAGAGTGGAAAACCATTTTGGTAAGGCAAAAAAAAGAGAATCACTAGGTGCATGAAACACTTTTTTTTATTTTTTATGCTACACGAAACTTCAATAATTATAAGGGCAAGAAAGTCGGATATATGCAATCTAACCCTCACATACGAATAGATTATTTTCAAGACTCAAGAAGAATCAGATGTACACAATCTTATTTTCACACAAAATAGACTAATTTTTCAACTCAAACCCTTAATCCTCAAGTTACAAGGAGATAGCCTTATCATTGTGCAAATACCTACCTTCTAGAAACCATCAGGTAGTAGACGAATAAAGGCTAACACATAACATTTTAATTTAACACCACCAACGAAAGAGTGGTATTATGTTTCTTCAGTACCGTTCATCATCATTGATATGATAAACATGCGATCTGTCAATATCAATACTGAAGACAACACGACATGGATTCAAGCCGAAACGACTCGTGGTGAACTTTATTATAATATTGTAAATAAGAGTAGCACACTTGTCTTTCCAAGTGGTATTTGCACTTCCGTGGGTTCTGGCGGGCACATAAGTGGGAGGAGGGTATGGCATTCTGTTATGTAAACTTGGCCTTGCTATTGATCAGGTAACTGACTCTCGATTAATAGATGTCAACAGTAAAATTCTTGATTGAGAATCAATGGAGGAAGACCTCTTCTGGGCAATTACAGGTGGTGGAGGTTCTAGTTTCGGCATAATCTTGGATTGAAAATTAAATTTAGTTATTGTTCTAGAGACTGTAACTGTTTTCACAATAAGTAGAACTTACGAACAAAATGCTACTAAACTTGTTCATTGATGACAGTACATTGAAGACAAGATTGATGAGAATCTTTTCATCAGAGTTGTCGCAAGGAACGTGAATTCTAGTGTAGATGGAAAGAAAACACTTCAGGTCTCATTCTTTTCGTTTTTCCTTGGAGGAGTTGATTGCTTACTTCAATTGATGCAAGAAGAATTTCTAGAGCTAGGTTTGGTGAAAGAAGACTGCACCGAAATGAATTGGATTGAATCAGTTCTTTTTTTTTTTTTTCTATGGTGTGGACCTAGAATCTCTTGAGGATTTGCTAAACAGGAATTATTCATATTGGAGTTACTACAAAATAAAGTTAGACTATGTGACCGAACCCATTCCTGAAAATGCAATTGAAGCGATGTGGAAAAGGTTTTCTGAAGAAGAGGTTGGTGTTCATGTGTGGGTGTTGATTCCTTATGGAGGAAAAATAAGTGAGATTGCAGAATCTGAAACATCTTTTCCCATAGAGCTGAAAAAATATATATAATTGAATATCAGGTAGGCTGGGCAGAACAAGGAACAACAACTTTGGAAAGGCATATGAGTTGGGTCTGAGAGCTTTACGAATATATAGCTCTCTATGTTTCCAAAAATTCGAGACAAGCATATATGAACTATAGGGATCTTGATATAGGAGTCAATAACGAAGGGAATACAAGCTATGCACACGCAAGCATTTGGGGTACTAAATAATTCCAAAACAACTTCAACAGAGTGGTGTATGTGAATACCATGGTTGATCCTGATAATTTTTTCAGGGACAAACAAAGCATTCCACCATTATCACCATGGTTGATAGAGAAGATTGGTCATCCTCTCCCAGAAGGAAAGACTATAGTAAAAATTTCTACTCCTATTATTAAGCATTAATAAAGGAGCCATAGATGTCATGAAGATAACATATTTTATTTTGGATCCTCTCAATTTGAAATGCACTTGCTTTGTAGGTGGTAAATGTTATTGTTCTTGCATAATCAAATTGTATTGTTTTGCTGTTATTGAATAAATTGTACTCTTTTCCTTCTGTCATTATTTGTAATAAAAGAACCATATGAAGTGTCAAATTCAAAAAGAACATGCTTTTATTTTCTTACGTATAATCTTTGTCTGTTCATCGGTAGCTTATACTAGCAGGACGATGAGAAAAGAGGGAGAGGGGGGGTCCCTGGGGTTCAAATGTTTGGTTATTCCATGTTAGTTAGTGACTTAAATAAAGATTATATTAATTAAGCCTAGCCAAACAATTGTGAAAGCATACCAAGTTAATGCTAAACTAGGACACTTTGTCGGGACTTATCATTTTTGTTTTTTGTTTTTGGCGAAGCCCTATCCAGTAGCTTTGATCGGATGCCAACCTGTGGTTGCATCTTTGTTACTCTTTTTCAGTTTTTAGGACGAATGAACAAATTATTCAAATTTAGGCAAACCTGAGTTCTGCTTGCATACGATTACAAGTGTTTAGGGTTTATTTTTTGTAGTATTTGTAAGAGGTAAAGATCTTGAACCTCCTTGATGAAGATGATGAGGAATTCCTATTGCACGAGTGAGGACCACTGCCACTTACAAAACAAGCAAACGGGCTAAAGTCAAGTGTTTGACCGGTTGGAGATATTCCAATGTTAAAGTCAATACGAATATTTGGAGTGAGTTGTCTAACTCACTGGGTTAATTGTGCATCCCTTCGACTGATGTTTTTTCACCCCTCTTTACAGTGTCTTGTAATGCCTTTGATGCTATGGTTTCAGCTGCCCTTCATCCTAGGTGTCACCTGTATCTCCTAGTTGGCTTTCTTTTGGTTCATGCCGATATTCCTTCTGGCTTCTTTGATTGCATATGTTGGTCACATGTTTATCTTTCAATCGTGGTTATCCTTCCTATCATCTCTAATTTGGTGTGATGTCTGAATCTTTCAATTCTTCTGGTAAAGATTTATCCTAGAAGGATGAAGTTGCAGACCTATTATTCTGATTATGCCTTCCCTCCTATGCCGGGTAACTTTGGCTTGGTCAGTTGAAAGTGTCCTTGCATAATTAACACTAGTAATTGCGCGTGCTTGAAGGCACGGCGTAAAGAAAAGTTAGATTAAAACTCAAAAAATACTACATTACCTAAAGACTATGCAACTTAAAATAACTTACAATCAGACATAACAATTATCATAAGAGTAATACTATTTGGACCTAAAAATCAGACATAAATTGCTGACATAATGATGTGACTTCATTGGAACCATTGGATTAGCACCAAATTTCAATGTTTGATACACCCCACAACTAATCCAATGGTCACAGTAAATTAGGTCAGTTTTTTAGGTCCCAATAGCATTGCTCTTATCATAAAGGTTAAATACCACCACAATAATTAATACATACCCAATCATCAACACATTCAACCACCAAAACATCAAGTTAATCCCTACTAATTTCAAGAAATTTTGGCAGAGTTTTCTTTAAAAATAGATCTCCAGAAAAATCTAAACTTGTCTACAAAACTTACAATCATCAATAAAAATCATCATAATACATCATGTATACCCAAACCACCAAAACAACCATCATTCCATACCCTTTATTACAATCATCAATACAAACCCAAACCACCAAAACAACCTTCATTCTATACCCAAAATCATCATAACCATGTATAATTAGTTAACTTTAAAAAAAAAAGGAACACAAAAAATACACACGTGCACAAAAGAGAGAAACAACTTCATATTCTTTACAGCTTATACCAAGTATCCTTCAATGTATACCTGAAAATATTTGAAATATAAAAATTATCGAAATATGTGAGTCAAAATAAAACAATTGTAAATCTGAAACATAAGACCCCTTACTTTTTTTGTTAGTTGGATTCAACATAATTAATTCCATTACCCTAAATTATCTAAAAAATAAATGAGCACACACATTTGTATGTAGTGGAGGGGGGGATGATCTAAAAAACAAATGAGCACACACATTTGTAAGAATTTAGAGAGATTATAACAAATTACCAATTTATTTAGGAAAAGATATGGAGGAGTGTGGAGAAAGACTTACAATTAAGTAAGTCTTTGTAGGATTGATGTATGGTGTGTGAGTTCGATTTGCGAGTGTATTTGTGAATGTATTGTTTGTGTTGTGTGTCTGCATGGAAAGTAGAGAAATATAGAGATCCTCAGTAAGAGAGGCTTTCACACCTGGACAATTGTTTGGTCAGTGGTGGGTTAGTCATCCTCAAAGGTGGACAGGTCGGTACTGGATTGCAAATCGGTATTGTCTTCTTCATCCCTTTAAACCTTCTCTTCATCACTATCCTTAATGTTCTCGTATCAATACGAACGCACTTTGCCCAATAAGGAGAATGTACAACTACCTAAATTATTCACATAAATAAACAAAAAAATTAACGCTACATATGCAATGACGTAGGAATAATAAAGTTATTTTAATGCAATGATGTAATAGTAGATTTTGTACACCAAGTATCCTTCAATATTACTTGAACTTAATTTGTACATTTAATCACTTTTTATCGTTGAATTGATAATGAATCTTATTATTAATTGAAGCCAATTATCAATTTAATAGTTATGACCATTTCAATTGTGCCTAAGCACAATTTGTCTAAACAAAGACTCTGCCTAAGCAAAAGACTCTGCCCTCTTGAACTCTCTCTAAAACAAAGACTCTGCCTAAACAAAATACGTACCAAACAAACAAAATTGGGCAGAGTATTTTGGAAGAGGGTGTGGTACATACATGCATGCATATCCAGCATATGGAGCAGGAAATATGTGAGTGTGTGTGTGTGTGTATAGTGTAGTGTACATATGTACCATTTATGAATAATAACGACTCTATTATACCTCTATGTAGATTAAAGGAATGAGGTTTTGACATGAAAGTAAGTGGGAACTTTTTAAATATGCATCTTTCGTTCTATGAAATGAAAGTTTATTTTCCTAACAAAAAAAAGATATTAGAACATGGCAAAGCTTATATATTATATCATCATAGTAAAAAGTTCAAGATTAAGAAAAGAAAATGCTGCAACCCATTCTCTTGATGTTGACGTGCACAGTAGACCATGAATTAAAGGGAGTTTGAATTGCTGCTAAAGAAAATGCTGCAACCCATTCTCTTTGAATTCCTATTCTTAGCTCTTCGAATTCAATTTGATATACCCACCCAAGCAAATCCCATGTGTGTGTAGACATGAAACTCCCCAGAAGATTCTGCTGAGGCAAGGATGTATCAACAGTTAACATCATCAATGTAAAGGAAAGAGGTTATATTCAGGACCAGAAATTGTGCCTGAATTTTGCTGGTCCATGAGAAAAGGATTTCTTTGAAATTTACCAGTAAACTTTTGTTTTTGTCCTTTTCAGCACTCATCACCATCTCCATGAGTTTTTGCTCCCCAAGTGTAAAAACACAAATCTCTATTCCTTTACAATCAAGACAACATACTGAATAGTAATCTGTAATTAAAACTCAATATCAGGACTTCCATTTCTCTTTCATTCTTTGAATTCTTTCTCATCCTATTATTGGGTATAAAGCAATTTAGTCGAGGCCAGGGAGTGAGTCAAAGCTCACTCTCACGCGTATGTGATTGCGGGTTCTAACCTCATTACTTCTCTCCTC
>CM042187.1:16887358-16932610 GCA_023539305.1 Ilex asprella
TATGCTATAAAAAAAACAATCACTTAAGCCTAAGCACAAATTCGAAGAGCTAAGAATCACTTGAACATAGAGCAATTCAAAGTGTTTAAACAAATTTGGAGTCAAATCACTTAAGCCTATGAACACAGCCCATGTAAATCAAGATTGCAACCTTAGCACAGTTTAATTAACAACACGATGCATACCATTTTGAACTAAAACACTAATTTGGAAGGCATGTATGAACTAATTTTAATTAACTTTTTTTGGAATTCAACGGCAAAAAATCGACATGAGGCACTATTCCCATAGCAGTAGGTTGGATTCTCCAACTTTTGCAAATGAACCCTCAAACAAAAGTAATATAATAAAACTTAGAGAAAACACAACTTTAATAATCAAATCCCCATAAGTTTGAACTAAAAACTTATAAATTCATATGCTTGAAACTATATAAACCTAGATTTCACTCACAGTTGTGTCAAAAAAAATTAATGAAAAGTTAATTATCTGCAAATATACACCATTAAAAGAAATTAATTTTCATCGATCACCACCTATAGAAAGAAAAATAAAATACAGAAATCACCCCTTTGTTGACGGAATTATAAGATTAATAGTACCTAAAAATCACAAACACATGAGCAATTCAACGTGTTTAAACAAACGCTATGAACATACGTTTTTTTAAAACAAATGCTATGAACATACCTTTTTTTTAAACAAATGCTATGAACAAATGCTAAAGACTCTGCAACTTTACATGCTTAAGTTATCAACGTGTTTAAAAAAACACATGAACACAACCCATGTATGCTGGAGATTTTGGAACACAGCTATGAACACGTTGCTATGAACACAACCCATGTACGCACAGTTTGAACAATTTGAACATAGAGCAATTCAACATTGAGCAATTCAACAAATGCTATGAACACAGCCCATGTTAAACACCCAACAAATGCTATGAACACAGCCCATGTTAAACACCCAGCAATAGAAGCCAAAATCAAGATGGAGACAAAATTGAAAATCAAACAAATTTTTTTTGGGGAACTCACGGTAGCTGGGCCAATGAAGAAAATTTTTTTGGGTTTCTCACACTTATCCCAAACCAAATTAAATACCCAACTTAAACACCCAAAACCAAACGATTGCAACCCTTTCCAAATCAGTTTTAATCTAAAATTATACAGGCTGAGCGAAAGGGTGAAAGGGTGCTGACCGAAAGAGAGAGGGAGAGCGAGTTACCTGGGATGAGCCGTGACAGAGGAGTTGATCGTCGCTGGTGTTGTTGCTGGTGTTGATCGCCGTTGGTGTTGCCGCCGAGCCATGACAAAGGAGTAGAGGGATCTGGGTAGATGGGTAGATGAGAGGGAGACGAAGTGACTGTGCTGCTGCCGCTGCCGCTGTGTTGAGCCATAAGCCATGGCAGACGAAGTGACTGGTGAACAGAAGAGAGAAAGTAGTTGTAGGAGGGTAGCGTGTAGGGGATGGGTTTGATTTGGGGGGGATTTTTGTTTATGTGATATGAAATGTTAGCCTTTAGATTAAGTTGGAAGAATTGAGATGAAATCTAGGTCATTGAATTAAAATTAGAATGAATCTGAGCTGTTCTTGTGCTTTTCTAAATGAATTTAAATTAAATTAAATTTTAAAGTAAAAAAGATTCAAAATTGGTTCTATCTTATTATTATAGATGTGCTCCTGTCACGTGCTTCTGCCAGACAGTATCTTCAACAATTTAAAGTTCTGAGGCCCTTCAATATTTCATATTTATCTCAAAATTCTCCACTATTTATTCTTAAGATAGGACTATTTCCACCCTATAAATCTCTATTTTCTCACTACTTAATTTTTTATTATCAAACTATTAAGTCCATCTTTTTTATACACACCCTATTAATAATTAAACTCACCTCGTACTATATACAACATATTTAATAAACAATTTTTAATAAATTGTCTCACTTTATATTTTTCCATAATTAGCGTTTCATTTTCTATTTCTTCTCATGCACACACAAAAATACTTTTTTACCATCAATTTTTTCAGTAAAATACAAGTTAGTATTACTTTTCAACTGAATTCTATGTTTGATATAATATTTGTTATATTAATTTTTATTATTTTCGGTATGTTTTTATATCTCTGTCAAGTTTAATTTTTTATTTAGAATTTATATGTGTGTATATATATGTATGCTTTCAAATTTTTTGTTCTTTTTTATGTTGTTAATGTTTTGTATTTATGCTTGTTTTTTTTTTCTTGTTCGGTTTAGTGTTTGTGTTTGATACGTTTTTTTTTTCATATTTGGTTTTGCTTGTTGTAATTTTACTTGTTTCTTCAAACTTTGCTTGAGTTTTTTTTTCTTCTTGTTTCAATTTACTTCTTTCTTTCTGTTTTTTTCTTTTTTTTTTGTTCTTTTCGTTTTTCAAATTCAGTCTGCCTCTTTCTTTCCCTTTTTTTTCTTGCTTTGTTCTTTTCTTTTTTCTTGTTTCTTTATTTACTTATTTCGTTTTATGTTTTATTTTTGTTTCAGTTTTACTTGGTTCTTTTTCTTTTTTCTTGTTTCTTAATATATTTATATATTCAAACTAACTATCTTCTTTCATTAATTTTTTCTTACGATGTCTTCTTTTCTTTAAAGGAGTGTACATAAAATGAGTGGGTTTAACTATCAATGAGGTGTGTATAGCATGGAGTGAGCTTAGTTACAAATGGGATGGACTTAGTAATTTGATATTGAGAAATTAAATGGGGTAAGAATGGAGATTTGTGGGGTGGGAATAGTCCCACTCTTATTCTTCTTTTGTTTTTTCACCTTCTCACTGCAGAAGGAGTAAATTTTAAGTTGATCAATGGCTCTTTTCAATTATATAGTTTGCCTTGTTTGAGACTCTGAATATAGTCCAAAGGCTTCCCTCAAAGGAATGAAATTTAATTTATTTTTTTGGACAGTCAAAAAATAATTAACCAAAAAACTTGATAAATAAGAAAGAAAAATTATATCGAGATTATCCCTGTCGCAATAAATGAAAATGTAATTCTACACAGCCATGAAAGAAAAAAAAAAGAAGAGGCAAGACGTCTTCAAATAAATCATTGTGTCTGGATCTGATACAGTGATACAAATAGGGCCAAGCTTAAAGGCCCAACTCATATTATAAGTCCGGTCCGAGTTTATAGCCCAACTATAAGAGATCTAGCAAATCCAACCCAATGTGGTCCACCTCGGTCACGCTAATCAGGTTCGACGAGCTACATCAGCTGGGAGTATGCAGATCATCCAAGATTCTTATCCTTGCCGCCTTAGAAGGAGTCAACTCACACCTCATCCTTTGACTGAATCTCATGGAAAGCACGTAATTGTCTAGCTCGTTGAAAAGAGGTCGCCAGATCAACCATATTAGCTATTTAGTTACTATTAAGTTGTGTCAATTTGTTATAAGGTGCCTATAAATTGTAAGCTCCACTAACACTTGGGGGCATCACACTCAGTCGAGCGCAACTTTCCTCTCCCTCTCAAAGTTTGTAACTCTCTACTCTCCCACACTTGAGTTAATAAAATACTCTGCAACACTAGCCATTCAAAGTGGACATATGTCACGTTGACTGAATCACTATAAATCTTATCTTGCTTTCTCCACTTATTTACTGCATTTATTACTATTACTTGAAAGGTGAAGTACAAACTCAGTTTGTGCATCATCAGTTTGGTTTCATCTGTGGAAAACGACAAAATTCTCACTTCTAAATATTTTCTCTGTTGAATCAATGGCGATCACAACCAGATTGATGAACAAATCTGAGGATAATCCACCACAAGAGGAGGAAGTTGCTCCTCCACCAACCAATCTTGTCCAAAATGCGCAACAGATGTTGGAGACTATGCAGCAACTTGTGGCCCAAAATCAATAGATCCTACAACTCATGCTCACCTGACAAAGAGGAGCACAGCCTGCAGAACCTCAAGTCAGAGAAGCTCCACGTCCTGGACATCAAGGAGCTCCACACCTTGGTGCTCCCTATTTGGGCGCCCCCTTTGAAGTCCCCTTGGGTGCCCCATATAGGGGGCCCACCATGAGGGACCTCCACCTCCTCCTCTAGCTCCTTTTTTCCATGGTGAAGACCCTCATTTTCAAGAGGATGAGGGTGAAAATCAAAGTATGGAGCATGTGAATCATTTTCATGATAATTCCAAATGAGCTCCCAATCACTGTGACGAAAAAATTAAGTAGGTGCAAAATTAATTGGGTGACGTCTTCAACGCCATGAAGGCATAAGGACCCAAGAGAGTGGACTACCTCGTAAGGTGAACAAACACACCTTTCAAGCCTGGCGTGGCAAACTGCCCACTTCCTTGAAAATTCAAGATGTCGTCCGTCGAAACCTTTGACGATACGAAGGATCCACTGGACCACCTCGAAACTTATAAGACCTTGATGTAGCTGCACAACATCCCTGACGAAATCATGTGTAGAGGGTTCCCAACCACCTTGAAGGGATCCGCTCGGCAATGGTTTGGTAAGCTTTCCCCAACCTCCATTGGCTCCTTTGTTGAGCTGGGCAGGTCTTTCATGTCGCACTTCATTGGAGGACACCACAACTAGAAGCCTGCCACACACTTGCTCAACATAAAAAAAGACCGAGATGAGAGCCTAAGGAGCTACCTCACTCTCGTTTTAATAATGAGATCCTTCAGGTCAAAGAGAAGGATGGAAAGGTCAGCATGACCATCTTCTTGGGAGGCTTCCGTTCATCAAGCTTCCTCTTCTCCGTAATGAAGTGCCCACCGAAGAGCATGCCAGAGTTACTAGCAAAGGCTCAGAAATACATGAACGTTGAGAACATTACAAGGGCCAGACGAGATAAGTCCTCTAGAACTGGGGAGAAAAGAAAGGAAAGAGACAAGGACGACAAGAAGGAGAGTAAGAACAAGCGCAACAGGATAGAGAAGGTACCTACCAAAAACTGGCTTGGTCTGGCTCCCCAAAGAGATTGACAAGCCTTCACTCCCCTCAACGCCGCTGTTGGGCACATCCTATTTCAGATCCAAGATGACCTCACAATAAAGTGGCATGGGAGGATAAAGTCTCCTCCAAACTACAAGAACTCGAATAAATATTGTCGCACTCGTCACTATCATGGCCATGACACCAATGATTGCTACGACCTCAATAGATAAATTGAGGAGATCATAAAACGTGGTCACCTTTGCCAGTATGTTTCTGAAAAAGGTCAAGCGCTGCCACTACCTCACAATCAAGAAGACTAGCAACCCATTAGAGAAATCCACACCATCTCTAGAGTACTAGAAGAAGGAGCAGAATCACTATTTGCCATGAAGGCCCACGCTAGGAAAGCGAGGCACCTCGACAAACTATACCCAGCCAAGGCGTCCAAGCATGGAAATAGTGAGGTCATATTCTTCTTAGACAAGGACCTGGAAGGAATTCAACACCCCCACAATGACCCTTTGGTGCTCACTATGACCGTCGCCAACTTCCAAGTATGAAGAATCTTGGTGTATAGCGGCAACTCTGTAGATATCTTATTTGTAGAACCTAGGGGTGTAACTTGGGTAGGGCAACCTGAGGCCAACCCAAAAAAATTACGACTTAGGCAAGAGTTTTTAATATTTGGGTTGACTTTAGGTCAAAAAATCTCAACTCGAATTCAATTTGGGCGGGTCTCGAGTTCTCGGGTTGAACCCGAATTACTATTATATAAATATAATTTTATAATTTATTCTAGGATTAATCTGATTCTCAACTCAGTCTGTGCAGTGTTCTGTATAGTTGCGGTTGCATTGAGTTCTTAATATTATAGTTTTTATATTAAAAACTTAATTGAAGTTGTTAGTTGTTAAATTATTTGAATATTATGTAATATATGTATCAGGTTTAGAACATTAACATGAAAGTAGCCCGTAAAGTAACCCAAAATCAACCCGAAATCACTAACCCGAATTCAACCCATGATAGGATTAGGGTTAGGGTTAGGGTTCAAGATTATATACCTAGGGTTGGATTAGGGTTGACTGTCCAACCCGCCTAACCCGCCCGAGTTGCACCCCTAGCAGAAGCCTATGACAAGCACAACTTAGGCAGAGAAAGATTGCAGCCTATCAGGTCTCCCCTCATCGGGTTCTCAGGGGAAAAGGTGTATCCCCCATTACCTTACCGGTCACTATTGGCGCAGCACCTCGGAGCTCCACAATCATGGTCAACTTCCTGGTGATAGACTGTCCTTCGGTCTACAACATAATCTTAGGGCAACCTTCTCTCAACACCCTAAGAGTTGTACCCTTCACCTACCATCTCATCCTCTGTTTTTCAATCTCGAACGGAGTCGAAGAGGTCCAAGGATTCTAGGTAGCTGCAAGAGAATGTTATGTCTCCTCCATGAAGACAAGGAAACCACAAGAGGCCCTACAAGTAAAGGTCCTCGACCCAAGGGATAATGCCACCGTACAAAGAGGAGAACCAATCAAGGAGCTCACCACAGTGGTCTTAGATGAATAGCACCCAAACAGAAAAGTGTACATTGGCTCTTTCCTTTCTGAAGATCTAGTCCACCAACTAATAGACTTTTTGAGGCTCAACATGGACGTTTTTGCATGGTCACATGCAAACCCTGAGGTCGCCACCCACCACCTCAATGTTGACCCTCACTACAAACCTGTTCACCAAAAGTTAAGGGGTGCCTCCACTAAAAAGGCCCAAGTGATGTACAAGGAGGTGGGAAAGTTGACAGAAAACGGGGTGGTCAGAGAAGTGACATGTCCTGAGTGGCTCTCAAATTTGGTGATGGTGACTAAAACTAATGGAAAGTGGTGTCTCTGCGTCGAGTTTACTGAGTTCAACAAGGTGTGCCCAAAAGATAGCTACCCACTACCACGAATTAACCTCCACATCGACGCCACCATAGGACATGAATTGCTCACCTTCCAAGATGCATATTCTGGATACAACCAGATTAGCATGCACCCCCAGACCAGGAGAAGACATCATTTATCACTCCAAACGAGATCTACTTCTCCAGGGTCATCCTCTTCGGGCTGAAAAACGCAAGAGGAACTTATCAACGACTAGTTTACAAGATGTTCCAGTCACAGATCAGGAAAAAAATGGAGGTAAAAAGTCTCGCAACAGTAGACCACATTGACTACCTCCAAGAAACTTTCAACATTCTCAAGTCGTACTGCATGAAGCTAAATCTTGAACATTGTGCATTTGGCATAGGCTCAGGAAAGTTCCTAGGCTTTATGGTCAACTAGAGGGGAATTAAAACAAACCCTAACAAGATCAAGGCCATCCTCGATATGAAGTCCCCCTCCTCAACCAAAGAGCTCCAGTGCCTTAATGGGAGAATTGTAGCATTTCACATATTTGTATCTAAGTTTGCAAACAAATGCCAACCTTTCTTCAAGATTCTTTGAAAAACCTTCAAGTGGGGACCTAAGGCGGAGGAAGCCTTTCAAAAGCTTAAATCCTATTTGGCTACGACTCCCCTCCTCTCATATGCTACACCAGGCTAGACATTATATTTGTACCTCTCTTCTTTCCCGTCAGCAGTAAGTTTTGTCCTCATCAGAAATCACGATGGAGTGAAAAAACTCATCTATTATGTGAGCAGAGAATACCGAGGAGCAGCAATAAGATATTTGGGGCTAGATAATCTTGTGCTCGCCTTCATCTCGACAGCAAGGGCCTACGACATTATTTTTAGAGTCACACTATCGTTGTGATTACAGACTGGCCTCTAAAGAGAGTCTTGGAAAAGCCAGATGTATTCCGGAAACTCCTTAAGAGGACAGTAGAACTGGGTGAGTTCGATATCCAGTATCAGCCAAGGGTGGCCATCAAAGCACAAGTCTCGACAGATTTTATTGTTGAGCTTACACTAGCAGAGAGATCAATGAGCCCACCACACTTTAGACATCGAACCAAGGCATGTAAAATAATTTGACACTCGACAAGGACACCCAGGCGCCCAAACCACGCGTCTAGACACTCCTAGGATCCTAGACCTCCACCTCAGGCGCCCAGGCACACTTAGGCACCTAGACATCCATCCCATCAGCCCAAGCACCCCCAAGAGCCCATGCCTGGAGCCTAGGCACCCCTAGGCATCCAGCCTAGCGCCCAGGCTCCCACGGTGATCCTCGAGCTCTCCTCTCTACCTCTCTGAAAGTTCTGCGTGGTCGATTCCTAAACCAATAAAGGAGGTGGAGCAGGCCTAAACTTGATCATCTCCGACGGCACTCTCATCAAGTATGCAGTGAAGCTCCACTTTACTGCCTCCAACAATAAGGCAAAATACGAAATCATCCTCTTTAAATTAAGATTGGCAACTGAACTAGAAGCCCAGCACCTCGTCACTTACAGTAATTCTCAACTGATAGTTAATCAAGTAAATAACCAGTTCGAAGCAAAATGAGTCAAAATGCAGGAGTACCTCAGCATTGTGAAAAGCTTGATCACGAAGTTCCAATACTTCTAGATCTGTCACATCTTGAGAGATGACAACATGGTCGCAGATGCACTCACCAGGCTCGCCTCAACTTCTAAAGTCCCTCCAGGACCAATATTCATTAGTCATCAGTCCGAACCAAGCAAGTTAGACGTAGAAACCACAAACATCAAATGTGCGTTCACTCAATTAAACTAGATGACCTCGATAAGGGCATACCTCTACGAGGGTATATTGTCAGATGATCCCCTCAAAGCTAAGAAGCTCAGGTTGAAAGCTTTCAAGTTTACTATCTTACAAGATACCTTATACAAGAAAGGCTACTCTTTATCATTGATGTGGTGTATTTCACCCGAATAAGCTCATTATACCCTGTGGGAGATCCATGAAATGATTTATGGGAATCACTTAAGAGGATGCTCCCTGTCCCACAAGGTGCTCAGACAAGGCTACTTCTAGCCTAGCATGATGAGGGACTCTCAAGAGTTCGCCAAGAAGTGTGACAAGTGTCAGTGCTTCGTCACTGTGCCCAGGTAGCCACCAGAGAGAGCAGACAACCATTACGAGTCTGTGTCCCTTTTCCAAATGGAGCATCGACATCGTAGGCCCCCTACCTATGAGCAAAGGAAAATGTAAAGTTTGTAATGGTCCCAATTGACTACTTCAAAAAGTGGGCAGAGGTCGAACCCTTAGTAAAGATAACAAATGCAAAGGTGAAAGATTTTATCTGGAAAAACCCGGTCTACCACTTCAGGACACCCCACGCCATTCTCAGCGACAACGCTAAGCAGTTCGAAAATAAGCTCCTGAACTTCTTTTGCTCCGACCTTTAGAAAAAATAGCCTTATTCCAGCCCTGTACACCCGCAGGCAAATGGAAAAGAAGAAATCATGGTGAGAATTTTGTTACACAACCTAAAGACAAGGCTCAAAAGAACGAAGGATTTTTGAGTCGACAAACTCCCATTTGTATTATGGGACTATCAAACCACACCAAGAGCTCCAACTGGAGAAACACCTTTTTACCTCACCCTTGGAATCGAGGTTGTCATCCCTGTGGAGATAGGGGTGCATTCATTAAGGGTCCAACACCACAACCCTACCACTAACGAGAAAGGACCCCGCATCAATCTTGACTTGATAGATGAGGCAAGGAAGATGGTTGTGGTCCGCAACGCAAAGTACAAACGCCGCATGGCAAAATATTACAACTCGAGGGTGAAGTCTAGTTCCTTTCAACCTGGAGACTCAGTCTTCAAGAAAGTGATCCTCGCCACAAAGGATTCATGTGAAGGAAAGTCGGGACCAAATTGGGAAGGACCCTACCTCATAACAGAAGTGGTGAGGCCAGGCACCTTCAAGATCCATAATCTCGAGAGGAAGGTCTTACCCCATCCATGGTATGCTGAGCAGTTGAAGAGCTACTACCAATGACACCTTGAGAGAGAGTCGAAGTAGTAAAGTTGGGAAACTTGATTTTATTTTTTGTACCTTTTAGGGGTTATTACACAATATTGCTTGACATAAGCAATGAATGAATAAAATATTTTACATTTTACTCTAAGAAAAAGATTTTGCTTTTTTATATTCAATTTTAAAGGAGTATCAGTGGCAAAAAATCAATTTTTACAAAAGTAAGGCTACAGACTACTTTTCTAAAAAAAATTAAAAGTTCCCAGCATTCTAACTACTCTCATGGTTGTCCTCCTCTTCCTCCTCCTCATTATCATCATCATCCTCAGCATCATCAGAGCCTCCTTCACCATCATCAATAGCTTTAGTAGGCACGAAGCCTAAAAAATCAATATCAAGGAAAGAAGCAAAAATCTTTCTCCATAGCTCCTCATAACCATCAATAAAAGGCATCTGCAAGGCCATTCTCCAAGTCACTCTTAGCCATGGTAGCCCTCTCCTCAGCTCAGAAAGCTCTCTCGTGAGCTGTCTTCATCTCTGTTTTTAAGCAGGCAATCTTTCTGAGTGTGGCCCTCTCATGGCCCTCCACAAGCTCAGCCTCTCTTAGCGCGACCATCTCGCGGCCCTCTACAAGCTTAGTCTCTCTGAGTGTGGCCCTCTCACGGGCCTCCACAAGCTCAACTTCTCTGAGCGGGTCCCTCTCACGGGTCACCGAAAGCTTAGACTCAATCTTAGTTGCCCTCTCATGAGTTGTCACAAGCTCAGCCTGAAAAATCCTATTAGCAGCTTTGAGCTCGGCAATCCTCCTCTTAGCAATAAAAAGCTCATTTTGCACAACCTCATGATTGTAAAAATGGGCCCTTGAAAATAAGCACACAGATGCAGTTGAAGCCTGAGGAAAAACAAAAGGCAAAGAATGTCAGACGCATAAGGAAGGACAGGAAAAAGTGAGATAATAGACCCTTACCTGAGCCCAACCTTCAAGAAATGTGTTGATAATTCTCTTGGTGCCCAGAGTACTAATCTCTTAAACTTCAAGCGAAAACACAAATCTCTCAAGTCTCTCCCTAATGACTCGTGGGTTGCCTAGCATGGGACCAGTCCGAATTGGTGCCCCTGTAGAAGGTCCCACAGAAGGAGTGGATGAACGGGGGGCAAAAGATATGATCGACAGAGGAGTCTCTAGAGTAGCGCTCACAATCGAATGAGTCATCGACAGAAGAGGCACCGTTGGAGGGGTCTCTTGATGGGACCACACCCGAGGCACCACTAGTGGGGTTGTTTGAGGAAAACCCACCTCGAGTAGCACCATTGAAGAAATCACTTAGGAGGCATCACTCATCCTCGCCACCTTAGGAAAAGGAGTGCTCCTACTAGAATAGTGGGACACTACCACCTTTATATCCACTGCAAAAGCAATAAAGTGTTGTCGAGATGAAAAACACCAAGTAGAGGAGAAAAGTACAAGAGAATCAAAATACCCTTTCTTTTCAAGGAGGAACTACCTAATCTTGGAGAGGGTTCACCATCCCTGACACCTACCGAAGGGGAAACACTGACTCCTCAATCCCTGAGCATGAGAGCTCCAAAGTCCCTTATAGGATGTGCCTTCATAGCCTGCAGTTTTCACTCTTGGTCCTTGAAGAGCACAGGAGAACCTACAAGGAATATGGTGAGTACACAACCTATAAGGAATGTGATAAGATAAGGGTGAGTATATAGGGCATACCAACTTTATTCGGAGCACCCCATCGTCTTGCTACCAATGCCTTATCAGCATCTGAAACCCACTCTCCTCCGACGAACATGAAATGAGACATCCAACTATGATAGTTGGAGAGCAGTACAGTAATCAACTTGCCTCCCCTCGTAGTAAAATAGTACCAGCCTCGATTAGGAGCAGAAGTCTCACTCAAGTAATAAGCTGCGTAAAACTCGTCAGGAGAGGCATCCTCATGGTGCACCTTCCACTACAATACCAAGAAACCCAGTAAAACTCTCCAATCGTTGGGCACCAACCGCCCAGGTGTCAGTGAAAAGTAATTCAAGATACGGCAAATGGGAGAAGACATTGGGAACTTGAGCTCAGCGTCAAGCATCTCCTCATAGACGGTAATGTCTCCAGAAAAGTCATCACAAGTGGGCTCACACATCTCAGCTCAACAGGACAACATAGTTGGAGGAATGTGGTAAACGGAGACCACTCGTAAAAATATCAGTGTCTGTATTTAAAGTGCTAGAAATAGTACTCACTTTAGACCCATCATCATCGAAAGATGCCTTGTCTCGGAACTTTATGTTGTGAAAACGTGAAGAGTTGCCTGAGCCACTACCGTAGAGGCCCTGAGGAGTCTGATTTTGACAAGCTACACTTGGAGGAACCGGATCATCACCACCAAGAGTGCCCGACACCAAAGGGGACTCACCCAAATTGCCCAACACCAAGAGGGCTCGCCCGTACTGTCTTGCACTAAGGGGTGCTCGCCCAGCCCCTCGTGTGTGCCCAGGGCATCACGCCTACTCTGCTCGTTCAACTCCTTGCTCTTGTCTAGCGCTCCCAGCACAGAAGGCGCCCATAGTTACTCCCCTCCATGCTCGCCCCAACTGTCCAGATCAACAGAGCCCTCCGCGTCACTTGCACGTATTGCACGCGCCTCTCCGCAACTGCCTTTGCTCACCTTCTTATACACAAGGGCATTTCACCAACACAATTACAAGGGCGCCCAGACAATTAGCCGCTTGCCCAGCCTCGGTGGCATGGTCTTCTCGCTCAGCAAGCTCCCCTCCATGCTCACCCAAGTTGCCTAGGTCACCTAGGCTATCCCTCAAGTCATCACGTATGCCTAGGCCCTCCTCTGTAAGGACAAAAGGTAGTTGTAGGCCTCCTTTGTGCAATCAATCAGCTCGCCCACCTAGCACGCGTGCCTCATCTGGATGGGCGTCTCTCCCACTTGGGCCACCTCCTCCATCTCCTACTCATCCGCCTGGACCACTTGCTCTCCTCCATCATCGCCAAAATCGCCCAGATCCACGTGAAGAATGCGCCCATAAGGCTGCTCACCCAGTAGGTTGTTCGCCGAGTAGGCTGCTCACCCAGGCCACTCTTCTCGGCTCCCTACTCTTCTTCTCCAAAGATCTCTTCAAGTTCTCCACCAAGATTCGCAGATCTCTGCACATCTCCATCCATAGTCACCATTGTTCAAGATACTCAATTCAAGAACCTCACCTCTTAGTTCTTGGAGGATTTCAAAAAAAAAAACTCTACCTTCTTCTCTCATGATTGTATGAAATGGAAAGAATAAAGGAGGAGTTTCCTATTTAGAGCCTAGGGGTTTTTGAAATCCTATTAAGGGAAGGGAAAAACCAAAAGGCCCAATTTATAACCCAGGGCTCTTCAAAAATCCAAAAAGGAAACTGAAGGAGAGAGTTTACATAGCTAAAGGAGTCTCACAAGCAAAAGAAGTCTACTGGGAGGAAGGGAGTAGCCAATTAAAAGGAGTTTTCAAAAAAAATGGATTTAAAAAGGGTTGCACACTATTTTGACCGTGACTTTTGATCTATAACTCCAAATGGGCCTCATAATATGTCGAATCAAAGCTCTCAGTGATCCTTACAAAACTCATTGTCTTCTACGGTGAAAGACATTATTAAAAGCCCAAGAAAAGCTTGGAAGCATGTGTATTGGCCTCCTGAAGTTTTTCCAATCTTGTCATTTAGTCGAAAATTCAAACTCAACTGAATGCCCTCCTTTCAAAGTTCCATTAAACGCATGGCATTGGGGGGAAAATAATGGGTCAAGCCCAAGGGCCCAACTTATGTTATAAGCTTGGTTTGAGTTTATAGTCCAAATCCAACCCAATGAGGTTCACCTCAGTCAAACTAATCAGGTTTGAGGAACTACATCAGCAGGGAGCATGCAGGTCATTCACGAGTCTTAATCTCGCTACCTTGGAAAGAGTCAACTCAGACCTCATCCTTTGACCGAATCTCATGGAGAGCACGTAACTGCCTTGCCCATTTAGAAGAGGTCACCATATCCATTAGATTAGCTATTTACTTACTATTAAGTAGTCCCAATCAGTTATAAGGCGCCTGTAAATTGTATGCCCCACCAACACTTGGGGGCATCACAGTCAGTCAAGCACAACTCTCTTTTTCCACTCAAAGCTTGTAACTCTTTACTCTCCCACACTTGAGTTAATAAAATACCTGGCGACCCTAGCCATTCAAAGTAAACGTAGGTCACGTTGACCGAACTATTATAAACCTTGTCTTTCTTTCTCCACTTATTTACGGCATTTATTACTATTACTTGACATGTGGTGTACAAACTCAGCTTGTGCATCATCATCTTTCATCCAATTTTGGACAAAGATTAGAATTTCATTATTTTCCCACCTACGTGATCCAAAAGTTTATATTTTCATGAAAACTGAAACGAACTAGTAATTAAATATTAAAATCTTCAAGTTTCAACGTATTTCGAGTTGGTTTAGTGTGTTTTCACTTTCCACAAATGTTTTAGAAATAAATTTTCTATTTTTTCCTCTAGATCTATTATCTATACTACTATAAAAAGTGAGGATGAGTGAAAAACTTTTATTTGACAAAATTAACCCTATAAAAACAACTAATGCCACTTATATCTTACTTTCTCATAGATTGCTTATAATTTTCTTTTTGTTGTCCATACTATTCTTAAAAGTGGCTTAACACAAAAAACTTTTGATTACCATTTTTTTCCTTCAACAATTCTACAATGCCTAATGTCTCTCCAAATTCCAACGGATGTGGACTGCTATAAAATTCCACCTCCTCTTATTCTATTTTAATAGTGTTGATTAGTCACATAAATTATCTCAATTATAACGTACAACGCTTTAGAGATTGATCCAACTGACTCTTCTTCAAAACCATTAACTCCCGCCATCATACTTTACATCTCTCTCCCGCTCTCTCCAGTTCCATCATCTTCAGACTCCTACTTCTTGTCTTTCTCTCCACAGTTTGAACTGATCATCTCCCATATCTTTCTTTGTCACTCTGAAATTAACTCGCCTTTTACGTCACCTATGATTCTCATGGGTTGTATGCATCCGATGCACCTCAAAAGTCAGGTAAAATATATAATTCACTTTAGTGTTTGTACTTTCAATTTTTGAATATTCTAAAATCTCTGATAATAATCGATATCTAATGTATCTCTATTTTGAGATATAAGATGAGCATTAATTTATTCATTTTGTAGAAAAATTTCGTTATCTATTACCGCTCTATTTGAGATCTTTGCTGAGCATTCATCTTACTGTTTTTTGTTCTAAAGGTGTTCAGATCTGTCCTATTAAAGCCATTGATTCTATCACTTGCTTATTTCATTTATGTATGAGCATTATTTGGTTCTTATCGACTGGGAATTATAGTAATCGTTTGAGGTATTATAGGTTGTGGTTCACAGATACAGCTGCATCGATTTCATTTAACAGGTTTGTTATGTACACAAAATAGGAATCAATCGATAAATTGATGCATTCTTCAACAGTTCTCTCTTTAACTTGTTTACTTGAGCTTATTTTCAGATTTTGTTGCTTGTACGGATGTGTGTGAGAATTATTGTGTAGACTGTATATGGAGGTAAGAATTATATAAGGCAACTAAATTTTCACGGAGTCAATAAATCGTAGAAAAGAAAGGTTCTCCGTGAAGTAAGGTTCAGGTTTTGCATTTCTGTTTTTATTTTTAAACATGAAGAACCTACTTGTAGTGTTTTTGAATGGTTTACATTATCTAAGGTGTATTAGCAAATTTGAAATTTGAATGTTTTTTGGGGTTGCACGTAGATTTATAAATTGTCTATTGCTTTATAAGTTTATGTTTGAATTAGATTATGGTACAGGCTCATTTAGTGTTGAAATTTTGGTTATTAAAGATGGTGAACATTAGAAAAACGTGCGAGACAAAGGATCTTGTGTTTGTACAAAGTTCGTCCACTTATATTTCAAGCAAAGGCTTTTGAAGTTTGCCAATAACAAATGAAAAAATGCCGATCATCATCTATACCAAGAAAAAGAAAGGCATAAAATGATCTTCTAATTCTTCCATTGTATGTTAACTTGTATATGTGATCTCAACATAAAAGTAAATTTTCTTTGGCATGTTGATGTGTCTATGCTTCTACTCATTGTTCTAATTTTCTTCATTCATGTTTGTCTCTCTACTACACAATTCTCTAATTTTACTTTATAACTTACATTTGGGTCATTCAATTCATATGTACTATTTTCTTTTACCTTAAGCACTCATCGGACAAAAGTAATTTTGTGTTCTCATCACTTATATGATGTGGACAAAAAATTTAAAGCAATTATATCATATGCTCATTTATTTAACATTCTCATCCAAATAAGTTTTGCCAAAAGTATTAGAATTCACAAGTTGTTTGAAACATTCGGAGAATGTGTGATGGTAGCATTATTTGAAAGGAAAAGGCAAATGCCCTATTCCTAAGCAATTAAGCAGTTGAGAGGCTGATGTCAGGAGCGAATGGATGAGGTTTGATTTCTTATCAGTCTTTACCTTCTGCCAAAATATCTTCTTAGAGGTCACCTTTTGCAGAGATCAATAGAAATACAACAAACACACATTAGATTGAAGGAGAGACTGGATAGTTCAAACTTGTTGAATTAGTTCAGTGAGCCAGAAAGATATTTGATTATGAACAAGGAAAATTTAAAAGAATTCAACTTTTTTCAATTTGGAATTCTGAATCTTTTGGAACTTGGTTGAAATTAGGACACATTAATACATTGAAAAAATTTGATCATCCATAATCATCATTGATTTTGATTTAATGTTCAGTTGTAGATTTGTAACCCAAGAAATGCAAGCTTTGATGCGGGTAGGTCCTTTCTATCTGAAAATATCTACTCCTCCCATAACACTATATAATAATGGGCATGAAGGTGAAGAACATCTCGGGGATAAAACATGGATTTATAAGTCATGAATTTGACAAATTTCCTCTCCATTTTTAAAATTTTTGAGACTTGTGCTTTTGACTTACGACCATTGTTTTCATTAGTTGGCTGATGCTTCCATTGCCATCCTTTTCCTCTTCTTCTTTTTTTGTGGTTCAAATTGCTTGCAGGATTTCAAAAGCCTTGGAAAAAAAGGTACCTAAAAATAATATACCATTGATTTCCTTTCGAGAAGGCAGCCCTTTGCCTTATATCTATGACACTTCGACTAGGGCTAGGTAAAAAGTAATACCTGTTTAAATTCAACTAAAGTGTCCTGAGATCCTTGTGCTTCTGTGGTCATATTCAACTATCATTTTATATTCCATGATATGGCTTGTTCACAGACATTGAACACAAAAATATTCAATCTACAATAAATATGTCAATTATAAATTATTAAGGAGTTAGAAGTCGAATTATAAGGCTTTCCCCATTCTTGTCTGTTTCACATGACTCATTCACCAATTTAATGTTTAGACCCTATAAATTCTTGAGTAATTCTAAATCTTCAGTGCATACGTCTCTCTCACCTACCGACAAAACAAACCAACCCATCTGTCTCCAATAAAAAAATATTGGGTTAATTGCACTAGAGATCTCCAAAATATGTAATTTATCTCATTGTGGTATTTAATGTTTCAATTGCATCATATTGGTCCTTGAAGTATTGAATATGTTTTTATATGGTCCCTCAAACAGACATTGTCCAAATTGCTAACGATTTTTTATCATAAACTTGTCACATGATACTTAAATATGAACAAAAAAAATAATTTGGATAACACTTGACCAAATTTCTATCCAAATTTTGGTTAAATATCTTACTAAATTACACAGTTTTGATTATGAGTTATCTAAATTTTGGTCAAAAGCTACACATATTACACATTTTTTTTATCAAGAGCTACCCAAATTTTGTTTAATAACTATCAAAATTATTTTTTGTTCATATTTAGCTATTAAGTTACAAGTTTATGATAAAAAACGTTAGTAATCTGAACATTATTTTCTTGAAAGACCATATAGAAATATATTCAATACTTTAGGGACCAAAATGATGCAATTGAAACATTAGGGACCAAAATGAGACACACTCTATACTTTAGGAACCTCTAATACAATTCAACCAAAAATATTTTTATTTGGCATTCTGCTTCTTTTTCTTGGGGAGGTATGCAATTACCTTATTTATTGCCTCAATTATGTTGTGTATTGTGTGTGTGTGTGAATGTATCACTGATCTTGGTTTGCTAGATAGATCTAGAGTTTTATTCAACACATTTTTCTTCTTTGCGGCTAGAGTTTCATGTGCTTGACAATTGAAGATATTGAAAGGCAGTACATCTATTAATTTATTTGTTATATTTTCTGAATTTTCCTGTACATATGGCTTTTATTAGTTTTGTATTCATATCGAGATTGATTATATTTTCATTAGTTGTTCTAATGTTGAAAATAAGCTCTCTCTTTTTTTTAATTCTCAATTATGATTTTGGAATTATAGTGAAATTTATTCAAGTGTTGTGTATATAGTATCCTTTATAATCAGATTGTATCAAGAATGATTACGAAGATCTTAATATTGAACAGTCTCATAAGTGGCTAAAGTGCAACCTATATTTGAAAATTGAACTTTTCCAAAGTTGTTTGTTGTACCATCAATTTGTATATGTTTTTAACAGATTATGAATCATTGTTTGTCAATGCAATATCTTGTTACACCTTGCTCTTTATATTTTATGGTCTGGAGAGTTCACCATTCTATTAGATGTTTTGAATCATGTTAATTCTACATTTTTAAAGAATATAACTATTAAAAAATAGTTCACGTGCAACGCACGTGTGCATCAACTAGTTCTTCTTAAAAGTCTCAAAAACTTACACAATTTTTAGTTGTCTGACACTATGCAATGAAATGAAGTTTTGATTCTTGATTTTGAAAACTGATTGGCAATATCAATCGCCACATGAAAGACATGCTTGAGGCACTCAGAAACAAGGACAAAAAATCGAAACCACCAATTCATATGATGAAGCACATGCAAAATCGTCAACCACCAATTCAATCGTTTAATCTTGATGAAAAAAATTAGATCATCAACCAATTGCAAATCGTCGACCATAGAATTCTACAATACTCCTCCAACTGGTTGCATCTAGAGGATCTCCAATTTAAAAATGGTGAAACTTAAGTAGTTATATACTTCAACACGTTCTCATATATGTGGGTTAGTTTTTGGACCACTACCTTGCCAAACAATTTCCGTCAGTTTCTTGTTGTTCAAATGCCTCCCATAACCACATGTGTCACTAAACACACCTACTTAGCAATGTAGCCCTAGGGCTAGGCCACTAAAGGTGGCCACATAAGGCTCCCACATTTTAAGGATCCCAAAAAAATTGAAAACTTTGGAAGTCGGTATAAAATTTTTGAATGAATTGAGCTAAACTACATTAAGGAAACTTATTTGTTCCTAAGTGCATTTTTTGGAAAAAGATTAAAAAGCATTTATTACTCCATTACGCTCTCTCTATTACTCTCTCACTCTCTCTTCCCTATTTTCTCTCTTTCGCTCTCTATCTATCCCCTATTTTTTTCTCTCTCCCCCATTGATAATTTATTTTTTATCAAATATATAAAGATATGATTTAATTTTTTAATCTTCCTCTCCTATTTTCTCTCTCATTCTCTCTTCCCCTATTTTCTCTCACCGTTACTCTTTCTCTCCTTATTCTCTCTCTTTTTTTCTCTCTCTATGTATATATACATTAACACTACAATAATACAATTACACTAATCAGTTATATTAATTAATTATAATTTCCCTATAATGTACCAAATAGTTACTCATATGTTTTAATAAACCAAACAGTTACACCAAACAATTGAGCAATGCTATTGGGACATAATTTATGGACATAATTTTGGGGACATAATGAGTTGTCACCAATAAAATGATAATGAATTCATATAATGCTACAATGGGGCCCATCATTAAATATATTTCACTATCATTTCATTTGTGACAACTCATTATATCCCCAAATTATGTCCCCAAATTATGTCCCTCAATTATGTCACAATAGCATTAGTGCAAGTAATTACCTGAAATTACAACACCAACTCAATTTTTTATTCAGTTGTTTACACAAATTAAATAATTACACCATTTAGTATCACGCTCATGCTTCAAGGGATTGAGTACGAATTTAGAATTGCCTTGTCTCTTCGAGTGTAGACAAGGGGTTCTATTCCAAAGACGGGTCCACTAGTTATTGAGGTTTTAAAGGTGGTGTGGTGGTCAAAGGAGGAGGAAGAACAGTTGGTAGAGTCTGGGAGCATAATGAATATCATGGTGGCACTTAACATTCTACTTTGTCTTTGTCTCCAGATTCACCACCCATCCTCGACAATGATCCATAACCACTTGCTCAGTTTAGATAGAGGGATGTGGCAGAGGGTGATATTGTTGAGGTCAATCGATAGTGGCAGATGTCTGGGATAACTTTAGGGGGCAATTAATGGGACATGGATCGTTACTCCTATCACCAAGTGACACGTACACATGAAACAACCAACATTAAGAGCATACGATGCCCCAAGGAGACCAGACTGCGCTCATCTAGAGTCCCTCAGTGCTCGTACAATCCCCTAAGGAACGATTAGCCTTAGACATGAACAATAAATGACAATCAGACATACAAACCCATTGATGCGACATGTAATATGGAATGATTAGGTGTGTCGTCATACTCCATATTAGGAGCCACACCAGATCCCTAAATAGCCAATTGAAAGTATGACCCTTTTGACGAGGATTGTTTGGGAGGGGCATCATATAATAATCAGAACACATCTCATAAATACTCGACATGACTTATTAAATGCTTGCAAATTCCGTTAAATGTCCAAACGAGGTTCATTAAATGCTTGGTCCATTGAGCATCGTAATCATTACAACATTTGATCCCGAGAGATAGTCGACTGATTACAACATTTGATCCCGAGAGATAGTCGGCCTCCCCTTATCCTAGTAAATGAACGGCATGAGGGGGATAGTAACCACTAATTATTTGCCCCTAAGGGTGTGTACGACCTGCCGAATTGATGTGACTCACAAGGTGTCATGTCATCACTTCTCAAGGTATAAATGACTTAAAGGGTTGTGTTTCAAGTACGCAAGTAAAACCCAGTTTATATAGTACTCTCAATCCTATCAACCTGAACATCGACTGAGTTAGCCATTGAAGGGTGGACACTTCTCTGGCCCCTTCTAACCTCGTTCTTTGTTACAAGAATCTCATCTCGTTTAGTCAAGTGTTGCAATGTCAAATATTGCAAATTTTTGAATTGAAAGTAAATTTGCAAAAGCAGTAGGACAATGAAGGATATTATTTAGTTTAAAATGAGAATCGAGAGTAGAGATGGTGTTCAAACCAGTATTGGCAATTGGTAAACCTGTACCATTACCAGCAGACACATCTTCATTACCTTGATAGGTTGATGCAAGAGAGAGATTTTCAAGATCTGCAGTGATATGATTGGTCGCTCCACTATCTGTATACCATGGTTGTGGATTCATTGGAGTATTGATGTGTGCAACCATTGCTATGAGTTAAGAGGGAGGATGCCAACCATAATAAGAAAAGTCCATTCTGTTATAGCAGTTAATGGCTAGGTGATTCAGTTTTCCACAAATTTGGCATGTTATCTGGTTGTTGTTGAAGATGGTAGGTGACCTACTGTTTGCAGACGATTGTGAAGGACCATTGCTAGAGTGACATCGTTGATTCTGATTCTGTGATTGAGCTTTGTTCTTATTGTAACTAGAATGCTTTGGTTTGTGACTGTGAAATTGATTTGAGTTGGTACATGGCTTGGACATATAGAAAGCAAATCCACTTGTCTCTATTTGTAGAGATTGGTTTTAAGACTCAAGCATTAACTCATAACTAAGAAGTTCTACTTGGAAGTCATCAAGATATAATGGATTGTCACGAATCACAATTAAAACAGATGCCACAAAGGGATTATAAACTAGGGAAAGCCCACCGATTATGAACGACATAAGATCATCGTCATTAACAAGCTTACCAACAACTGCAAGTTGATCAGCCCAAGATTTTGCAAGTTACAGATATTCAAGCTGGAATGTGAATCTTGACGAGGTTCTAAAATTGCTTTTTGATTTGATTAATGAGTGATCGAGACTATGAAGCAAAATGATTTGCCATAGAGCTCCACACTTGATAGGTTGTATTCAACCCATAGATAGTGGAATGAATATTGTCTAACAGTGTAGCATTTAGCCAACTTAATATATATTGATCATTTTTTTTCCAGATAACAAAGGTTGGATTGATACTGGAAGTTTCTTTTTCTTCAGAATCAACAAGAAACTTTAAGGGCATGGTTCTGAACCATCAACAATACCTAATAAGTCGTGGCGGCAAAGGACTAGTAAAAATTGTGAAACCCATAACAGATAGTTTGACCTATCAAGCTTTATAGATATGATATGGGCAATGTTTGGAATGATAAAGCTTAAGTTACTGGACTCAGCCATTGAAAAAGAATTCGTCAAAGGGTGTAAACCAACATGCTCTGATACCATAAAAGATTTGGCAGCCTAGCAGTGGCTGTGATTTCATATTCTATTTATAATACTGAAGGACATGAATTACTCCTTAGAATTAGGAGTTTCCTACACTAGAGTTTTCCTATAAAAATTAAAGTAATTAATTATATACAAAGAGGGAATCTACATTAGATCAAGGAAGCTATTCATCATATGTAGATTTGTCTTCTTGCAATTGAGGAAAATCAATCTTAGATAGCAAATATGTATGGTTAACAATACAACCCCCACCCTCGATTATTGTGAGTGAATAATGCAAATTCTTATAACCTCGCAAATAATCAAAAAACTCTTTTGCGGGTTATCTTATGCATGTTTCAAACCCCTTAGAGAAAAAAAAACTCATTTAAACACTCGTCGATATATATTTGAGTGTATCCCAAGTCCATCACACTCACCCATACAAGAGATAAAATACAACTTTTCAATAACATCCACATATCTCACATTTATAATTCCACAATTATCAAAATATAAGAGAAATTCAACCAACACATGCAAGAGATTGTAAGAAGATTTATCCAATTTTTTCATACTCAAGATATAGGGTTTTTCATCAAGAAAATGTGATTTTGGATATAAATCATATAATTTTTCCAAGAAACAAATTATGTATCGAAAGTAATGTGAAATCAATGTAGATCTATCAGAAATATTGATATAGGAATAAAAAAGTAACATAAATAACTCTAATCCTCAATAAATATATTTGTGAAAGAAACTCTACCATCATGGGCGGAGGGAGGAAAGGGCCAGGGTGGGCACGTGCCCCCACTCCAATTTTTTTTTATTAGTGAGGTATATGTATTATATATTTATGCATATATATTATGTTTGTCCCCCCTCATTTATATTAGGCTCATATTATTTACCCAAAATAATTAAAAAATTAAGCCCATTTAAAACAAAAAAAAAATAAAAAATTTGAGCTCACTATTATCTACCTAAACTTATTAAAAAATCAAATATTTGACATATTACAATCCACTCAAACCTATTAAAAAAATAAAACTTTTAGCCCAACATTAAAACAAAATTTTTAGCACAATATTAAAAACAAAACTTTTGGCCCACCCATCATTAAAAAACAAAACTTTTGACCCACTTGACTAAAACCTATCTTATCTTTTTTTTTTTCCTCCCTGTCTCACACACTCCCAATTGCCTACTGCCTAACCACAAGAAAAAAAAGAAGAAATAAAGAGAAGCCCAACCCATAAGAAGCTCAGTTCCTTGAGTTTTTTTGTTCTTCCTTGCACCGACCTATAAAATTATTTGATATATTATATTTACCCCCTAAATTTATGGAAATTTTAATAATGGTTCTAGTCTTTTTTTTTTTTAATAAATTAGTGGACCACTACCCCCTAAAATAAATATGTTAGTTTTGGATTGAGTCAATGTTTTATTTATATATTAACGAAAAAATAATATTTTTCTCCATCTAACACAATGTTCGTTACTCTTTAAGAATATTTTTTAGTTTTCATTTACCATTTTTTTAGTAATAGTAGCCTATAACCTAAAAAAATACGATTGTATACAAAAAATAAAATGTTGTAACCCAAAAATATTTTAAATTATTTTGAATAGGAAATTTCTCTAAAAAATTGATAATAATCTCAACTAAATTTTGTAACTAAATAAAGAATAATTTTACTACGTGTTGTGATTGTGCGCATTGATAGAAAATTAGTGAAAAATTAATTTATATTTAATTCATATAAAAAATTTAGAGATTTTAAAAAAAATTATATTTTATTAAAATATATAATTAGGCTAAAATGTACTAAAAAAAATATTTTGTGTCTTTTTGTTAAGATTTTGTTTCGGCTAAATAAAAATTGAATTTACTATTTTACAATAATTTAGTGTTGATTCTTACTTTTTTTTCATTCTTGAACTGAGTTTTTTTGTATTAATTTTGGCTAAATATTTTTTCATACCAGTTATATTTTGCCTCCATTATAGATATTCAATGCTCCGCCCCTAGCAATATACATTATGTTTTTGAAATTTTTTTATGTTAAATAAACTTTATATATCAAATATAATATAATAAATATAAATATTATATAGTATGATTGATTAGAAGGAAAAAAGTTAGAGTACATAATAAAAGTGTCCACCCTGAACAAAATTCCTGGCTCCACCCCTGTCTACCATAATCTACTATTAATTGATCCTAATACAATTTGGTGGGATTCAGATGTGTTAATCCTCCAACATCTTACCCTTTTTCCTCCAACATATTAGGTTAGAAAATTGCTAAAACAACCATAAAACACATCTCTAGGGCATCGCGGATCTGATTGTGTAGAATCGTGTACGCGTGTTCGAACGGAGCACTAACATTCAAACAGTCTAGCTTGCGTTCAAACGGAGCATTTGGCGTTCGAACAGGCTATGCTCCCAGAATCTCTTATTTTTCTGTTCAGTTTTTTCGGGTCAGATGCGCATTTGAATGAAGCCTTTCCCATTCGAATGGATTCCAAGATTCTCCAACCTATCCTAATTTCCAAGCAAATTTTGACCCAATTATAAGTCGATTTAGGAAATTTCATTGAATAAACTTTTATATTCCTTGAATTATACTTTCTAATGCCCCAAGAATGCCCTCAATACCTGGGTAAAAAGTTATGACAAAAATATTGACATAGTGTCAAATTCATCCCTACCTAAATTCTCTGCAAAATACGTTTTAACTTTAAAATAATTCAAAACTTCTAACATGTCTCATATCACATTTTTCTAGGTTTCTTGACTTTTGGAATTTAATCTTAACTTTATTTTGACCTAAAAATATTTAAAAACTTTTCTAACTATCATTCTCAAACTTAAACACATCATAAACTAAATTCGACAACAATGCACAAAACTCAAACTTCAAATTCAATAATATTTTAAAATTTTTCTCATTTTATTTATTTTAACATAACTGTTAAAATAATATTATCCTTATCTAATTATTGTACAGAGTCTTACCGTGGTTATTTCTTCGTACCATTGGAATTCTAATTTTTTGAGATTTCCTCTTACTCTACTATTGATGAGTCTTGTTGTTTATTAAATGAGAATTTCCGCACTGATTTTCTTTGACATTGTGTTATGTGCACATTTTTAATATATTTTTATGTAGTATTTGAGATAGTTATTAGAGAGTTAATTTATTAAGTGGATTAGTGGTAGAGTATTTTGTGGGTAGTTCTTAGGTGGTTACTTAGATAATGGAATCATGGGTCAAGTTAGTTATCAAGGTAGTTTTATTATCTTGTATTTAAAGATCTTCCTATGAATTAAATGAATATGTTGAATATTGTATTGAACTTTCTTATAAAGTTTTGGAGATAGGTTCTTGTCGAATTGAGCCATTGGAGGTTTTCACCCCCCTCGAAGCGGGTTTTCTTCCTCGATTCTATTTTTTCTTTATTTTACAAATCACCAATAATCGTGCACGTAACAATTGGTATGAAAGCCAGACATGGAGAATCGGGTTGATCGACTTGAAGCGAAAGTTCACTCATTAATTATCGAGCAAGAGAGGATAATGAAAAAGATGGACAAATTGTTTCTTGCTATGAATTCTCGCTTTAATCAATTAATGGCCGACCAAGGTCATTAACACGAGGAAGACAAAGGGTCGACCCATCACAATGAAGGAGGTAAAAGTAATGGTCATCCATCTTGTGTTTTTGTTGAATCAGCTAACCCTCTAACTAGCACAATTTCAAAGCTAGATTTCTCACTATACTATGGCAAGGAAGGTCCCACGGCCATATTGATTTGTCAAGCCAAGCAAAATACATCAATTGATGATGAGAAGTTGAAGAAGTCTTCCAGTGCGACAAAGCTAAAGGTCACCTGCAAGAGACTCAAAGGTTCCCATCGCCTTTGGTGTAGCTATCTAGAAGTTCCTCTTCTTGAAGGCCTAACACAAAAGGCTAAATTTTGGGAGTCCATGGACTCAAACTTGCAACCAACAGACTGCAAGGTTGCCTAGGAATTGTGTATGACCTTGCCTATTACAAGGACGAGCAATTGATGGAGTATGTTCACACTGCTCATATAAATTCAGCTTTCTGGATCATTATCGTGGATATTTTTGGAGTGTGTGAAACCAAATATCTCCTTGATTGTTACAAGGACAAGGAAGTGGGTTGGCCGCCTCCTAGTGTATATGATAAATCAAACTTTGAAGACAAAGTTTATTGAAAAGGGGAATGGAATGTTATGTGCACATTTTTAATATATTTTTATATAGTATTTGACATAGTTATTAGAGAGTTAATTTATTAAGTGGATTAGTGGTATAGTATTTTTTGGGTAGTTCTTAGGTGGTTACTTAGATAATGGAATCATGGGTTAAGTTAGTTATCAAGGTAGTTTTATTATCTTGTATTTAAAGATCTTCCTATGAATGAAATGAATATGTTGAATATTGTATTGAACTTTCTTGTAAAGTTTTGGAGATAAGTTCTTCTCGAATTGAGCTATTGGAGGTTTTCACCCCCCTCGAAGCGGGTTTTTTTCCTCGATTCTATTTTTCTTTATTTTACAAATCACCCATAATCGTGCACGTAACACATTGACTAAGACCTGAGTCTTGTAGTATAGAGAGTTGTCTGCGGTAAAAAATCAGTACCGTGCACATATTTATTATATTTATAAATATTTTTATCACTAATTATACCCAAAAAAATGATTAAATTACCCACAAATCACCCACAAAAAGCGATAATTTTTTTGTACTAAAGAAAAATTAAAAAAATAATTACCACAATAATAACAAAAATACCACAAATTTGATAAATTACTTACAAAAATAATAATTTTTTTGATTGGAAAATCACTCACAAAAGTTATAAAAACAACCATTAAAATTATAAATTTTAGAGGTATGATACTAATTTTTTTTCTATATCTCAGTCAAATCCGTAGTATAGATATACATTCTAAATCACACAATTCATCCCAAACTATGCACGTTCTACCGTTCAGGTCGTTAATTTGTGACTTTAGAGTAAATCCTCCATAAATTAACTGTCCCACTCTATGTCCAACATTGCAGCTTCATTCGGACTACTTCGCTACAGCTTCACGCGTTAATTCCATACACCTTCACGTGTTTGCCTCCCTTTCATGCCAGCTAAGGCCACGCACGAAAGTCAATTAAGGCCGACTGATGACAAGCCTCCCACTCCCACTCCCACTCCCACTCCCACTCATCCGTTTCATAAGCCTCTTGCATTGTCACTTTCCGATGTAGGATAAGTTTCAAAGGCATAAAAATAAATTTCTTCTTTTTTTGCTGTTTCTCTTATTCTATTATTCACCAAATTGTTTTCATACGAAATTGAAAAGTCAAATCATTACTAATAAATTATTTAAATATATTTTTGTTTAAAAATTTTATTTTTTTTAAATTTTTATATTTGTAAACATGTTTGAGTATGTTGCTCTCAAAACGCTTTTACTTTGAATTTTCTTTTAAATATTTACGTTTTTATAAATCTACTCACGCTTCCACTCTCGTTCTCGTTCTCGCTCTCGCTCTCGCTCTCGCCCCACTTCCAGCCGAAGATAGCAACTCTTCTCCAAGGACTTAATCAAAGTCAAGGAACTTAGATTCCTTTTTGTGTGGGTTAGGTTGCACTTTGTCTGGGTTAGGTAGCGGTACTGACTTCCTATTGATTTTGAATATAGTAATTAAAAGTATTACTAATTTAAACATAATAAAACAATATAAATATATAAAATTTTGCATAAATTTAATTGGGCTAAAAATTTTCATAAATTTAATTTTTTTTATGTGGACATGTATCTAAAATTATGATGCGTTTTAAAAACTTGTAGTCTAAAGCTCAGATTTTATTTGTCATCAAGGGCAAAGTCAGACATCTTCTCTAATTGGGGCAATTTAAATTATATTAATATTAAAATTTTAAATGTTTATAAAAATATAGTTTCATTAATAGAACAACAATTAAAGACGCAATTCATATATATGAGTGATATACAAAATGAACCAACCAAAAAAAAGAAAAAAAACTCACCATAGATTTATTTATAAGACCTAACAAAAAAAAATTGAACTGCAAAATTGGACTCAATCATATATTAAATTTTAAGAAAAATTATTATAACTAATTCCAAAATTAATTTGTTCAATCACAAACTTAATATTCCTCATTAAATTTTAACAACTAAACCTAGGTATATAAAGTACTTAACTTATCACAATAAAACTATTCAAACTGCCAAATCAAAATAATTTAGCCTAATTAAAATAGAGGACTACAAGTCCCAATTCCGATTCTACAAATAAAAATAAAACAAGTGAGACAACTACAAATCTTAATTTCAATTCAACATATAAAAATAAAATACTAGAGAGGACTATAAACCCAAATAGTAATTAAATATATAAAAAGATAAATCATAGAAGAAGACTATAAGCCTCAATTTTCTTTTAACATAGAAAATAAATACAAAACTACAAAATTCAATTTCAATTCAATGCATAAAAAATAAAACATAAGAGATGATTATAAGAAAATTTTCATATTTTCAATTCAACATGCAACAAAAAAATACAATAGAGAACTACAGATGCTAATTTTAATTCAACATGTAAAAAATAAACCACAAAAGAGGATTATAAACCCTAATTTTTAATTCTAACATATAAACATAAAAACAAAGAAGAGGACTACAAGCCCCAAATTTAGTTCAATGTATAAACATTAAAAAAGAGAGAGAGAGAGCTAACCTATTTCGCAGTATATTAGTTAATCTTTAAATCCCCAAATTTTTTACATCATCTTCTATTGATATTTATAAGTGAGACTCATATACTTGTCAAAATAAAATAACTACCCTTAAATCTTTAAAAAAAAATTAGTGGGGCAAATCTCTAATAAATTCTATATTTTTCGAAATTATAATTGGTCCCCAAAATATTTTAAAATTTCAGTGGAGACAACTACCCTCATTATGGATCCGCCACTGTTTGTTATACTGTTGGGTCGGCCCTAGCCTAAAAAGCCGAAAGGACAATGGGTCGGGTTTTACAATTACTTTAAAATGTGTTGGGATATAATATTTTTTTTTATTGCTAGGTATGTATTTCTTATCTTTAATATTGGTCTGTCCACAATTTTATCTCATTTCAATTAATATACGACGACTAACATTTGCCGTGTATCTATTTCTTTTCTTTAATATTGGTCTCCAACTATATGCTTCAATTAAAATCCAAGGACTAACATACAACTCCACGCATACACGCCCCTTATTTTATAATATTTTTTGGTAAATAAATAAAAAATAATTATTGGGTATTATAAGTTAACCCAATAACCACAAAATCTATAATTTATAACATAAAATTGAGCATATTTTAATAAGTTCATTCAACGATCTCAAATAAATTTATCCAACGACCACTAACATTCCTCTCAAAACCATTTACATTAAATTTTTCATTCCTCTCTTCACTCTTCACCCTCTATTCGTTGTCTGTGGGTTCTTCACTCACGTGTTTTCAGACACAAGTTACCCTATTTTTTTATAATCGAACGAAACTGATGACCGGTCTCTACTATTTTTTCAGAGTTTTGAGCCAGTTATCAGATTGAATTATCTTGCATAATTGTACGCCAAGTTCTAAGGCACACATAACCAAAGACGGAGGGAGGCATGGGCCAGTGGGCAAGTGCGCCCCCCCCCCCCCCCCCTCAAAAAAAATGTATTCTTAGCTAGCTATATATATTATATATTTTTGTAATATATTATTTGTGTTTACCCAAAATCAAAGATAAAAGTGTTAAGCTCACATTATCTACCCAAAAAAATTAAAAAATTAAACTCATTTTAAAAAAAATTTGAGTCCACCACTATCTACCCAAACATATTAAAAAATCAAATCTTTGACCTATCACAATGCCCCCAAACCTATTAAAAAATAAAAATTTTGCCCCACCATTACAAAACAATTTTTTTGGCCCACCATTAAAAAACAAATGGGTTTTTGGTTGTGGATATACTTTTTTAGACTTATTTGAGAAAAAGTGTATGGATAAGTTATTTACTCTATTAAGTTTAATTTTAATAAAACATATTGTGTTTAGGTAAAAAATTCAAATAAAATCAACATTGTTTCACCTAAATATCTTTCCTTAAATTATATATTTTTTATTGGCAGTTATGTATCTAATCAAATATGTAAAGATTTCATTAGATTCTCTCACTATCTCCCCCTATTTTCTCTCCATCTCTCTCTTTTCACATTATTTGCCCCTCCCTTATTTTCTCTCTACATGTATCTTTGTTAATTTATTTTCTTTTCAAATATGAACGGTTTGACATTTTTTTCATATCTCTATCTCCTATTTTCTCTCTCCCCTATTTTTTTTCTCTCTCTCCCCCTTATTTTCCCTAAGCATTTCTCTCTCTCTCTCTATTTTTTATCAACATTATTACAATACAATTATACTAATCAGTTACACCAATCAGTTACAATTGTCTTATAATAAATCAAACAGTTACACCAAATAATTACACAAATTTATAACATCAACTCAATTTGTTATTCACTTGTTTACATAAACTAAATAGTTCACTATTTAGTATTGTGACAATGTTACATCAATCATATATACCAAATTTAGTATAATGGTAAAGTCTTTTTTGTAATAATAAACCCAATTTGGTGCATATAATTGGTATTACCATGTCTTGATACTAAATTATATACCTCTTTGATTTATATAAATAACAAAATGACAAATTGGTTTGGTGTTCTAATTCTGTATAATTATTTAGTGTAACTATTTGGTTTATTAGAACACACGAGTAACTGTTTAGTGTAATATAGAGTAATTGTAATTAATTTGTGTAACTGATTAATATAATTGTGTTGTGTAACGTTGATATAAGGAGAGAAAAAAAAGGATAGATTAAGAAAATAAGGGGAGAGGGACTAAGAGAGAGAAAAAATAAGGGGAGAGAGATGAAAAAATTAAATCAAATCTTTACAAATTTTAAAAAAAATTATCAATATAAGAACAAGAGAGAGAGATATAGTTAAAGAGAAAATAGGGAAGATAGAGTGAAAGAGAAATGGAGAGAGAGAATGAAAGAGAGTGTAATGCAATAATAAATAACTTTTTTTTGTACCAGCTTCCAAATTACCCAAAACAAATTTTTTGACCCACTTGTCATATATCACCTAACCCTTATATTTCCTGATGATACCCAAGAGGAAATTCGATTAAGTACAAGGTCAAGGTCTGAGCCTAGACCAGGAGGTCTAGTAAGACCTGAAGAACTTGGAGGAACAAGGCTAGAACTCACCCCCATACGAAATAACAACATGAATGATAAGAGAACAGTTGGATGACAGTGGGCACCCCCGAAGCAAAAGGAAGCAAGAGTCCAGGCATAAAACACTCAACTAACCAAGATTCACTCCTAAAATCAAGGAGAATTCTGCCATGAAAGTCAAGGATCTCGGCAGAGATCCTACAAAACTAGGAATAGTTTTATAAATACTAAAAAATGCCTCCACTGTAGGGGCGGAACCCTAATTTCCTCTACATTTTCATTGAAAAACGTCCAAGCAATAAAAGAAAGAAAAAAGAGCGAGAGCTTCCATTGCAGAGTGGACTAGCCGAGCTGCTAAGCCGGTGAACCATTATAAACTATTGTTCAAATCTCTTAATCCCTTTCCTAGCACTAGAGCCATCCCCTAGCTTACTACCATCCTCACGGAGTCTTTTAGCTCAATCCATCATTAGCTAGCATCAGACACGTCTTCTGCTCGCTCACAAGAGTTCTTCACCATCATTTCCTTTTCTCTCTCTCTCTCTCACTCACTCACGCACAAGCAGCCACACAGAAACACAGATAGTCCTTGAGTTTTGTCGTTCTTTCACTTCCTTGCATCCACTACGACCAACACCTACAAGCGACAACGCCAAAATAAATATTCTCTCTCCCTCTCTCAACACATGCATACATGCTGACACACGCAGACTGCACACAACACACACACAAAATAATTTAGTTTTTTATTTTTAAAATTTTAAATTAATTAGTCTTGGCAATTTTTTTATTTTTTGTGCATTTTATTTTTAACCCTAATTTATATTTTTGTGCATTTTGCCCTTATTTGAATTTTTATGCATTTTTTCTAATTATTTAGTAATTTGTAATAGCTCGGATTAGTAATTGGGGATGCCTTGAAGACCTTGAATTGCGGCTATTGAGTCGACAATAATTTTTTTTGGTAACTCTTATTTTTAATACTTTGAATGATATTGCTTGGATTTATTAAAATTATGAATTAGATATTTTTATGCATTTGTACTTGTATTTGCTTCCTAATACAATATGTTCTTTAGAATGCTAGGGATAAAATTGACAAAATAGTTTGTTTAATCAATTGCAAAAGTGGAAGTATAAACTTATTTTCTTGAATAATTTTTTGAAATAGTCATGAAGAAAGTACTTCAAGAGAAAGTTTGAGTCAGAGTTATCACCTCCTCACCTACTCCAAACAAAAGAGATGATTCTTCAAAGAAAAGTCATGTAGATATTAATTTGGCGGATCTTCCATCAGATCTCAGATTACAGCCTCGGATTATGGATTATAATTCTAATAATCGAGACCAAATTCGCAGAGCTTATATAAAAAAAAGTCATTGTCAACCCCGCGACCATAGTTTTCTACAAAAAGGATTTTGTGTTAAACTATGACAATTTAAAAAAGGTTGGTTTTCTCAGTTTGGTAACTAGCTTGAGTATAGTATAGCAAAAGAAGCATCATTTTGCTTGTATTGTTACCTTTTTAAATTAGATATGGGAGAACAATCGAGTGTCGGAACCTTTGTTAACTCGGACTTTTCAAATTGGAAGAGAATAGAGAAGTTTCAAATGCATGTTGGAGGCGTTAATAGTTCTCAAAACCAAGCTTGGAGAAAATTTCAAGATTTATTAAATCTAAAGCAAAGTATTGAAGCTATTTTCTTCAAACAGCCAGACCATGCTCGAAGTGAATACAGAACCTGGTTGAATGCATCCATTGATTGTATTCGATTTCTTCTAAGGTAAGAACTTGCATTTCGTGGTCACAATAAATTTGAGAATTCAAGTAATCAAGGAAATTTTCTTGAGCTTCTTACATTTTTTTTATGATCACAATGAGGATATTAAAGTTGTTGTCTTGAAAAATACTCCTGAGAATCTCAAGTTAACTTTGCCTGAAATTCAAAAAAAAATTGTAAATGCAGCTTCTATTAAAACGTGTAATGTTATTTGTGACCCGTCTTGATGATGCACATTTTGTTGTTCTTATTGATGAATCACATGACATATCAACAAAGGAGGAAATAGTTGTTGTGTGGCGATTTGTGGAGAAAAGACATGCAGTTGAACACCTTTTAGGGTTTGAACATGTTACTAATACTAGTGTTCTTACACTTAAGGCAGTTGTAGAAGATTTATTTTCTAGGCATGAGTTGAGCTTGTCAAGATTGTGCAGACAAAGTTACAATGGGGCTAGTAATATGCGAGGTGAGTTCAATAGTCTCAAGACACTTATAATAAAGGAGAATGCAAATGCATATTATATCCATTGTTTTTCACATCAATTGCACTTAGCTTTTGTGGCCGTTGCAAAAAGTCATATTCAAATCACGACTTTTTTCAACTTAGTTGTTAATATTGTGAATGTCGTGGGAACCTCATGTAAACGGCGAGATTCTTATGGAGAAACAAGCGACTAGAGTTATTGAATTACCTGATAATGAGGAGCTTTAAAGTGGGCAAAACTTAAATCAAGAAACTAATCTTCCACGTGCTTGTGATGCACGTTGGGGTTCACATTATCATTATTTGATCAACTTGATTAATATATTCTCATCAGTGATTGATATGCTTGATATGGTTTCAAAAGATGGTATAAATGCAAAACAAGAAGGGAAGACAAATGTTCTTTTGGACTTACTACAATCTTTTGAGTTTGTATTCAATTCTTCATTTGATGAGAAACATATTGGGAATTAAAAATGAGTTGTCACATGCATTACAAAGAAAAGATCAAGATATCATGAATGTCATGACATTAGTTCAAGTATCCAAGCAACGACTTCAAATGATGAGGGAAATTGCTTGGAGTTGTTTTCTTGATGACGTCACATCTTTTTTTATAAAAAACATGAGATAGTTGTTTCAGAGATGGATGATATCTTTAAAACTTAAGAGAGGTCAAGACGTACTCAAGAAAAGACAAATTTACATCACTATCAAGTTGAGTTATTTTATAGCGTCATAGATATGCAACTTCAAGAGCTAAATAGTCATTTTACCGAGTCAAACATTAATTTACTTCTTTTTGTGGTATGTTTGAATCATTTGACTCCTTAGCTTTTGACAAGGAGAAATTAATTCGTCTTACCTAATTTTATGCAAAAGAATTTTGTTCACTAGAGCACATGATACTTTTTAATCAACTGAATAGTTATATTATTAAGATGCGCTCTAATATTGAGTTTTTAAATTTGTTAGGGATTGAAGATCTTGCTCAAAAAATGATTGAGACAGAAAAACACGTGATATATCCATTGGTCTACTTACTTGTGACATTGTTATTGATCTTGCTAGTTGCGACTGCCATAGTAGAGAGTACATTTTCGACTATGAAGATTGTGAAAAATCGATTGCGTAATCGAATGGGTGATCAATAAATGACAAATAACTTGATTGTATATAGGAAAAAGGACATTTTCGATTGCATTGATATTGATGTTAAATATGCAACACTTTCAAAATTTAAAATCACATCGTTGTCATTTGTAAAAGACTATAATTAGTCTCATTTTTTATAAAATGGTCTAATTAGAACTTTCACTTTTGACATTTATTTAAATGGGACCCACTGATCCAATGGTCTCCCTTGATTTTGGATGAAGATTTGGGTTAAAGATTTGGGATACATAGCATTGCTCTTTGTTTAAATATTATAATATCAAAGGATTTTCCTGTAATTAATGAATAGTTGGTGGCATAAATGCAAGATTGTTATGTCGTTTCTCTGATGACATCGTGATGCGCGACTTACTAATAAAGAAGGTAAATTACACTTTTACCACATCAATTATGATCCTAATTTTATATTGTCCTTTTAACTATTATATTTTTCACATCATACCATTAACAATGTAATTAGTTTTACATCGTCCCAATTAACAATGTAATTATTTCACTTTGACCTCCAAATTACGTTACTTGTTTCACTTTGTCTTGACTCTTTGTCAATTTTCATTCAAAAAGATAGAGTCGGTTTGAATTTGAGACAATTTCAAATAATTTAAATCATTAACAAGGCAATATAATTTTTTTTAATAATTTAAAAGGCAAAGTAAAATTAAATTCATAATTGAGAAGGTTAAAATATAAATAATTAAGTCTTTATCCATAATAAAGGCATCACGATGACGTGAAAAACACCACACACTGCCGACTGCCTTTTCTTGATCCGAGTAACGAGTCAAATTTATTTATTTTTAATTCGAGTAATGCCCCCAATTTCTCCATCATCAAACATATTTTGAAACTACCAAACCTTTTTAACAACTAAAGTTGGATGTCTCAGAAGTCAAATAAAACAGCCAAACAACAACTTGCACATTACTACATCATTTTCAAACACGTGTTTTCTTATTAATTAATGCGACAATTGGTTTATATGTCAAGGATTCCTTTCGACTATGAGTAATGTTACACTGATTAAATTTTGAGATTAAATTTGGAGTCTAAATGATATGGCAGATAAATTGGACTGTTTTATTTGGTGTCATATCATTTAGGTCCCAATAAAAACTTCAAATAATATGTTGTTATGTCATTTGGGTTCAAAATTTGATCTTAAAGTTTGGTCAGTGTAACATTACTCTTCGACTATTGCTCCTCCTAAATAATTAGAAGAGTAATGGTATTTGGACCTAAAAATTTGACTTAATTTATTGACACAATGATATAAATTCATAGTAATCATTAGATCAACATCAAGTTCTAATGTTTGATAAGATTTACACTGAATCCAAAGATCACCGTAGGTCAACAAATTATGTCAATAAATTAAGTTTCAACAACATTGCTCTAATGAGAATCTATGATGTGATATACAAACAAGTAGTTATCGCATATGTGAGTTTAAAATTTGGGTTAGTTTGATGAATTTTGCATATTATTTTCGTGTTGAGTTTCATGTCTTAATAAGATCAAAACTATTTTATTATAAGTGAGAGTTAATTCTAACAAGCTCAAATTCAGATCAGACATGAGCCCAAATCATCAAAAGGAATGTCAGACTTAGCTCATGACCTCAGTGCAATCCAAAACCTAAGAGTTCATAAGGAGTCAACGCATAAATTGAAAACCCCTCTATACTTATAAATTGCAAACCTCCTACACATGAGGGCAGATCTCACACACTTCACCTTGAACATATTATTGCTCTTTCTCTCCTCTCCTATTACCTTGTACTCTATCATTAATAGAGTTCTCCAGCTACCGTTACCACCTTTAGTGACGTGATTTGACTGTACATAAATCCATTTTTGTGCATTATCAAATTCTTTGGTTACATGGTTGATCTAAGTAGCTCATTCCATTTTTTTTAAAGTTATAAGATGAAACTATAATTTTCAAAAAAAAAAATTGATTTGATTGAATTGATATTATATGCAAAGTTATACGATGAAACTCGTATAAAAAATTAAGGACCCAAATGAGAATTCATATAAATTTCAAAGGTGAAAAGTACATTTAATCTTATAAATTTAAGAGTGTTTTGCGTCAATCCCATACCAAACATAATATTGTTTCCTTGTTATGTTGAGTTGTTTGATAATGTCATGATTACGTGATTTACCAATTTATAAAGGGTAATTTTACGGTACCTAAAAAAAAAAAATTCTTGTATCATATTGAGAATTATTATTTTTGAACTTCAACGTACAAATTTTTATTTTTTTTTGAACTGAAACGATCTTCACAATTATATTTAGCAATGGGAATCAAATTGAAGAGGAGCAGCCAAAACCAAGGACAGACCCCTCTCCAAACAGGACAATCAGAAACAGTCTCAGCAAATCTTGCAAGACTACGAGCAACACCATTGCCCCCTTTACGATTCCAAAGACAATTAAAATTATAAAAAGTGCGGATTAAAACATTAATCCTTCCTATAAATTGGACAATGTTTGAAAGATTTCCTTGCCCAATGCGGATGCGATCAATGTAATAATTGAATTAGTAATAAGTTTTAATGTTAGATGAATGTTGCTTTTAATCTAACAATTGTAATTGATTAAATTCCCAGATTAAAATCTCCAAATAAGTATAATCCCCATGGATTGGTGCAGAAGTAGCCTCAAAGTCGAACCAATCGTAATCAATTTCATGTAACAAAACAGCATTATCACATGTAAAGGCTGTCTTGTTCCAAAAAAAGAAAACATATGGTGCAGTAGGTACAATGGTAGAAAATAAGAGTGTCATCTAGAACATATGAAAGTTTAATGCATCTGTGATTCTGTCTAGTGGTGTTTCTAACTAGGTTGAAAATTGAATTCAACATCATAGAAATCGTATGTATTATTATTGGGTATTGACTATCTCAACCAATTGATACGATTTATTATTGAGTATTGACTAACTCAACCAATTAAAGCTGGTAACGTTGAAATAACTAGAGAACAAGATGCCTTAAGAGCACTTTATATGGAAAGCATTTCTAAGGTTTTTCATCCCACAAAACCAGAAACAAGAAATGAAGATGGTGACAACCCCAAGCCTTTCTTTGCTTTCATTTCATTTTGTTTTTCTCTTCTTAATTTTATGGGCAGCTTCAGCTCAAATTGATGATGACTTTCTTCTCTGTCTTTACCAACAGTCTGAAAACTCCACCTCAATCTCTGAGGTTATTTGTTGGAGGCGGTGTTTCAAAATAGTAAAATCACCTATTGATATTTCTAATATTATGTAACTTAAAGTAAAACAGAACAGTAACAATGAAATGCAAAACAGTTACACAGAAACTACTTTAACGAAAGAGTTATACAAAAGAGATACAGTAAAGAGTAACAGTGACAAGCTTTCACGAAAGAGTTACAGCACATAGTTACACGTAACTATACTGTCTAAATAAAATAAACACTGACCCGTTTGCAGACCAAGAACTGTAATTAAACTTCAATTAGATCAAGGCTAGTGTTTGACACTATGTCCTTAAGACAGATTTTTTCCATACATACGGTGCTTATGGAATCACGAGCGTCTGTCTCCCAGGTTACAATGATCTTTACACGGACAGAAGTAGCACTTCAATCTCTCCGTCCAGCGAACCAAACTTGAGTTGTGTACTGTCTAAATGCACAGACTTAATACCGAAATGTAGACTGCAATGTATGCTTTAATGCCAAAATGTGGAGACTGAATTTCTTGTATGCAGAATAATAAATGAACCTGGGTATTTATAGACACTTTGGTAACTTTTCAGACAGTCACCATACTAAAAGACACAAACCAGAAATACTAAGTATACAACCTTTAACAGCCAGTAGACACCTTTGAAATTAACTGTTCTTGTATGAACAGACTTAACCTTTCGGTTTGGAAGGAAGCAAAAACTGTGCCCATTTAATTAATTCATTTATTTAAATGAATTTTCTCAAAAAAGATAGGACAAGTCCACACCATTACCCCACCTCCACCCCCACCCTCACTGCCCCACGTCCACCACCGCTGCGTATAAGACCACCACCACCACCGATTACTACCATTGTCGTCTATGGCCACCACCCACCACCATCTTCATCTTATTCTTCTATTTATTACTATTACCACTATCATCCCACTACCACCGTCAGCACCCACCACCACCCATCGTTCCCCACCATTGCCACCAACCACTATCACCTACGCCACCACACCTACCACAACCAACCACCATCCTTTGTCATCTCCTATCACTACAGCCACCTACTGTCACCTACCTCCACCACACTTACCACCGTCGTCATTCGCCACCAATCATCACATTGTTGCCTTGAAGCACTCATCATCGCCCACCACCACCATCATCGTCATCCACCACTGCTAACCACAATCATCATCGTCCACCACTACCACCGTTGTCACCCACGACTATCACTATCATCATCGTCACTCAAAACTCACTACCACATCTTCTTTGCCACCACTACAACCATCACTGTCTCCCACCATCACCACTGTCGTCCACCACCACTACCACCGCTCACCTCCATTACAATCGGTGCTTAAATTTTTTTATCTCTCATCTATATTTATAATTTGATTTTATGTTGACCATTTTTTTCTATTACTTTGTGCCTTCAGGCACGGGAAATAACTAGCCTATACAATAAAGTAAAATATAATACAAATCTCAAAAGATAAACAAAATGACTTTTGTTATTCGCGGTTGATATCTCTTTAAATTTTACTTTAAAGTTAATCTAACGGCTAATATTAGCACTCTAAATTTAATATGAAAAATAAGGCTTTAAGGGTGTTTTTTATGTGACTTTTTAAAAGTTTTTTTAATACTTGTAACTTTTTATAAGTACTTTTAAAAAAATATTGTTTGGAAACTGCCCCACCAACACCTCTACCACCACCAGCCCCACCCAACCACCACTATTACCACCGCCACGCAACCACCGCCACCACTATCACCACTCTACCACAGCCATCGCCCCAATACCCCTGTTACTGCCACCACTACTGGCACTCCATTATCATCTCCTCCACAACCACCACCACCACGCCCCACCACCTCCAGTATCGTAACCCCACCACCACCACCCCATTAGTGCCCTATCACCACCACCGTTACCGGCACCTTACCGCCACCGCCACTATCCCACCCTCACCTCTGCCACATCACCCCCACTGCCCCCAACCACCATCACCATTGTCAATTATAGTTTCCACCATTACAATCGGTTGTCATCATCCATCAAAACTAGTGTTTCCCACTATAATCGTCTCCCACCACCAGGACTACCACCTACCATTACTATCACTACTTGTCCTCAATATAACTAGTGCTTAAATTACTTTATTTCTCCTCTATATTTGTAATTTGATTTTAGGTGTGAATACAAATAGGTTTATTGTTGACCATTTTTTATTACTTTGTGCCTTGAGGCACCGGAAATAACTAGTCTATATTACAAAGTACAATACAATTCAAATCTCAAAAGATCAACAAAATGAATTTTACCTTTCACGGTTGAGATCTCTTTAAATTTTATTTTAAAGTTAATCCGACAGCTAATATTAACACCCAAATTTAATAGGAAAAATAGACATCTGAGGGTGTGTTTGGGGTGATTTTTAAAAAATACTTCTAGAATTTATAACTACTTATGAATACTTTAAAACAATAATAATAATATTTGGAACTACTCTACTAGCACCACCCCCACCACCATCACCATTACAACCGCCGCTGTAGCCGCCACCCTATTACCACCTTTGCCACAATAACCACGACCTCCACACAAATTTGTGCACTTTTTCGTGCTAGGTTTTTTGTAGTCATGATAAAAACATCTGTTAAACTTTCTTTTTTAAAAAGTGTCAGTCCAACTTATGCTTTTAGCATTTAAGTATAGCCAAATTTTCCTTTTCTTTTTCTCTTTCTTTTTTTCTTCTTTGATTCTCCCCGTTTCTCTGCTGGCCTTAATCCTAAAAATCACCACCACCAACGTTAGTCCACACTAGCGACCACCACCACCATGAAAGACGGAGACTACCAACAAAGTCCATCACTACCTACGAAAATTCACCACTACTACTGAACTCTTAAGAGCCCTAATCTAACATTCAACAACCTCTGGCGAGCCCTAATTCTACCTCTAACGACTCTTAATCTATGAGTTTAATGTTTTTCCCTCTCTCCTCCTTCTTCCCCTCTCATCCTTCACAAATTAATACACACACACACATACACATAGTTCAACCACCAAGCCACTCACCTCACTATCCTCTCCCTCACCATATACTCTTGCATCCACATAGTTTGGATTCTTCTAATCTATTTGCAAGTGGCACCGCCTCAAATTTGACCTCAAGGTCGTCCAATGTGTTGAAAATTTGGCTGAATGAGAGGACTAGTTCCAATCAAATACCCATTTTCATCCGAATTCACTCGACTGAGTGGATTATGCCTCATTCTGCACTTCATATAAGAGAATGTCGCATTAGGCAGGAGTAGTGTTCAAGTTATTCAAGGCGGGCAGGTAAGGAACACCAGTGGTGGTCAATTGGACAGTGGCAACCTGTGCAAGGCACTCAAGTAGGTGAAAACTGTTACAATGAAAAATAGGTGAAAAAATATGTATGCAACATGGATAAATGTAAGGCTGCTGAAAAGGGTGGATTAGGGATGGTTCCTGTGCGAGTGATTTCTTGCACAATAGTGAGATAGCGACACTTTAGATGCCATCTGATCTTTGCATCACCTCAATGCCAAGAAAGTATCTCATTTTTTCAAGATCAGTTATATCAAACTCAAGCATCATAGATTTCTTAAACTCAACAAACATAATCCACATAAAGACACACAATCAAGATCTTACCTCCTTTTCCAGTCTTGATGAACAAAGTATGTTCATATTTGCATTTCTCAAATCCTTCCTTCAGAAGTAGGATTCTATACGGCTATACCAAGCTCATGGAGCTTGTTTAAGCCCATACAAAGCTTTTTTCAGTTTGCACACCTTCTGTTCATTTCCCTTCTGTTCATAGCCAGGAGGCTGTTCGAAAAAGACTTCCTCACTTAGTTCACTATGTAAGAAGGCTGACTTCACGTCCAGTTGATAAATTGTCCATTCTTTTAGAGCTGCAAGTGAAATCACCACACGAATTGTATCTAATCGAGCTACAGGTGCAAAAACTTCAGTATAATCCACCCCATGGTCTTGAGTGTATCCCTTTGCTACCAAACGGGCCTTGTACTTGTCTATTTCTGCATTCTCATTGAACTTTTTCTTGTAAACTCATTTTATCCCAACCTTCTTTGCTCCAGCAGGTAAATCTATCAACTCTCATGCATCATTCTTTTCTATGGCTTCTATCTCTGCATCCATTGCTTTTTTCCATTTTGCACTCTTCACAGCATGTCGAAATGAGACTGGATCACTGTCTGCAAATAGAGCTTGGTATGTAGTGTCTTCTTCCTCAAAGAGACCTTCTCCACTTTCATAATCTCTCATCCAAGTTGGTGGCCTTCGGATTCTTCCTTCACTTGCATTAACCGAGTTTTCTTCTTTTGACTCATTTGAATCATTACCCTCCATATTTTCTGTTGTATGATGATCAACTTCAATGTTTCCTCCATTAGTATCAACTGGAATTGCTTCATTGTCACTTTCTCCCCACCCCAGATCAGCTAAAATGGTTTCTTCATGACTCTTGTCCCAATCCCAACTGTTCTCTTCTTCAAACTTCACATCTCTGCTTATTATTATCTTCTGAGAGACTGGATCATACAATCGATATGCCTTCGATTCCTCACTAACTCCGAGTAGGACACATTTCACACTCTTGTCATCAAGCTTAGTCCTATCACTATCAGGAATATGAACATGTGAAATGTAACCAAACACCCTTAAATGATCAACTGATGGTTTAGATTCGCTCCAAGCTTCTTCCGGAGTCATGTTTTTTACTACCAGAGTAGGACTTCTAGTCAGAACATAGACAGTCCAATTGACTGCTTTGGGCCAGAAATTTTTTGGAATCTTTCTTCCCGAAAGCATGCTTCGAACCATATTCATGATAGTTTGGTTCTTTCTCTCTGCAATGCCATTCTGTTGTGGAGTACGTGTTGCTGTCAGTTGTCTCCATATGCCATTCTCCTTCCAAAAATCTCTAAACTCATGTGATGTGAATTCTCCTCCACGGTCAGTGCGTAGGCATCTTATAGATGAACCAGTTTCTTTTTCAACACGACTCTTATAATTCTTGAAAGTAATGAAAGCATCTGACTTTTCTACCAAGAAATAGGCCCAGGTTTTGCCACTAAAATCATTAATGAAAGTGATCAGGTACCTTTTCTTGCTGTTTGAAATAGGGGAGATTAGTCCACAAATATCGGCATGAATCAGTTGAAGAATCTGAGAAGCCCTCCATGTGCTTACTTTTGGAAATGGATCTCTTCGTTGTTTTCCCACCAAACAGTCTTCACACACCTTCGTGGAAGCTCGAATTGTGGTAGTCCATTCACCATTCTTTTCTCGTGAAGAGTTTTCAAGCCATTGAAGCTTAAATGTCCATATTTCAAGTGCCAAAGCCGAGCTTGATCTACTGTAAGTGAAAAAAAACATTTTTCTTCTCTTAGTGGTTTTTGAGTAGACAAGATGAATATTATGTTTGAGGACATTGCAGTCACCATGATTAATCCTCTCTCTGCATGATAAATCTTACATTTACCATGCTATATGAAGATTGCAAGCCCCTTTTCTTGTAGTTGTCCCACACTTGGCAAATTATTCTTTAAACTTGGGACATAAAACACCTCAGTGATGACTTGCACAATTCCATTCACCAGCATTCATATATTTCCTGTTCCTATCACACCCATGCTTGAATTGTCTCCTAACTTTACAGAAGTACTGAAACTTTCATCAAGCTTGTCGAAAAGCTCCTTCTTACCAGACATATGATTGCTGCAACCTGAATCAAGGAACCATAACTCCTCTTTATTGGCTTCCTTCACATCTACATATGCCATTAATAGCATTTCTTCACTAGCTTCTGTATTCTGTGCCTTTGTCTCTGTCTTCTTGCTTGGACATTCATATTGAAAATGTCCAAGCTTATGGCAATTGTAACACTCAATGGTAGACTTGTCAAAGCTTTGTCTACCTCTACCTCTACCTCTTCCTCTTCCTCTTCCTCTTCCTCTTCCTCATCCTCTGAATCCGTCATGACCTCGTCCTCTTTCTCTTGACTAATCTTCATACGTAACCTTCAATGCTTGTTCTTCTACAAGATGGCCATTCATGCGTTGTTCATGCACTAGAAGACTACTTTGTAGTTCATCAATAGATAAGGTGTCTAGATCATTAGACTCCTCAATAGAGCATACAACGTAGTCAAATTTAGGAGTCATAGATCTCAGAATATTTTTAATGACCACAACATCCTCCATCTTCTCACCATGAACCCTCATCTTGTTGGCTATAGTAAGGGTTCGAGCAAAGTACTCATTCACAGATTTCCCTACTTTCATGTTGAGCACCTCAAATTCCTTGCGAAGAGCTTGTCGTTGTGCACGCTGCACCCGTACTGTCCCCTGGTGCTTTTGCTTCAAGGAGTCCCAAATGCTCTTTGTTGTATCCTTGTTCAGAATGGTCTCCAGGATTGACCGATCAATGGCTTGGAAGAGATAATTCTTAGCTTTCAAATCCTTCAGTTGTGCATCTTCAATCGCTTTCTTTTCTGCTCTAGTGAGTTCTGCCCCTGTTTCTACTGTAGGGATTCCTTGTTCTATCAAGCTCCAATACTCCTTTGAGCATAGAAAATTCTCCATGAGCATACACCAGTGGTCATAGTGTCCATCAAGTTTTGGAATTGCTGGTTGCACGAAGCTACTTTCAGTTGACATCCTTCCTGCTACACGCTTAGAA
>CM042187.1:16933010-16976684 GCA_023539305.1 Ilex asprella
GCACGAAGCTACTTTCAGTTGACATCCTTCCTGCTACACGCTTAGAAAACTGCTGCTTCTCATAACCTGGCTCTGATACCAGATGTTAAGATCTCTGTGTATTGAAAGTAAGAATTAGGAGAAATCTTTCTATTGAACAGAGACTTATTGGCTTATAAATAGCCTTACAAACAAAGCTGAAAGCAACCCACGTTTAACAAACCTACAAACGTGGTCAAAACCTAGAAAATAAACCAACCTCAAATAGAATATCCCTTATTAATTGGGAATACAAACAAATCAGTAACAAACAATTCTAACACCAGCAAGACATATGTGTAAGCAATAAAGTTGAAGACAACAACATAGTTGAGAATCTAGGTAAAAAATGTCTTGATCGCGACTATACCAACAAGCTTGCAAAAAAATTACACTATTTTTGTGTCGACAACGTTTTTAAAAATTACCTGAATTTGATAAATAGTTTCAAAACTGTCCCATTCTAGGAATTTTTTTTCCAAAGAGAATGTGTTTGGTAAAAACCTCTTTGATTATGGTAGTAATAAGATCCTCATATATTAAACTGCCCATTATCATCTTCAAATGAATTAAAACTTCAAAAGGTCATTACTAGCCAAAAAATCCATTGTTCTCCTGATCTTTGTCATATGTAGGAGAAAGATTAATTGTGTTAATTGCCCTCGGTATATTTGACCTAAACGGATCCAGTGCTCCAAAACTTTTTCGCATAGAGGCTCTTAAAGAATTTTGCAATATGATGAATGAAATAGAAGAGTTGGGATTTTATATTACAGTCATGTGGTAAAAAACAGGAATAATTGCGGTTATGAAGGAGTTATTGAGGACTATGATTGATTCATCAACTTGATTAGTTCAATTAACACCAATTTATTATTTCATTTTTTATTTGTTGGTTTGAACAGTTGTGATTTTATATGTGCATGCCTTTGTCAAAAAATAAAAAAAACAATTGTGATTTTAAATTTTTTTATTAAAATTGAAGATATAATTTAAGGCTAGGGTATTAGGGTTTCTTAGGAGGGTGGGATGGGGTTAGAAAACAAATTTTTAATTATATATGTGGAGATGATCAAACAAAAAAATAATTTAAATTAGGGTGTAAATAAAAATAAGGTGATAATAGTCACACCCATTTTCATTTCATACAAAGTGTATTTATTATCTGAAACCCTACACATAGTTCCTAAAAGGATTCCAAGATAAGGAACCCACGAGTCAGGTCGAAAAGACTATTATACCCGTCAGTTTTGTCCTTGAAAGTGAAATTTCTAACATTAAGGGTGTGTTTGATATGCTTTTTGGGAGAGATTTGGATTGGATTGTTCAAACTCGGGTTTGACGCAATGATAAGATTCAAAGATTGGATTCAACATTCAATGCTATCCATACATATGTTTGGTATGCGCAAGGATATATGATTATTATGGTAATATATTTGTATATAAATAACTATTTTACCTTTTATCCAATTTGTATATATGAGGTATATAGGATATATAGGGGTATAAATGTCATTTGTATGTTAAACTCTTAAATCCACATATGAAACCCACCCCCCCTTGGGTTTCATTAAACCCAAAAAAGAGGATTTTGTGACCGGACTATGATTGAGCCGAATTTAAAATCTTATTCATACTTCACACATATCAAATATAAATTTAAGAAAATTTACTCCCTAATCCATGTTTTTAACCTTCATACCAAACACACCCTGAAAGATAAGGGTAATCAATAGTTGTGTACCATAGCGGATACGTTATAGTTATGGTCATTTAATATTTATAAAAGTTGGTGGATGACTCTGACACCCAAAATTTATAACTAATTAATACGAGAGAGGGACGGCACCACTGAAGGTATAGGACTACATTGGCCATAGTCCACCTCATATTTTAGAAAATTACTGTAACAACCTTTGTTTGATTTATGCATTAATAAATAAGATTGGAAAAAATAGTACTAGTTGGACCCATGTTATCTCATTTATTTTAATGTCTGGTTAGATACTTTGAATCCGGTATTCAGGGTGGCTGAAGCTAATTTAAGGCTTACAATAGAAATATTAAATATAAGTTTTTTTATTTTTAATATTATTTTTTTAAAAAAAATAATTTATTTTTAATTTTTTATGTGAGAAAGACAAAAAGAAAGATGTATTAATGTTATCGAGAAAGAAATTTCAATTTTTGTTTTTGTTTCTTACCACAGAGAGGGAGAGATATGGTTTAATTTTAATTTTTTTTTACCGGAGAGAAAGTGGGTGCGAGTAAATACGAGTTGACTTTTAAATATTTTTAAAATTTTTAAATTTTTAATATTATAAATTGGATTATAGGCCTAAATTATTACAATAAAAATTTTAATTGAATTTAATTTTTTGGGGCTTTTTCATTGAACTTAAAATTTAATAGATTTAATTTTTTTGTGAACTAGTAATGTACCTAAAATTATAGGATCTTCTAAAAATTTGGGATGAAAAACCCATACTTTTTTCTATAGTGTTGGGCCAGCCCTGACAATATTATTATTCATAAATAATTCAAGTATGGATAAATAGTGCATTTATACCCGTAAATCTTCTTAAATAAACCCACATATTTTGTAGGTTAAAATAATGAGGTTATGAAATATTTTTACAAAATATATTTTTGTTCTTAGCAAACTTGATATAAATATCAAACATAGGTATGGAGTAAACTAAATTATAGTTTTTGGTAATTTTAATAGTTATACCATCATTTCTTTTTTTTTTAAAAAAAAAAAAAAACTTAGATATAGGTATTTCATTTGCTATATTCAAACATTTTAATGACTTGACACTTAATAATCGAACTCAAATATAACTATATGAATAAATGCTTCTTTTACATAAAAGGTATTTAGAGAGATTAATTTTGGTGAGTTTGAAGAAAAACTAATTCATCAACTTTTTTATCCTTCTTGTTTTCATTTCTTACAAAACATGATGTTTTATCTATCCTTTAACTTTTCATCCTTCTATTTTCTAGTGTACCAACCAAAGGATAAGAGATGTAAGGCTGCTATTAATCCCAAATTTGACTAACTATATTTGACTAAGTCCCAAATTAAAATCTCCAAATAAGTATAGTCCACATGGATTGGTGCACAAGCAGCCTAGAAGTCAAACCAATCGTATAATGCTGTAGGTATAATGGTAGAAAATAAGCGTCTCATCCAGAACATAAGAAAGTTCAATGCATGTGTGAAAATGCCATCTACTTGGTGATTCTGTCGAAGTGGCGTTTCTAAATAGGTTGAAAATTCAACTCAACATCATACAAATTGTCTGCAGTATTATTATTGAGTAAATCAACTAATTAAAGGAGGTAACCTTGAAAAAAGCAAGAGAACAAGATGTCTTCGGAGTACTTTAAATAGCTAGCATTTCCTGAGGTTTTTTACCCACAAAACCAGAAACAAGAAATGAAGATGATGACAACCCCAAGTCTTTCTTTCCTTTCATTTTATTTTATTTTGCTCTTCTCAGTTTTATGGGCAGCTTCAGCTCAAACAGATGAAGATTTTCTTCTCTGTCTTTCCCAACAATCTGAAAACTCCACCTCAATCTCCGAGGTTGTCTACACTCCAAACAACTCTTCATATTCATCCATCTTGAATTTCTCTATACAAAACCTACGATTCACTTCGTCTAGCACCCCACGACCTTTAGCCATAATCACACCCTTGGATGAATCTCATATTCAAGCAGTCATAAATTGTTCTCGAGAATATGACATACAGATAAGAACTCGAAGTGGAGGACATGACTACGAGGGTCTTTCTTTTGTTTCTCCATTACCATTTGTCATCATTGATATGATAAACATGCGGTCAGTCACAATCAATACTACAGACAATACTGCATGGATTCAAGCTGGTGCTACTTTAGGTGAACTTTATTATAATATTGTGAACAAAAGTAGCACACTTGCCTTCCCGGCAGGTATTTGCCCTTCCGTGGGTGCTGGCGGACATATCAGTGGGGGAGGGTATGGAATTTTGCTACGCAAATTTGGTCTTGCTGTTGATCATATAATTGACGCTCGATTAGTTGATGTCAACGGTAGAGTTCTTGATAGAGAATCAATGGGGGAAGACCTCTTCTGGGCTATTAACGGAGGTGGAGGTGCTAGTTTTGGTGTTATTGTGGGATGGAAATTAAATTTGGTTACTGTTCCAGATACTATAACTGTTTTCACTGTAAGCAAAACTTTGGAACAAAATGCAACCAAGCTTGTTCACCGATGGCAATACATTGCAGACAAGATTGATGAAAACCTTTTCATCAGAGTTGTTGCAACGAATGTGAATTCTCCTCAAGATGGAAACAAAACAATACAAGTTTCATTCCTTGCTTCTTTTCTTGGTGGTGTTGATAGTCTACTTCTCTTGATGCAAGAAGAGTTTCCAGAATTGGGTTTGGTAAGAGAAGACTGCAATGAAGTGGGTTGGATTGACTCTGTTCTATTTTTCTATGGTTTTGAACTACAATCTCTTGAAGATCTGTTAAACAGGACTTATCCATATAAAAGTAATTATAAAATAAAGTCTGATTATGTGACGGAACCTATTTCTGAAAGTGCAATCGAAGGAATATGGGAAAGGTTTTTTGAAGAAGAAGTGGGTGTTCCAGTGTGGGTATTGACTCCTTATGGCGGAAAAATGAGTGAGATTTCAGGTTCTGCAACACCTGTCCCCCATAGAGCTGGGAATATATACAAAATTGAATACCAAGTGGGTTGGGAAGAACAAGGAACAACAGTTTCAGAAAGACATATCAGTTGGGTTCGAATGCTTTATGAATATATGACTCCCTATGTTTCCAAGAATCCGAGACAAGCATATATGAACTACAGAGATCTTGATATAGGAGTCAATAACGAAGGTAATACAAGCTATGAGCAAGCAAGCATTTGGGGCAACAAATATTTTCAAAACAACTTCGACAGATTGGTGGATGTGAAGACCATGGTTGATCCTGGCAATTTTTTCAGGAACGAACAAAGCATTCCACCTTTGTCACCAGGGTTGATAGAGAAAGTTGGTCATCCCATTTCAGAAGGAAAAGACGATCAGTGAAAAAGAAAAACGCTTTCTATTGTTTAACCGTCAATAAAGGAACAAGGGATATCCTGCTAGGTATTTTGGATCCTCTCAATTTAGAATCTTGTAAATTTTGATAAAGTTCAAACATCTCATGGGTAGGTTTCTATGGCCTCATTGATACTCAATAGGACCCAGTGAACTTAACCACGGTTCATTTGAACTTGACCAAAAGTGAAATGATTTCAATACGAGAGAGCCCAGATGCTTTTAAAAGATCGTAGTAATAATGCACTTCATCTGCGAGTGTTCAACATGATGTCATTGTTGATATAGAATTACATTGTACTGTTTTGTTGTTATGGATCAATAAATTGTACTCCTTCTCCTATGACTACTTTTAGTAAAAGAATCACATGAAATGTCAAATTCAAAACTAAAACAGGTAAGGGGCCATGCTTTTATTTTCTTAAATACAATCATAAATCATTGTAAATGTTAAGTTCATTGAGACCATTTTTTGAATTTATCTGGCTTGCCTTGTTAAAGACCCTGAATATGATGCAAAGGCTTCACACAAAGCAATGGTCCTTGTTCTTAAAACTTCATCAACTAAAACAACGAGTATAAAAAATTATAGACAATGTGAGGCAGTTATCCCCACCCATTTTCATTTCATACAAATTGTAGACAACGAGTATAAAGTAGGGTATAAATAAAAATAGGGTGGAAGTTGCCCCCACGCATTTTCATTTCATACAAATTGTGTTTGTCATCTCAAACCCCAATACACAGTTTCATGACAGGATGTCAAGATAAGGGATCCACGGATGGGGTCGAATATTCCATTAGACCCATGGGTTTTGTCCTTTTGTGGAAGTGAAATTTCTGACACTAATAAAGGATAAGGGTAATCTGTTGTTGTGTCCGCTCTCGGACACGTTGAAGATAAGGTCAATTGACATTTATAATAATATTAGGCAGGGGCGGCCCAATTATGGAATAAAAAATATGGGCGTAGGCCCAAGTTTTTAAAAGATGTTATACTTTTAGGTATACCATTAATCCACAAAAAAAAAAAATTCATTAAGGTTTAAGCTTTACAATAAAATCCAAAAAAAAATAAATTTATTTAAAACTTTTATTGTAATAATGTTTGCATATAATTCTGATGATACCAAAAAAATATTCTAAATATGAGTTAAGACAGAGAAGTCAGCCTAAGAGGGAGGTCGGACAGGGTATCCTGAGCTCAGGGGTGCAGACCTGGAACTCACCCCCAAGCGAGGTGATAGAGAAAACACGGAGGGAACAGCTAGCTTATAGTAGGTGCCCCCAAAGCAGTAGGAAGCTACAATCAAGGCATGAAATCTCAACTGACTAAGATTCTTCCCTAAAATCAAGGAGAATTCCACGGGTGAAGGGCAAAGATCTCGCTAGACATTCCCTAGAGATAGGAATTGCACTATAAATATTGTATGATACCTCCATCGAGGGAGAGAGAACCCTACTTGTATCAAGAGCATGTTGTAAAAACATTCTTGAGAGGAATATAGATCCTAGGAGCAGGAGCCTCCATTAAAGAGTGGACTAGTCATGCTCTAAAGCTGGTGAACCACTATATTTCTGATGTGTTTCTTTTCGATTTTATTTGAGTCTCAGAGCTTAGTTCTACGCAGCATCATCCATTCCACACCTCTTGCTCATACACGTGGTTTTGCCACTATCAAATTTAATCCATAACATTAAAAACTTAGAAATTAAAAAAATAAAAAAAAAACTTAAAAGTCAACTCATATTTACTCTCACCCACCCTCTCTCTCTCTCTCTGTGGTAAAAAAATAAAAATAAAAGTTAAAATTAAATAATCTCTCTCCATCTTTGTGGTAAAATACAAAAATAAAAATTGAATTCTTTTTTTCGACAAAATTAACACATCTTTTTTTTTGTCTCCCTCTTATATAAAAAATTTAAAATAAAATAATTTTTTTAAAAAAATAATATTAAAAATAAATAGACCTCTATTTAATATTTAAAAAATTATATATTAAATATTTATGCTTTAGACCTTAATTTGGCTTGAGCGGTCCCTGATATTAGGTGGATGACTATGACCCCAAAATTTATAACTAATCACGAGCAAAAAAAAAAAATTATAACTAATCAATCAACTAGAGGGAAGGACAGTAGCAAGTATAGGACTATATTCAAACATTTTAATGACTTAACATTTAATAATAGAACTCAGATATAACTAACTACATGAATCAATTCTTCTTCTACAAAAGAAGGAATTTGATTGTTTCAAACTGCCGTAGAAAACTAATAATGGATCTATTAGTTGCTCCTTAGTAATGACTAACTTCATATGCATCTCTCTTTTTAGCTTGACTTTTTTGCTGACGTTACGTTGGAGTTTGTGCTTATCTCCTGACAATAGCAGAGATATATCCTTGTAATAGTTGAAGCTTCTTCTTTCACCAACTTTGAAACAATTCGTGCAAGTCAGACTGCTTCGAAGATAATGCAACTGTCCTTTGCTTTTAAGATCTCTAATATATCGTTTCGAACCCATGCAAAATACGTAGTTAAATGTGCTTTTGAGAATGCATGAGCATGTCGAATCACTTTCAGTTTAGTTAAGGAGAGCATTGTCCTTTTCTTTTGCATATGTGATGTTGAGCTTCCTTGTGGGTTCAAGATAATGAAGGATTGCACATTACGTAGTGAACAATGTCATCAATCCATACTTCAACAGTAACTTACATTTAATGGAAGCTTTTAGCTCACTCTCATTATCTTTCAAAGAAGAGCGACTGTCAATGGATTTGAATTTTTACTCCTTTTGCTCAACCAAATTCTTTTTTTTTTTTTTTTTGGTAAGTACTCTACCAATTTCACCTGATACAGACTTGAACTATTTCTAATTGTCATTCTTGGGTGTTGGTCTTGTCCTTCAACACAGAGGAACGAACACCCTCTGCTTCTTCGGGTCACAATAGTCGTTGTTATGTAATCATTTCTTTATCTATGTCTAATCTTCATTAGGGCCAGCTATCACTAGTCCAGTGAGGCAACTACTTAAGGTCCGCATTTGAAAGGGACCTTAAGTAGTAAAGCTCTAGAAATATATTCCGTTCTTACTGACACTAATGTGATGACTCTTTCACTTGTTGCATATTGCTAAAAAGCTGAAAATTCAAGGATGCAATTTTCTTTCCAAATTAGATTCGACATGAAATATTTCTCTTAAATTAATTGTGACCATGTACTATGTTTAAATAGGAAGGATATTATCTCAAGAGTGCTTCTAAAATGATAAAATGATGACAGAAACTTTGAATCGTTGTTTAAAAATTTATTGCGAAAGTTTGATTTTCTTTCATATTGGCTTTCTGGCCAAATTTAGTTTCAAAGACGTTTAAGTTTAACAAGGGTAACTATAAATTTATAAAAAAAATTAGGTCAAAATAATATTACCATTAAATTTGGGAGGTCAGGAAATGAGACTCCATTTTTTTTACCGCAAATTTATAAGTCATTTTCTTTCGTTCATATAACTATCTGGTTTAGTTCATCAGCCTGAATGATGAATAAAAAATAAATATGGATATTCAACTTCTTTAACTTCTTTCCTAGAAAGAAAAAAAATAGGAAAAATTTCTTTCTTAACGAATCACACGTAGAGATATTGATAACACACATAGAGTTAATGGTATTTCATAACTAATTGATTGAGCTGCAGATCGGAGACTACCTAAAAATGAATATTTATTATTTCATCCATATACTTGCAGATCGGAGACTGCCTAAAAAGGAATATTTATTATTTCATCCATATCCTGACATAACAGGAGTAATACTAGAAATGGCAATCCATAAAATAAAAAAATAAAAACCAATACTTAGATTAGCTAGAACAAGATGAGCAACTGGATCAATCTGTGTTGGCTGGCTTGCTTTGCTTGGTTGGTGGCTAGGGAAAATCCCTAGGTTGCTTTCCCAACTATGTATAAATCCCATGTGTAGGGGTTTAGATGGATAAAATAGTAATTTTGATATTTTGAGTATAAATACACTTGAGTTTTGAGATAACTCATGAACTAAATATTTTTTAGATTCAAATAACATTTTAAATGGATCCTTAAGATCAAAAAACCTTAAAATGGACCTTAGGGCTCAATTGAAGATGTTTAAGGGTAAAACTGTAATTTCAAGCACACACTGCACTTTGGACAATGAAAAATACCGCCAGGATTTTTTGGGTATAAAACTTCATTTTCACCCCTATTTCTCACATTTTTCTCACACATCTCACCCTATGCCATTCTTAGAGCACTAAAACTATAGAGAGGGAGAGAGAAGATAGAAGAATAACGTCTCTAGGATTTGAACTTTGCTTGGGAAATCTAGAAATTTGACTTGGAATTATTGGTTCCTAGATAGGGTTTTCCTCTCTCTTGCTTTTATATTTTGTAGCTTATGTATTTTCTTTATCTAAAACTTAATATGTATTGGATGACTAAATACTTGTTACAAGTCTTGATTTAATGTCGTGTACGTCATGAATTTGTGAACATACAAGCATAAACATGTTTTTGGTGTTGTGGGTTTAAAACCCTAGCTTGATTTTTGTTATGTGTGTTTCATTAAACCTATGATTTGGGTTTTTTAGAGTGTATGACTTATTCACTTGAAATTGATTTTGTTGCTTTGAAAGTACAAATTTTGAGATTATGCATCGATTACATGTTATATAAAATGTCAAGGTTGTGACATGAGTTTTTGAAAGGACTTATGACTATGACAAATGGTGATTTTTGAGAAATGTCTACTTGATACCAACAAACAAAAGGTTAGCAAACAACTGGAGCCATTAAGGAGGATTACTAAGGTAGCTATTAATTCTAAAGGGATTGGTGATGGTAGTGATTTTTCGTTATGACCTGTGTCATGTCACAAGTTGCGCCCTACACTCCTCTTCCCCCCCCCCCCAAAAAAAAGTAAGAAGGAGAATGAGACCCTAGGGTGCAAGACTTAAAAGGCTCCCTAAAAATGGTTCATGCGTGAATTGGTGTTTGATTTGTTATATTGTTTGTATACGAGACATACACAATATTTGATATGATGTTTTGGCTTCAAAAGTGAAATTTCATAATGTAATGATCACATGATTATACACGTGGAATCGAAATCACGACCTAGAGATGGTAAATAGGTTAATTATAATTTTTGTCATGAATAATCATCAATTTATAACCTATTGACCTCAATTGCTTTGTATATTAAACCTTTGAACCCTTTTCCCAATTTCAAGAACAATCTCTTATGAATGAATGGTTGCAATATGTATATGATTACAAGCCCAACAATCCAATTCAATTCTCCAAACCCTAACAAGCCAACTCCACCAAACCATAACCACAATGCTGAATCAATTGACTAATGCAATGTAAGTTTCAATTCATCAAAAGGTGAAATTATAAGAGTGTGTGCGTGCACCTTGGTTAAATGCTTCCTTACTTGTAAATTTCTCCTCTAGATACAACCACCAAAGTCTTGTTTAGCTTCACTTGGACGCACTTGCCGCAATGAATCGGTTAGGCCTAGAGCAATCTTCGAAGGACGTACATCACAAGATTCTTGGTATGCACACAACCAATTTGGGTTTATAGGTGGATCACAAAGCAAGATTTTTTCCTTTGATGTGTGATGTTGAATAGAAATGATTAAGACGGTTTGGCAATTGGATTTTAGGGGAGTAGGATTATTCTTAGCTCTCTAGATGTTTAAGATGCGGCTTTGAAGTGTATTAGAAAGTTACCCTAACTTGGAGAGGTTTGCCCTATTTATAGGTCCGCAAATAGGTTTATCTTGGGGTCTAAGAAAGCACAAAATCACGAAAGATCGCTTGAGCCATCAAAGAGAGGTGACTGGTAGTTGGTACTGGAATGCAAAAAATATTCAATTCGGTCGGAAAAAAAAAAAAAAGCAAAGATCGCTTGAGTCGTCTTAAGACAACTTGAACCATCTACAGGCCGCTCGAGCGACTTAGAGAACATTGTTTACTGTCCAACTCGTCAACCTTATCCAAATTATTCATAAATGTTCAAAGACTATTCCAGCCGAAGGCGAGCGAGCAAGAGCAATCTCTACTAGTTTTTCAGCTTGAAACCAAACAAAAAACTTGATTTATTAAATACTAAGGAGTGTTACTCAAATAGGATCCGATGCATAACTCAAACTATGTTTTTCAAAATACATCTTTTATGTTTAGAAAATCTTTTTATTGAAAAACCGACGAGTCATTCACAAGTAATCCTAAATCTAATTCTATTAATCTAATGAACCTCACTATAAAATAAACCAAGGGTCTTAGGTATCTAAGTCATTATCGTATCCTAAGCTTTGAATGTTCAATGGAGGTGCTCTTGATACGGCTTTGAAGATCTTCCTTCCACGAAGCTTTCGGAACTTGATTTTGAAGCATCATAACCATGGACTTAGGTTGAGATTTACAACAAGATTTCATGAAGTTATCCAATTACAACGAACAATATACTAAAAAAAAATATAAATCTTTGATTAATAACTTGTGTATTTCAAATGATGATGTGTTGGGGATTTTCGTACATTTCTAGTTATAACCTTATATCTATACTTGATCATAAAAAAAAATTATTACTTATTCGTTTAATTTGTGTAATATTAGTGTTTAAAATTTTGTACAGGCTTGAAAAAACAAATATTTTACTAGGCTGTGGTTGTTCATCCTTTACTAATGAATGCAAAGACTAACATCCATCCCGAGGTAGGTGATGGAAGGCTTGTGGAGCCTTGGGTTAGAAAGGATCTCTTTTGGAATTTTTTTTTGTAATTGCCCTCTGAATTTGTAGAGAAATGTTAGTACACAAACATTGTATTTAAAAGACTTATTTTGAGACGGTTGTGCTATACACTAGATCATCTCATAGAAAAATTATTATTTTGGGTATTGTAATATAAAATTATGACTTTTGATATTAAGCTTTGGTATAATGAATTTGGATTCAAGCAGGGCATCTAGCTGTCACACCAGCTTTAGTTTGAGTTATATCATCATGGATAGATGTTACGGATATTTAGTTACTTTAAATTATAATAGGGTTTTACATGGGTGCCCTTACTAATTGGTTATATGCCCGAAATTATGTCGGATTTTCTAAAAAGTTTGTTTGGATTAAATCAAATGTTTGATTTCATTCAATTTTTATTATAAACCGGCAAAATATTTTTGGTTAAACATGATGTTTTAAAATCACACTTCGATGAACATTAAGGCGGGACATTAATAGTTGTACATTTGAAAGATTTCTCCTTTATGAGCTACTATACATATGATTGCCGCTGCATACTATTTGTGAGCTGCTTAATCACATAACAAAAAGTAGGAACAATGATTTTTAAATACAATTATAATTACATAAGTAATATAAATATACAAGATCTTGTTTAAATTTTCGTCTAATGTTCAAATTTCCAATTGGCCCAAATCTACACGATTTGCAATAATCAAGATAATACCAAAAATTGCTATTTCAGCTCCTTCTTTTTGCTTTAGAATTTACCTTAACGAAAACACCTCGTCGATATCCCACTCCCGTGGCGTGACACCTGAGATTCCGTAACAAGTAGATACGTCCACAAGAACATAATTGATGCACGTTACATCATAGAATTGATGATATTTCAACATAATTGATGCACTTTCCAAATGAAGGCGGAAACCCCTTCACTAGATTGGACGCTTGCACTTTATATTAATTAATATAATATTAATTAAGGGTTTTTCCTTATTAGTCAAGTTGCTCGAGGCCGGAAAATGAGAATACAATCTCGAAAATCTTGTCGAATGGTAGAAAAATCTATAAGTTCATTAAGGATCGATAATCGTTGTCTGGACATACGAGACACAGCCGGTTGGGAAGAGGAGAGATCAACAACGGGGCTACTAGCTACTAGTTGGACAAGACCACCTTTTACTGGTCTAGACATTCGAATGGGAAATCGTGTGTATAGTTGAGACAGCAAATATCACTCAAGGACAAATATCATGCTACTTATTAATATTCAACTAAATCTGTACATCTAACATCTAGCTTTTCAATAGATTTTGTAAGATATGAGAACGTCTATGAGTAGCCAACATCTGCACCTTTAGCTAAGGCAATCCGAACCACGGGAGTCTTAGTACTACGTGATCAAGCCTAATTTACCCTTGAAAGCCCCTTTTCCAAAGAGGAATGGGGGTAATAACCCAATTTTTCTGTTGTTCTTCCAGAGCAGCTTGACGGATAGTGGTGTTGCCCGGAGAAGAGCCCTAGCTAGTCAACATGTTTACTTCTTCAATGATTGGCACGGTTGAAGTTTCCGACATTTCCATGCTCTGGCTGTCCTATTGTTTTGCAGATTCACTTGCTGGGTCAGAGCATAGACGAGTGAGGAGAGCCCAGCAAACAAGAAAATCCATCTTAGAGCAATCAACTAGAAGTAAAGGACTGCTGGCCTGAGAGAAGGCGGCCTCTCTCAAAAAACATGGCCCAATTTTTGTTCTTTCTTTTTTCAGGGGCCTAAACACTAAAAGGTGGGGGAGCAGGAAGCCGAACCGAGCTCTTTTTTTTACTATTCATCCCTATCTGAGGTAACATCCGGGCAAGCACCAATTGTTTCAACAGGTTCATCTTTCCCGACTTTTTTATGTCACACCGGCCCTAACTAGTCGATAGATTCACACGGGAAAGAATGACTACCTATAAAGATCTCGAGCTAGGTGGGCTTCTAGATCACAAATACGTGAGAATCTCCTAAGTTCGTGTCTGCTTTGGCAAAAGGGCCGGTAACTTATAGGGGGTTAAGTTTGAATTTTAAAAAAGGATTCTTTGTTTAATGATTGTCTTAGAAAATCAAGGAGTATCGCGTTGGCTTTGAAGTAGCTGCATAGTATTGGCATTTTATAGAAAGGCTTTGGCCCTACAAACAAGAGATCGCCTTCAGATTGTTGATGGGTCTGCACCCTTGCCTATGTGGATAGTGTGATTCATTGCTTCCTTAAGCGAAGGAGAATACATCGCTTCTTTCTTCATTCATGTGTAACATTTTTTCTACCTCGAAGGTGGCAGGAAGGGGTACGCTCATGCCAGGTGGGAGAATACATCGCTTCTTTCTTCATTCATGTGTAACATTTTTTCCACCTCGAAGGTGGCAGGAAGGGGTACGCTCATGCCAGGTGAGAAAATATTCATTGCAACGGTTACACCCGTCCAATGATAGGATTACAAGACTAGATTGTGACAAATCGTAGTGCTTCCGTGCATAGCAGAGTTGATTTATAAATTTTCCTATCTTAGGTGCTCTCAACTCTGTAGATAATTTGCAATAGGTGTTTGATCATATCACGTGCAACGAACGTCATACATTGCTATTTAGTATAGAAATGAAAATAGAATGAATCCCCACATTGATGGCACCCATATCATGACTCAAGAAATTGCAAAAGCCATCTTAACCAAGGATGCCAGTGGAAGAAAGAGTGGGCAGTTGTCAGACACCAATTCATTGGCACATCACATCTAGTAACAGCCCACTACTGGTTGCATCTAATTATGTATATAAACTTCATCAGAATAATATTGAGGGCAAATCTGCATCAGAATGGAATTCACTATTTGGTTTCAAGCACTATTTTATACTGCTTTTGGTGCAACAAATGAGAAGTTATAGATAGATTGTTTTAAGCCACCCGGTCGCCTGTTTCTCTTGTAAACAGTGTATTTACTAAGCTTACAAAGATACATCGACTCAGGATGTTTGGATATCTTTTTGTTCAAGGTTTGTGAGGATGTCAATACATTTCTTTAATAATGACTTTGCTTGTTCATTCTTCTCTACCTCATACTGCTTAAGAAGCTCTTCTTTGAACACTACTTCTGTCCCATCAACCGTTGGAAGCAAGCCGTAAAGATTAGTCACTTCCAGGAGACACTCGGATGCTGCAATGTGAACCTGAATTTTATGCACGAGTTAGAACCAAAAAAAAAGTCTAATTGCTGTAAATCAAAAGTAGCAGAATCATTATTCTTATGCATATTCAAGCCCACAAAATTGTAAAACTAAAATTGGAAAGTGGTAATCTCGTAAATATTTTGTCAACTATGTGCACATATTTGCATAGCTGGGGTGCTGTATATGCACGTGAAGTGTGCGATTGACACTATGGGAGTGGATTTTCTGATTCCCTGATTCAGTGTGAAGTAAGATCATAGATTTTTTTGCCTTTCTCAAACAAAGCAAGGTAGCAAGCACACTGGATCTATGTTTTCCTTCTTACAACACAACCGCTTGGAGAATTGTGGTTGGAAGATTTTTAGGTACTCTTATAGAGAACTTATCTGGCTCGCACACACTGGATTTAAATAATCCACCAAACTAGGGATTACCTCCCTGTGGTTTGACCTCGTAACACATTACCACCTTATACTTTAAAAACCTACACATAACCCCCTATAATTTTGGATCCAAATAAAAACCCCAACTCTGTTGACGGGAAAGAGAAAAAGACTGTTCTACTATCCTTTTTCTATTTTATCAACAATTGCTGATTGAGAACAGTTTCTTTACTCCCAATGCTCCTTTAGATACATACTTGCTTTGAATGGAGCAGAGAGGAATGAGAGAGCTGGGAAGAGAGGAAAAGAGAGATAGCTCAAAAAAGAGAGGAAAAATAGGGTAGAGAAGGCCGATGGGAAGGGAGTACAGCAGAGAGAGAAAAACAGGTCTGTCCATTTGTTCACAGCGGCAGAAGTACGCCGATGTTCCATATCGATATGTTCGTTGCCAAGATACCACCCACTCCATCACCAAATTATTCCACTTCGATTAATCATCAAGAAAAAAATCAAACAGTAGAGAAATTGGATTGCTTATCTATATTATTGGGTTGGCTTTAAATGGGGCTTTGAGTTACAAAATTTTGTGGAGAAATGGGTGATGAACTAGATCACAAAAATTAGAGAGCAGGAGCAGCATGAGTCACTCACTCGCAAAAATTAATAAAAATAGTATTTAAAAAATTCAATTTCATGCACAACTATATGACACACTATTTCATTTTTAAATATATGTTGATTTTAAGTTTTTAAAACGACAATTATAAATTATAAATAACATTATAATTTGACAAGTATCATTAGGTATGGACCAATACTTCCCAAATAAAAATTTAAATAATAACGAATGAGCATATAAGTATGTAAGATCATTTATTAGTCAAATTCGCAAACTGAAAAATCAAATTCGCAAATTCAATCAAATGGGAGCACGATTTCACAGAGAATTCTATTCCAAAGCACTAATTTGAGCGGAAAGCTGGTGCGTGAGGTGCTTAGACAAATTATGTGACTAAGGTGATGAAACGGGGCAAAAAGCAGTAGTGGGTATGGGTCATTGGGCAGTTGAGGAAGGACGCTGTTGAAGGGTATTTTGGTCTTAAAAATGATTAATTTTGGAAATAAATTACCCAACCTTACCTTTTAGGCGTGAGGTGAAATCTCCATTAAGTTTGATGAAAAATCTAACGATTTTAATTTGGTCCAAAACTATAGGGGGTTGTGTATGTTTTCAAAGTATAAGGAGGTAATAAGTTACGATGTCAAACCATAGCGAGGTAATCCGTAATTTGCCCTAAAATTAAAAATTAGGAGAAAAGTGGACTATACAACCTGAGTTGTTCAATAAAACAAACTCTCTTATATCCCAAATTTATGAATAGGAGTCTGCAAGCAGAAACTTAAAGATAATTGGCATGGATTGGCAACGTAAAGGGTGGTTAGGGAATAGAGAAAAAGAACAAAAAAGTACGCACAAAATCTGCAGAGCATCAATTACCAACACCTAAAATTGGAACAAGGAATCATGGAGCACATGATGCAGACATTCTGAAGCTGTGGTGGTGGACCCGCCAATGAGACCCATTGAGGACATAGATAAAGCCACTCATTGCAATCATCTTTACGGGATGATCGAATTTCTTTGGTTAGCAGATCTTTCTAGTATGAATTTAAGCATATATATTGGGCAATATTTCCCACCAATGTCAAATTAGAGATAAAGTCATGTGCGTGCACTAATCAACCAAACCAGTAGAAAGGTTATCTTACCTGTGCAATCTTTACCGTAGATAGACATTCGAGCACCTTAGGTGACACAGAGGAGAACAACTGGAGGCAACCAGAACGAGAACTTAAGAGTCAAAAATACTAGTATTTGATATGACCAGATAGTTAATAGAACTGAGTTGTGACATTACCTCCTGAACTAGAGTCATGCCAGTGTGTATGGAGGTATCTTGATAGTCATGCACATTGTTTTGAAGCCTTGAGCAAAGTTCTTTTATTGATGAAAACACCGACATTTTAACTGCCCAAATAATACAATAGTTGTATTTAAAAACGAAATGTAATTGAGTTAAACGAAAGGAAGAAATGGCATAAAAATACCTGTCCAAGGAAAACCAGGTGACAAGGAAATCAAAAACACATGCACCAGGTTCTGCTGCTGTTCAAGAATATCACTCAAACGTGCCACATGGATGCATGATGTAATGCATTCAATGATTTTATCATGTGAAGCAGAAAAATCTTCTGTGACATCTGCTTCCACAGACAAAGGGTAGTGCTTAGAACACATAGGGGTACATCCTATAGAAGTTTTAAATCCAATATAGTTTGACCCAAGGAACAAAGAATATAAAAATGGGTGCGCCAGTATTTAAGAGATAAAACCTCGAAGTTGACAAGAAGAAACGTAAACATGAAACATGTAACAACTATCTCTACTGGATTACATAAGAAAATCAAAAATAAATTGTTCAAAATTGAATATTCCTTAATATTGAAAAAAAAGGTCCTAGAGACGATGGAAAACAACAAAAAAGACTAGACTACATCTGATGAAATATACAAAAATATCAAATACAATCTTTAACAGCTCCTCAACCCATGATGTGATAGTACAAAATATCGACAGTCATCAAAAACAGACACAAAATGATGTGGCACTTTGTGAGTAAGGCAGCGAACTACATAAAATAGACAAATGGCAAGGAAATTGTCCACATCTAAAGATGAGGCACACAAGATGACAGTCAATCTTGATATATTTTGGGTACACTTATGAAAAACAGAGTCGTATGCACTCAGGATGACACTGGTTGTCACTATATATGAATAGGAGACGAAAAGGATATTCCCTGATTGATAAATAACCATCTGAACTAGACTATTCCTGATGTAGTAATAGCAATAGCACAATATTCAACCTTAGTCATAGAACAAGCAATACAATATTTTTTCACTTATCTAGGAAACAAGAGAACCACCCAAGAAAAACTTAGAAACCAATGGTAGATTTACAGCAGGTGCCATTCAAAGTCAGCATAAAACTTAAATGAAAAGGTTGAAGAAAACCACAAACCCTTACATTAAGTGCCTCAAGGAAAGTGCAAAATAACACCAACAAACAAAATCACGATACACAACAGGATCAACCAAGGGATCAACCAAGGGGACACCATCACAAAAAGTGTTGGACATGTTAAGTTTGAGATAAGACTATATAGTTGGAGAATCAAATAACTGAGCCCTCCTGTTAACATTCATTGCTTCATTTGACAGAAAAAATAGCCCTTAACAAAGACATTTCAATGCCCAGAAAATGTAGAAGGAAAACAAGATCCTTTATCCAAATCTGAAAAATATAAAATATATTGAAGGTGTCAAAAGTAGAGCAAGTGGATGCGCAAGGAATATGCTCAAGAAACACCAAATAACAAAGAAAAATACACATAGCAGAACAAGTAGATGACTCTTTGAGTTCATATTTAGGAAGAACAAAACCACTCTAACCAAACACATGCAATGCAAATTAGTAAGGAGGTTTCTACATATAACCATTCGAAAGGAGAACTACACAAAAGTAATTGTTGAAGTCAAATTTTGGATTGCCTCCACATCTAGCTAGCAAGATCACGATCACGTGAAAAGAAAGTCTGAGACCAAAGGAGCTACTAGGATCAACCCTTCGATCCTTAAATTAGTTGGAGATTTAAAGGTATTCAATGCTATAAAATGCCAGGAATGGCGTACCTCATACATCGATTACAACGATATTACATGTATTTAAGTGATTGACTTGCAATAGGATTAGGATCTGACCTTGTATTGGTCCTGATTGGATTGGGATTAGGCTTATTCTTTATCTGTTGATCTATCCTTATCTATGTGATTGGACTTATCCCATCTATGGTTTTCACAGGCCCACTTCTATTTGAACAAGAATTCTTGCAAAGCTAAGTTGGGTTGGACCAAATGAACTTCTTATCCCATTGAATTTTCCATCAGTCCTCAAGTCCAATTAGGATCACTAGAAGGTCAGATCCTAAATCTATTGCAACTTAATCAACTAAACACTTGTGGGCTCGTTTCATTGTTGTATTAGAACTACATAAATTAGATTAAATAATACAGTCTAATACAATACAGATGGATAAAAAATAAGATTAAATAAAGTATTAAAATAATACATAATTTTATTTAGTGTTTGGTAATACACAACTTAAACATTGGATAGTAGTTATTTAATCCAATCAGTTGTTTGATTAGAACATTTTTTCATGGTATTAATATTGAATTAACAAAAATACCCTCAATCAGTATTTGTTACATTGATGATAACTGGATTTTATTAGTTGGGGGTCATATTAGTAAATGTGTAGAATAATACGTTTGAGTTAGATTATAATACCACCTCACTTGGTGGTATTAAAATATTTCCATAATACAGGTTTATCGTACAAAAAATATACAATAAGTATACGATTAATATACGTTTTTAAAATTAATACGGTATTAATTTGCTTACCAAACAAAGTATTAGGCCCGATTAAATAAAATATAATACAATTCAATATTTAATTCCCTCATAATACGTCTACCAAACAAGTCCTATAAATACAACTCCAATCCATGCATCATGGTACATCATTCTTAGCTTTCAACAGCATTGAATACCATTTGAGTCTCCCACTGACTTTAAACTCCAAGGGGACAATCCAAGAGTTCCTTTGGTCTCCGACCTTCTTCTTTTTAGGTGATCGTGACCTAGCTGGCCAAACATGGAGGCAATCCAAAATTTGGCATCAATAGCAATAACAACATAAATCCTGTTAATGAGATGAACCATATTAAGGATCGCTTCTCGCCAAGAAGAACCAAGAATAGACAAAAAAATAATAGCAACGAGGGACCAGTTCCATGATAGGTATGTGCTTTGCTAAACCCCATCATTTTGTTTAGGGGTAACTATACGAGGGGACTCCTCAATAATTCCATCAGATTTAAATGACTAAAAAATCTTTATATCTGTATGCCCCCCGAAATAACACCACAAATTTTGAATTAACCGATGAACATTGTGTTTGAATCATGACAAAAAAAGGAATAATAGAGAGCAATCTCGATGGTTACTTACTGAGATGAATCCAATAATATAGACTATATTCATCACTAAAAAAATTACTGAAATGCAATTTAGAGAAAATGGAATTATGACACCTTAAATCAAAATGCCTAAGATAAAAAGGAATAGAGTTATTCGCCCCTACCTAAAGACGAGGAAGGAGAGAAAGGAGAGAGAACGGAAGGCTACAAGCGGGGGCACCCCCTCTTGGCTTTGTTTTTTGTATTCTATACTTCTCTACCTGAACTCCCTGAATCAGTTATTCATTCACATTCAGAAGTAGAGGAAGAACGCTTTGGGCACCGGTCACATTGGTCAGTTGTTCTTCTTAGCGCACAAGAGTAGAAAGAGAGCAACATCACCAAATGAACCACTATAAGCTCAAAGCTAAGCAAACCAAACAAACGGAGTCAGACCCGACCACTGACCAAGTCCAAAACAACACTTGTGGCTCTATTTTCGTACCTCTTTTTCATAGTCTTCTTGCTCTCTAGGAGGTCGAATCATCGAATCAAAAGATGGCTTAGGGGGCTATTGAAGAAATGGAATCAAAGAATCCACAAAAAAGTGGAACAAAAGAAGCCCATGGAGAAAGACACAACCCATAATAACCTGCAATGGACTATCAAAAAAAGGGCGAACTAAAAACCTGAAGAATGCTATTAGAAATATTATTTACTTGAATTCCTTAAAGCCCCCATAGAAATTAATAACTTCAAATGAGAATTAAAAACATGTCCAGATTACAAACGACTAGCACTCAAAGGAAAGGAAGACAAACCAACAAAAGAAACAACCATAACAGCTTGAACATGCAGTTCTTCCACCCTATACAATCCTCCAACTCAATGGCATATCCTAATTAGCTTCTTGGAATGAAGATCATGAAACCAATGGAGAAGTCTGCGTCCAAATCTCACAGTCACTCAAATAATTACAAATCTTTAACGTGCATGCCCCGAGATTTGGCTCACACGTAAAGGGATATATTGATGTACAATTATATTTATGTTATATCATCTCTAACAATTCAAGCTTTCAAACGAGATGGCAAACTAACAGGTTAATGTTGTGGATTGCTTATATATTCACATTCTTGAAAGATAATCATAATTCTCATGAAGGAAATTCTAACAAAATAACTGTGAAACCATGTAAGGATTTTTGGAAGTTTTTAGGCCAAAAGTTGTAGTAGCCAAGCTTTATAATGCTTAGTCTAGTTAAGAAATATGGAAATTGTTAAACCATCTAGAGAGTTTCAAATATGAAATTGGTAAATCTAGATGAGATATGCCCAAAAGAGATGTTATTTTACCTTCTCAACTATAGAAATAAAAACTTGAGATATTGCAACCACCCAAAGAAAGGTCTTATACGGTTCTCGCTACTACCACCAACACGCTATCAAGGTTGCAATAACCATCATATTACCACAACATACACCACTAGATAAATCATCGCTGTCACTGTCTCTGCCACATCGCTCTTACCTAATTTTTGTTAAACCACCATGTACCATTATATTGTTGTTAGAGCATCCAAACCAAAACCAATTGGTAGTGGATAAAATGATCCCTCAAGTATATAACCTTTGATTTATTTATTTCTAATTTTTCATTTTAACTTTTTATATGTGAGTCAGTTAACTAAGTCCTTACCATGTTCAGTAACGTTTTATCCATCTTGTTTTTTTCAGGACTCAAAATGAAGAACTTGATTGATTTAGTGCATGAGAGCAATAGTCCTTACTACTTGGATCCCGGGAATTATATTCCTACCTTGAGTGCTATAATCTTTCCTCTCCAATGGCACTTTCGATTAGGTCACCCTTCCTTGCAGAAGTTGCGTGAAGTTGAAGTTGCATAAAGTTATCTATGATTAAAGTTTTTCTTTTGTATTAGAATGTAAGGTTTGACAATTAGGCGAGCATAATTGTAGTTTTTTTTCTTCTAACTCTTCAAGTCGCCAGTTTAGTCCTTTTAATGTCATTCATTCAGACATTTGGGGTCTTGCAAAAGTCAAAAAATATTTCTAGTTTTCAGCAATTTATAATCGTTGTTGATAACTTCTCCAGCATAACTCGATTATTCCTTACTAATGATCAATCTGAATTTCCTAAGCTTTGCCACTTCTTATAATAAAATTCTGGTTCAATTTAATATACGTATCAAAGTTCTTCAATCTGAAATGCCCTTGAATATATCCAATCATTTTTTGTGTTGGTTGTGCCATTATCCACCAAACTACCTATCCACATACATCCCAACAAAATTACATCGTCGAATATAAACATCGTCATTTATTAGATATTGCCAGTTCATTGATGTTTAACATGTATGTGCCAAAACTCTATTGGGCTAATGTTGTTCTTACTAATATTTATCTTGTTAATTGCATGCTGTCCTAGATTTTGGACAACAAATCTCATTTCTCCAGACTTTATCCTAATAAACCATCATTCAGTTTAACTCCTTGTATAATTGGTTGCATTGATTTTGTCTGTCTTCTTGGCTTTGGTCGTGAAAAACTATCAACTCGCTCAGTCAAGCGTATCTTTCTGAAATATTCTCATACTGCTAAGTCAATGATCAAAATTTCGTTTCGGTGCATAGTTTCTGAGAACATGAAAACAAAAATATTTCTATAATATTTCAGAAACATTTCAAAAACAAGATGAAAATAAAGAAAAATTTAAAAATTTGTTTCTGCAACATTTGGTGAAACATTGGTTAAAACATGTCGAAATACCTCGAAACCTATCGAAACACTTCAAAACATCTCGACACATTGAAATTTTGATATTCAATCAATGATTCGTTTCAGTTTTCATTGAAACAAAAACGTTTTGGACGTTTCGAAACGAAATTTAGTTCCTAGCATACTATAAAAGGTTATTGGCGTTATGATCCCATCTCTTATCATTACCATGTCAATGCAAATACTACCTTCTTTTACACATCTTCCTTCTATTTTGTGTTGAGCCAAATTTTACTATAGATTTAGAATCTTCTAATTAGGGGGAGCTTGTGTTGCCTATCATTCTCGACATTATGTCTTCTCCACTGTAAGTTTACCATCCCTATAAGGGTAGACAAATTGTATATTATGCTCCAGCTCCACAATCAACACCGACTTTTACTGTGGTTCAGCATCCTAAGTCATCTGTTACTCCATTGTCTTCTTATCCACTCATTATGCTACAAAAAAGATACTCCGAGTTGTTCACATCATCCAATTTCTAATTTTGTCCTTTTATCGGCTTTTTCTATATTTTGCTATTTTGCATCATCATTATATATTGTGTTTGTTAGCTCATTCAGATAGGTTTTATCATCTCTTTAATGGAATTTGATGATGGATGAAGAATAAATGTATTCATGAGGATCAGACATGAGACCTCAATCCAAGGATCAAAACGTCGTTTCAAAGTACCGTTTCGGTCAGCTCAAAAACGGATACGTTTCGGAAACGTAATGGAAACGCAGAAAAAATATGAAAACACATGGAAACATATAGAAATATAAATACAATTCATTTATTATAAAGATAAGCTAAATAATTGATTAATTTAGCATATTCATTCAGTTAACATGCATTTATATAAGAATAAATTTAAATTGGAGGAAAAAAAAAAGTTTGACATGAGGCGAAAATCATTTAAATTAGAATATTATCTAATTAATAATATAATTTTATTATAATACTAATTTACTAATTAATAATACTAAGTGCATCATATTATTATAATACTAATTTATTAATTTAAATTGTGTCTTCAAATTAATAAATAATATTATGTCATTAATATTAAAATCATTGTGTACACAATGACTAAAACACATAAATACTTAATTCTAAATAGTTAACAAATAAGCTATAATTAATAAAATTACTTGCAGTTATTTAATATGTAAGTTTAACAAATAATAATAACATAAAAGAATAATTATAAAAATGAAAAAAAATAATGAAAGGTATTAACTTAAATTAATGGTAGTTATGTATAGTAAAAAGTTATAATGTAGTGGGGTATTAAATGCATGATTCAAAGTCGCGGTATTGGCCATTAACTCGGAGGGCACTGATACACATCGGTGACGGCGTCGCGGTACAGTATTGGCTGATACGCTCAAAATGTTAGATATAAGTCTCAAAAAAATTTGAAAAAAAATATCAAAAAATTTATAAAATGTAAATAACAACATCCGTGCATTATATGCCTAAAATATATTATCTAACACATTAAAAATTATAAAAATAGATTATAAAGGCGTTACCGACAATAAAAATTATCTATGCTACACCAATAAAAAATAGTCATCAATAAACAGACAACATTCAAAAAAATTCTTAGTTAATTTCTTAAATACATTAGATCCCAATACTATGGAATACAAATAATTTTTTTTAATTTTAAATATTATTTAATTTAATAATAGTATAAAACAGACAACATACCAAAAAAAAATTAAAACATACAAAAATCACAACTTTTAATGTGGTACAAAACAGACAACATACAAAACAAAGAAAAAAAGAAAAGAAATTAGAACATACAAAAAATACAACTTTTATTGTGGTAGTCTTTCACTTTTAAGTTTCAAGGAGAGAGAGATAGAGAGAGAGAGAGAGAAACAGAGACGAAGATGGAGTAGTCTCTGCTACTGCGAAGAAGTCATCGTTCGTTCAATCGTCATCTGCTACTCGAAGTCTTCGTTCGATCATCATCTGCTTCTGCGAAGTAGATGGAGTAGTCACTGCTAGCTGGGCCCTCTGTCATCGTTTGATCGTCTTTGCTACTCGAAGTCTTCGTTCAAGTTGGACCAAGTTGAATCCGAGTTAGGCCGAGTCAGAACCGATTCATGGCAGACTCGTTATAGTCTTGTATCGTGTATCGATATCGGATCGGTGGCTGCCGAGACGGATACGACACGGCCGAGTTGTATCTGACTCGGCGAATACTTTGAACCTTGATTAAATGTAATTATTTATTACTTATATATAAAAATATATATATAAAAGGTAGCACAGGTGTTTCGGCCTGTTTCGACATGTTTTGACCGAAACGGTACTGTTTCGATCAAAACGGTCCGACACAGTGACGTTTCGACCAAAATTTTAGAATTTTGGGATTCAACCTATGTTTCGTGTCGGTGTGTTCAAATTCTAAAACGTTTCGGACGTTTCGAAACGACATTTTGATCCTTGCCTCAATCCACTGCCTGCAGGCAAACATGTTGGTTATCGTGTGAAGTATCTTCCAGTTAATTTTGTTGCATTCTTAAAGGGGCGATTGGTTGCCATTGACTACACTTAGACATATAGTATGGATTATTATGAGACATTTTCCCCCGTTGCTCGCTTTAACTCTATTAGACTATTACTTTCTATGGTAATGAGATTAGTTTGGCCTTTATATTAGTTGAATCAATGTAAAGAATTCTTTTTTACATGTAGATATGCATGAGAAAGTGTATACGATTTAGCCACTAACATGTTATTTCTGGTAAGAAACAATTAGTATGTCGATTGAAAAAAGTATTGTATGGTCTAAAGTAATCACCAAATGTTTGGTTTGATAGATTTAGTGCAATTGTGCTTCAATATGAATTTCAATGATCTAATTCAAATTATTTTTGTGTTTACACACAAATCCGCCATGTGTCATTGTCCTCATCATCTATGTTGATGATATTATTATCATTGGCAGTAACTCAGTTGGAATTGTCCATTTAATTCCTATTTTGGAAGAAAGTTTCACACCTAATATTGAGGTCTCTTTCGATACTTTCTTGACGTCAAAGCAGCCCGATCTAAAGAAAATATTAGTATGTACTTTGTACCGGTGGAAGTGTGTGTTAGATTTACTCTCTCAAATTGGTACTCTTAATGCACACCCAGCTAGTATCCAGTTAAATTGGATACTCAAAATGTACATGTTTTTAAGGACAAAGGACGTTGTCAGAGGTTAGTTGGTAAGCTGATTTATCTAATAGTTATACGTCGTGATATTAATTATAGTGTTGGTGTTTACTAGTCAATTTGTAGATGGCCCTTGCAAATCTCATTAGGAAGTTGTTTGTCATATTGTTCGATATTTGAAAAGGGTTGTTGGTAGAGGATTGTTATATCAGTCATCGTCATCCCCAACTAGTACAAGATTTTTCTGATACTGATCGACCGGAAAACTGTTTTGATAGATTGTTTATTTCTGGTTGTTGTACATTTATTGGTGGTAATTATGTTACTTGCACCGTAAGAAACAAAATATGGTGGCAAGTTCTAGTGTGAAGCCAAATAGCATGCAATGACTTATATTGTATGTGAGATGTTATAAGTTCGTTTTCTACTTCGTGAGATAGGTGCTGATCTCCAATACAGATGTCAGATGCATTATGAAAACCAAACAATAAGTGTTTCATGAGCATACCAAACTCATCAGAATCGATTGTTATTTTATTCGAGATCTATTAATACAAAACAGAATTTTTACTCCTTATGAAAGTCTGGTGATCTACTCGATGATATTCCTACCAAACCATTAGCGTAGTCCACCTACAGTAGCTTTTGTTCCAAACTGGGTATTTGTTATCTGTGTTAACTTAGAGTATTACTTTCATAATTGTTCTACTTTCCTATTATGGCATTTTCTTATTATATTCTATTTTCCTACTATGTCACTTTCCTATATGTTCTATTTTCCTAAAATTATAATTTTCTTCAATATCAACCAAATATACAAAAGTGATAGATTGTAAATTATGAAGTACAGATATTTCGACAAAGTCGACGTACTAGTATCGGATACGATACTCGTCGGATAATCAAAGATATATGTCAGATACGCATTATACGTATCCGATAATTAATAAAATATGTAGATACTTCGCAGATACTTCTACACATGGAGCAAGATGTACAATTTTTAATTTTAATCCATATCCTCTCCTTTCGAGTTCACATACAATACAATACATCAAAAAAAATTCATTTGATTTGAAGGCAAAAGTGTTTTTTTAAGTATTATCTACTATTACATGTCAAAAAATATAAATAAATGAGTGAGTTATACTATAATCTTAAAAACAAATATTTATAAACAAACCAACTAGTTAAATATTGGTTTTGATTCATTTAATTGATCACGTTCACTTTACAGATATATCATAATGAGACAGTATTTATACATTTTTCAATGTAAAAATTGCTAATTGTGCCTACTATTATTAAATAATAATTAAAAATTATATTTTTTTAAGTCATTAGATAATAGTAAAATATAAAATATATTTTATTATATACGTATCATAACTGTACATGTATCCTATTTTTTTAGATTTTATCATATCGTCATATCTGTATCGTATTACACATGTATCCCATAATCATATATGTACTTCCTAGGGTGTAAGCAACACACATTCTACTCACAATATCATTCCACAATCTCTTTTTTCTCGCTTCTCCTTCTCTTTCTTTTCCTAAACCCTAATATAAAATTATATAAGTTTCAACTGCCACTTTCATATTATGAATGATAATTTTATTATACTAATTTATTAGAAACTCACCACTTTGCCTTGTCCATGTTCTCCCAACCACATCATTGCTTTGTTGCTATCATTATTGGAATTTAAAAGCAATATTTACCTTTTACACCATAATGCAACAATCACCACAACTCTCACCAATTTATTGAAATCGAAAATTTATAGAAACGCTAACTTTCGACATGGAAATGACTTCGGTAACTTCTATTTTAAATGCCTTCATTTCTTATTTCCACAAACATTCCAATTCATAAATAATATTAAAGAATAGACAATAATACCACAAATAACAAAGCAACAAATCAAGCAAGCAATGTCCGGAAGACATTAGGCATGGGTTTTCCTGCTTAAAAAATCCAAGAATCTTATGGCACATTCAAGTGCTAGACGCTTGCAAGGATGACCAATTTTATACTGGACTTTTATTCGAAGGCCAGACGTGCCTATACCCTTAAGTAACAGGCTTGTAGTGAAAACTAATTTACATTCCTTGTTAAGGTCCATGACGTGGTTGGAGGATTTCCCGAATCCAAAGTTCACTAGTCAATTATGTCTGATTTTCAAACTGTTGTGATTTAGGTACTGCGAGCAACGAGTATTAGGTGGATGCTAGGGGTTCTCCCAAGTGCATAATCATAGGACAAAATTACAAGCAACTCTTATCTGACTACAGAACTCAGATACTAAACTAACTGGAAAAGCTAATGTAACATGTGACAGAAGATGGAACTATGATGCTATCATATTGGACCAACATAAAGCGAAACCCATATTCCCAAAGGTTATTGTTTTCCACATGAAGCTTAAATGTAACCACTCAGTTCCATGTAATCTGCAAATTCTTAAGAAAAAGAATGACAATTTAGATGCCTAAATGAAATTGAAAAGGGGGTGTTACCACCTGCTTTAACATCACCAACCAAAGGTATTTGGCCTGACTTGATGTGATGGGCCGAATTGCTCATCTCAAACAATAAAGGAAAAACCTTATTGAAGAAGTCTGGATTACTGAAGGCTTTAATGACCTGAAAACAGCATAAACAAAGGAAACTAGCATATAATATTTAAGAAAGATAAAACACACACTTCCCAAGTGAAACACTAGGGCAGATACTCAAAAAAAGGGAAAGATACAAAAATATTCTTCTCAGAGACAGAAAAAAGGAGAGGGGAGGGGGGGGGGAGAGCTCTCCTCCTTCCAGCATATGTTGGTTTCAGTGCACCATTTGTAAAATATATTACATCTAAGTTATTTACACTTCGCTTTATTCCGCCTACCGATGCCACAAATAGCATTACAATAAAATTCAGTTGTTGCTATTCAAACTCAGAAATTCTATGAATTAACATCTGACTGGAGAGCATAAATTAGAAACGGCATTAGCACTTAATCTGCCTTGAAAAGAAAATCAGTGAATTATACCCAAATAGCAGGTAACATTTTTGAATGTATCTAACTCGAGAATAAATGAACTACAGCCTGGGAGAATGATTAGCAGTGGTAGAACACATGATGGTCTGTCTCTTTTGGATGCTGAAACCTCTTCTCATTCTACAGGCCAAGCTCTTTATGCAGATGGTGTCTCAGCTCTTCAACTCATACATCAATGGCATAGATGTTTAGGTCATAGACGTTTAGGTCATCTTTGTTTTGGTGTTTTAGAAAGAGTATTTCCTATTTTAGTGAAACAGTGTAATAAGAATATTTTTGACTGGGATACTTGTGAATTTCACAAGCATAAATGCTCTTCTTATCCTAAAAATAATAACACAAGATTATTCATACTGATGTGTGGGGACCTTCTCATGTGGTATCTATATCTAGTAATTGTTGGTTTATCACTTTTATCAATTGTCATTTCGTCTTACTTGGTTTACTTACTCCACACTAAGAGTGAAACCTTCTCTTGCTTCAGATCTTTTCATAATATGGTGAGCACTCAATTTGATGCTAAAAATAAAATTATTCAGAGCAATAATAGGATTGAGTGCACTGATGGGGAGTTTCCCTCCTATCTCAATAAGAATGGCATTTTTTGTCAAACAACTTGTGTAAATACTCCTTAACAGAATGGTGTTGCTGAGTGAAAAAATTATCATTTTCTTGAGGTTGCTCGTTTATTGGATTACTACAAATATTTTCCTAAATCGTTTTGTAATAATGCAGTTCTTACTTTTGCTTATCTTAATAATGAAAAAACTTGACCCCAAAACTTTGCAATGTATTTTCATTGGTAACTCTGTTATCCAAAAATGGTATAAATTTTATCATCCACAATCTCAAAAGGTGTATGATAGCATAAATGTAACCTTCCAGAAATCAAAGACCTTTTTCCTACTTAACCATCTCTTCAAGGAGGATAATACTATTATTAGAAAAAAGATGGTATGTCAACAGTCTTTTCTTCAATTATCTATTAAGTGAAATATTAGTAAGGGAGAGCAATAAACAATTGAACAAAAAAGTGATACTAGTGCTCCACCTAATCTAAAAACTTGTTCTCGACATCAAAAAGTACAGATTACTCATGTGTCACCGCGTCAGTTGCATTCCCTAATTAAACATCGTCTAATGATTTATCAAGTAATGAACATTCGGCTATTATTCTTGTCATTAATAATCTAGTTAGAAATTTTAAGCTTCCTATTGAAGTCAGAAAAAGCATTAGAGCTTATACACAACATCCCACCTCTTATTTTGTCCCTTATGATTCTTTATCATTATCCTATTGTGCTTTTATTTCCTCCCTATCTTCTATATCTATTCCTTTGGGGTTGGAACTCTCACTATTGATCCTAAATGGAAAAAAGTTATCGCATAAGAAATTAAAGCCCTAAAAAAGAATGACACATGAGAGTTGATTTCACTTCCTGTTGTAACAAGAGTAAGGTGCAAATGGGTGTTTACTGTCAAACAACAAGCTGATGGGATAGTCGAGAGATACAAAGCTAGATTTGTTGCTAAGGGATTCACTCAAACATATGGCATTAATTATTAAGGGACCTTTGCTAAAAGATGAACTCCATAAGCATTCCCCCTTTTACAGCTAATATAGGTTGAAGTTTGCTGCGGAGAGTTGCACGACGTGTTTATGGATATCCCAGGGTTTTCATCCTAGTTAAATGAAGGGAAGGTGTGAAAGTTAAATGAGTCTCTTTATGGGCTAAAACAATCTCTTAGAGCTTGGTTTGATAGGTTTCTTTAAGGCTATGCTAAAATTTGGATATAAACAAAGTCATGTTGATCATACTACGTTCATCAAACATACTAGTGATATGATAAGTGCTCTTATTGCATATGGGGATAACATAGCGATAAGAAGTAATGATGTGCAAGAAGTCACCAAACTCAAGGCTCAGTTGGCTAAGGATTTTGAAATCAAAGATTATGATTCGTTGAGATACTTTCTTAAAATTGACGTTGTTAGATCAGATAAAGTCATGCTTATCTCCCAAAGGAAATATGTTCTCGACCTTCTTGAAGAAACAGGCATATTGTGTTGCAGACCTACAAATTCCCTTATCAAAGCTAAACTTTGATAGAGTGGTGGCGTTGGTGATGCTATAGATAAGTTAAGGTACCAAAGATTAGTGAGGAAATTAATTTATCTCTCTCACTCGTCCAGATATTAAAGTGAAGTTGGCTATTATTTAGATTCGAAAGCGTATATATAACATAATGTATGGTCAATCTTTTTTTGAATCCTTTACCAAGATAATGACAAAATTAGAACATATTTTCTCATATAAATCAACAAGGGAATTGAAATGCAATTACTTGTCATAATAAGGACATCTACAATATAGAAAAGAAGTTGAAAAGAAAGAATTGTTGTGAAAGAGAAAGCCTTTAAATCATACTTTGCAAAAAACAGCAATGGCATATTACCTGCTCCAGACAGCATAAAGCTGCTTCACGATATTTCTTGACTTTCTTTGTGCATGCAGAAGATACCATGCTCAAAACAGCATTTGGTTTTTCGGGATCCGCAATGGTAATTGCTTCATGGCAAGACATACAAAGAGCAGATAATGCGTCTAAAAGGGCTTCCTTTCCCTGTCACATTTCACATTTTGATATGCATAACTACAGAAACCAAGTAGACGAAAATGCAAGAAGATTATCATATCAAGACATAAGAGACTAGAAACTCTGAAACACGAGGAAATAAAAATGTTAAATGGAACCAAGGGTGACCAATAATGTACTTCACATTTGAAAGAGATTAGATGGATGAAAACTAGCCTTGATATCAAAAGGCAGAAGGGTGACATCAGTAGAATCAGATTTATCTGGTAATCCAATTTACTATGTGTCTCTCTGTGGAATTCTGTCGAATGTGGCAAGCAGAATTGCGAAGATCGATGACTGAATTTTCGCACTACAAACAAATTTGTCTAAACAATATGACTCGGCATTCGGGGAGCTTCCAAGAAACAAATAAAATGATCAAGCCGAGCCTCACCCAGCAACAAGGGGCAACCATGCCAATCAAAGCAGTAGTAGCTCACACTTCCTACCGGAGGAGTTATCAGATTTATCCACTGTCCAAAGCCTATGATCGTGAAAAGAAGGATGGGAATCATGACGAGTGTCAAGTAGAGAAGCTAAACCCAATGTTTCTCTATCACTGTGGCACCCAACAAAAATTGAAATCTCAAAAAAAAAAAATCCACCCCCCCCCCCGCGCAGGCGCACGTAATAAGAAAAATAGAAATAGTGAATCCAACTTAGTAGACTCCAACTGCACTAGAAACTAAGCATAAAATTTGTTTTGAAGAAAACGGTTTATTCAAAAGAAACAATGAATGTAGAAAAAGCAATTTGAACTGAAATTACTTTAACTCAAGCTTGGAAGTGTACAACTGATGGCATCCAACGATTGAAACCTAATAAATGGTTTGCGTTGGAAAGTATTTTCCGATGAAAAAACTGTGAATGCTGCACTAAACATTTACCATATCAAATTTAGAAGAAACAAAATCATAGAACAAATTTTCTTGGGAGAGTGATTGAACAAGGATTGACAAATGAGAGTCACCATTAAACCAATTAGTTTTTCAGCATGAATGATCAACCATAAATTTTATTACTTCGTTTATTAGGGCATAGTTTAAAATGCTATTTGCATATAAGTAAAAGAAGACTGCTCTCATTCCATTAAAAAAAAAATCCATTTGAAGAAGTCCTCACAAAAGGAGTCACATTTAGGATGGGACAAGTATGATGGGGAAGTATCCAAAAAAAGAACAGTCGGAGGCTAGGAAGCAAGGATATTTCCCACAGGGATGCCGTGGCAGTGTCGGATACGTATCCGACACAGATACGGCTAGGACACGTGTTCGACATCGCTAGAAGTGTCCTGAATAGTGAACTCAGTCGAACACGGCAAGAATACGTCTACTACACGATCAAGGCACAATCAATAATTTTTTTATTTAAAAAAAATAACTTCTATTAAAAGAGTATGATTTTTACTTTTTTTAATATATTTTTTATTATGTAACTTATATACTATGAATGTTAATAGATACAATGATATTTGATGAAAATGGTTACAAATCTATTATTATTTAAAAAACATATTATATTATATTATGATAATAGTCGTATCTTGGCTATACCCGTATCATATATTTTTTAACTTTTTCATATCTTCGTGTCCGTATCCGTGCTTCTTAGGTTGGAGGAAACAACTGCAACTGATTCACACTCACTAGAAGCATACTGTTGAAGTATATATACTTAAATTACACCTACTCCAATAACTTAAACTTTTAGAATAGATGGTTGCTTAATACATATAATGGAGGACAATGTTTAAGCCCCTATATTCATATGTGACATAAGGGGAAAACATTTATTGCACAAGAAAAGATTCAAGAGTGCATTCTAGTTTCTAATGTACAAATGGACACTTGAGTCTATATATTTGCAATAAATATGGAGGGATCTTTTATGAGGCATCATTCATATCCTTGTCTGTTGAAGATTTGAAAGGACTTGGAAGGCTTGCTACGTTCTGATGCATTTCTTCCTTTTGCTTATTTTCTTAGTTGGATTTCTTATCCAACCTTTCTTGATGTACTCGCCAATATTTATTAATACAACTGTTTTCTTATAAGAATTAATACAAGAGGTTTGCTTACTATCAAAAAACTATGGAGGGGCCTTTTATACACTAAGCAATTCATTAGGTCATGTCTACAATATGTAAAAAAAAAAAGTTTGGCTAACTATAGAAAAAGTGAGTAAACAACAACACTTGGATAGTCCAATACCAATCACAACATTGAATTATGCATAAGAAAAAATATGCTCAGATTATAGCATGACGAAGGATCAAATTTTCGTTTCGATATATAGTTAGCTAGGAAGTGAGCATGTTCTAGAAATGCTTCAGAACCATGATGCAAACTGAGAAAATTCTTGAAAATTTATTTCCAACATTAATTGAAATATTCCGAAATACGTCGAAACATCTCTAAACATAGGAATTTCAATATTCAATCATTCCTTTTGGTTTCCATAGCAACCATAGCATTTCAGTCATGTTGGTTGAAACAAACAAAAAAGTGTAGTTTCTTGAGCAAGACAAACAATGGCTGTTGAGAAAGAGAGGTGGCAGCAGAAGGGTGGCACCTACTGAGGACAAGAGAAGGGAAGATGGTCAAAGTTGGACAAGTCACATGAATTAATGAGCAGAAGCAAGGCCATGAAGAAAAATGTAGTTTAAGGCACCAAGATAGATAGAACAGCCCATGATACATCGAGTAAAATGAATAAATATATTTGATGATGAAAAAGTAGTTTGTGCAATGAAAGAGATCGATAACTATCCAGAATTGAAAGTTTATCAAGTACTTAAGGATGAACACGTGATATATTTGCAGAATGACAGCCAGACAAATTATTTGACCCTTTCCTATAATTCACTGGAATGTGCTATATTCCTCACATAAAGACAACAAAATACAGTCCTACCTCCCACAAGCGACCAGGAACTTCCTTCATTAGAGATGTGAGCAGCACATGATGATATGAAGATAGTGATTCACCCAAGACTTCACTAAGCTTACCAATCGCCTGAGCAGCCTACAAGTTCAGAAAACGCACAAAAAAAAACACGCACACAACCAGAGAGAGAAGAGAAGTAAAAAAGATAATTAGAAAAGAAACATCTGAAATGTAAAATTCATGTATTCTCTGTCAACATAAGCACACAAACATAAAGAGAAGGTAATGCGTACCTTCCTTTTACTTGTCCATGACGATGACGTAATTCCATCATTAATAAGAGAAACAATTTCTTCCAAATATAATTGAAGGGTGGTTTGTTCACTGCTAAAATTTTCTTCCCACAATTCCTCATACAGAGTAGAGACATTCTTTTCATCCTCAAATCTGCATCACAAATAGCATTTTGGCTTCGTTCAACTTCTATTTGTTTCAAGATCATACAAAGGCATCTACTACTATAGAACTCTTTTTCCCTTTTTTCATCCCTATTGCAAATTATGTGTCATGGATAAAAAAAATTGCAAAGTCATAAAATTGTAAACACACAATTCTCACTTGCACAACTGTGCTGGCACGAAACCATCTCAGTGTCACAACCATAGAAGCACTCCAATAGGACTAGTAAATTCAAAATTGGAAGAATGATAATGGAGAGATTTCATCTGGTTGAAGTAGTAATGCTTCATTATATTCACAATCACGAGGACTTGATTTGACCAAATTTCCCAAGACATATGACTTGTTTCAGGGGTGGGGCTAGGTTGACACCTAGGAGGTCAGGCTACAGAAAACGCCCTTTGGTTGTAACCCAACTGACCTCAATATCTGAAAAGAATATTACCCTTTCCTTTGACCCACGGATCCTCAAACCAACTTGTCCTCCCTTTCTATTTCTCGTAAGCGATTTTCTTTCCAGTAGCTAGAAGTGAACTTCCGAGTGGGGATCCCAGGGGATGATTCCTTCGTTAGAGTGTCTAAGCTTGCACCTGGGATTCTAACTAGCGTAAATGTTACATCATCGACTCGGTATTTTGATACCTCATAATACTTAAAGTCATTTGCAACATTATGATCTTATGATCATCTTGTCATATCACATTTTGAAACGTATCAATAGTAATATGAGAGGTAGAGGTAAACCGAAAATAACTTCGGACAAAATAGTCAAAAAAGATAAGATAAAAAAAGAGTTTAACGAAAAATATCACCTTGATAGAGCACAATGGTGAAATAGAATACATGTAAACGAGTTCAAATTCTAGGGATAAAGGCTTCGTTGAGTTAAATTGTGTATTTTAAATATGAGGTACACAAAAATAAGGTATTTTCGAAGTCAGGCCATCTGGCACTACAAATCTTTCCAGCACAAACTCAGATCAGTTCCAAAAGAATTACTCAAGTCCATGTTGACTCAGCTGAGCTTCACTGGAAACAGAGGGAGTAAATGATGTCACAAACCATTGACTATAAAGCATGGGTTACATAAGACTCAATGTTAGTTTTGGTCACATTGAAATGACTGAACAATAGCATTGAGTCACCTCGTAATAGTGCAACAAAACTTTGGAGCCCTCTTTCTAAACTAAGCACCTTGAGAAACATGGCCAGCATAATATAGTGGACTTGCTCAAAGACTGATTCGCAACTTTAACCATCAAACAATTACTATCCTATCAGTGAAAGAAACCAAGAAGCATTAAAAACCACACACTCTTCAGTTCTGCAGTCTCTTAATTCCATCAGCATATCAGATTACGGAAATAGTCATCACACCCAAACAGACCATACAAATACAAACCAATCAAAATGCTGACAGATCACATGTGACGCATGATTTGACCTAGTAACCTTGTAGCCCAAGAAAAAGGATTAAAAAGAAAAAAAAGCTAGAAAATCTTGAACCAAAATATGGCCTATTAATCTTCCATCTATAATAAATGTGGAAACGGTGCCACTCCAAGAATCTGCACAAGAATCAAAATCAGGGAAAGCAGCCATTTGTCCTAAAAGTTAAAACGCACACATGGAAGATGGAAGAAGAATATCAACATTGTGTTCCCTAATAAGTCTGCGAAAAGGTGAAGTGAAAATATAATAGAAATATAATCTATGATGCACATAACTTTGATACGAACTGTGGAAGGTGTAAAGTGCAAGGCGAAGTGACTTCTAGTAATATAATCTTGTCAGCTTATACAGGTCTCGCTCCCTCCCTTTTTCTGTAGCGAAGGGCAAGAGAGAAGGAGTGTAGATTGGGAAAGGATGGAATAGGATTCAATTACCATTCAGTGTTTTGAACCATGACCTGGTCATATGGACCGGGAGCCAAACCAAAACTTTGGGCACCATCGACAAAAATAGGTTAGTTTGGGTTGGAAATCTTCAACCCGACCCCAATCATTGTCCAAAGTCTCATACCTAATTATTGTCTTGGGGACAACAAAGATCACCCAGCATTGGATTGATAAGGGAGAATGCAATTATACATTTCCTTAATGGCTTTGAAAACCTTTTGAAATCACAAATAGCTTGAGAATGTCAATAACAAAATGGATTAAGTAATTAGAGAAAGAGAAAACTTCACATCTATAAGGTAGTGATGTAGATTGTAATAGCTCTGATATCAAATTGATGTAGATCGTAATAAAGAAGAATGAGAAGGAAAGAAGAAGGGGATGAGAACAGAGAGAGAATTTAAGGAAGAAGAATTCAATAATCAAAGTCTAACCAAAACAAATATCATATCCCCTATATATATAAGGAGAGCACAAATCCTAAAAGAAATAAATAGTCATAATGTCAACTAAGCCTTTAAAAGGTAAAATAAATTACTTAAAAGATAAATATTAAAAGTATCAAAATAACTATTATAATTAATCTCTAATATCTATCCAATTCCTACACGATCCTCATCATTCTCATCCGGTTGAAAAAAACTCTCATCCGGAGAGTCTTCAAAGTAAAAGTACTCTAAGCAAGCAACATGAAAATGACAGAACGCCTCATCTAGAATGCAAAAACCATCAATATCTTTCCATCGATCAGAATAAATGCAATAATCTCCTTTTATAGCAATGTAAATCTGATCACGTAGTACATCATTTATTTGGCCTGAAATATGCGATGGAAGTGAAAAGATAAGAACTGGAGCTAGTGCTGAGGAAGAAGCAATTCCACCTGGATAACAAAATAAGAGGTTCTGGAGTACCTAGATTAAGTAACATGTCCTCCAAATAAAAATCTGGACTAATACTAACATTCAATGAAAAATTAAGCAAATAAGCATTAGATCCAAACTCAAGAATAACAAAACCATTCCCTTTAGATTTGAACAAAAGGCATTCAGTGGGACAAGATATCAATAACAAATGAGTAACTATAACACTCTGGTGTTCAAAATAAGAAAGTACAGACTCAATTGAATACTTAACAAGAGGCAAAGAAACAAAGTTAACACTCTCAAGTGGGCAAAATCCAAAACAATGTCAACAATCTCAGGTTGAGAAGAATCCGTAACAACGTTATGATGACTTGGACTAGTAGACACTGAATAGTCACTAGTAGATGTTGCAATAAATGACTCAATTGACTTAATATCTTACATAGGTGTAGACTCAATAGACTTTTCCACAATTTTTAAGACCCCAATGATAGTTCAAGAATTGGCAGAAGCAAAGGTTCACACACACTTTCTTTCGATTTAAACTCTTGTGGGTGCAAAGGAGGAGGGCTCTGATCTGATAAAACTGAATGAGGGAGTTGTAAGTCAATAGGAGTATCATTTTTCTCTTTATCCGATACTAGCATATCTAAATCTTTTGTCACATTCGGATTAGGAAAACATGCAGAAACAACATGAACATCGTTCAAGTAATCATGATACTCTTATGTGGTGGAATTAAAATTGGATGGTCTTTCACGTTGTTTAGCAGACTATGATTGAGAACTCATCAAACTATAGTTGGATTTCTTATAAAATCTATCAACCTTTAGAGCATATTAATAGACTACAACTATCGTATTAAAAGTGTATAGCTTGATCTCCCTACTAATTTTTTGTCTCAACCCAAGAATAAACTGATCAATTGTTCAAAGTTCTTCAACAATGTCACACAAGTACATGAGATAATCGAACTGGACAAAATAATCAGAGACACTAGAAGAATGTTGTCTAAGATTGAGTCATTGGTCATAAAATTGATTCATGTAAGAAATAGGAAAATACTTCTCCTTCAATTTATATCTCATTTCAACCCAAGTGATAAGTGATTCTCCAAAAGAATCTAGGCTTCTTTGGATTGTTTGTTAATACTTCTTGGCGGAACCCTCCAACATCAATTTAGCAAAACGGACGCAATGGGAATCCGACATGCCATGCCAATTAAAATATTCTTCTAAATTAGCTAACCAATCCAAGAATTGAAACGGATCTAAAGTTCCACTAAATATAGAAGGATCTTTGACTCGTTTGGTCATATGAGTTGACTCCACGTAAACATCCCTAGACTTCCTATGATGATGACCTTAATGAGAGACTCTTGAAACATGTACATTAGAGGAATTTATGAGTGACTCTTGAGAGATGAGAATGATATAAGCACAAATTAAAGAATGCAATTGATAATTTCAAGAAAATTTAAATAGAAAAAAATGTGTTTTGGATCCTTTGCAAATTCTCTAATTTTTCAATGAATAAAAATATTAGTCTCAAATTCTATGAGAGTATGCATACCATAATCAAGAGAAAATTCTGAAATTTTTTGGGGATGATTCTATAATTTTTGAAACTTTTGGGAGAGGATTCTGTAATTTTTGAAACTTCTTGGGCAATTCTGCAATTTCTGAAGGCCTCTTGGGATGTGTCTGCAGCTTTTAGAACTTATGGGTGATGTTTCTGTAATTTGTTGAATCTGGTGGGGATGTTTCTCCAATTTTGGAACTTCTGGATTCTGAATTTTTTTTTCTGTTTTTTTTTTTTACCTAGACAGTAGGATGTTGGTCGGCTCGATGAACAATGTCACCGATGAACAGCATTTTACGATGTATAATGCCACGTGAACAATGCCCCAGTAGACAGTGAACAGTGCGCACAGTGAATAGTTTTTTTTTTTTTACAAATCAAAGTTGAGCTCTGATACCAAATTGATGTAGATTGTAATAGCTTTGACACCAAATTGATGTAAATCGTAATAAAGAAGAATTAGGGATGAGAAGGAAAGAAGAAAGAGATGAGAACATAGAAAAAATTTGAAGAAGAAGGATTCAATATCAATAATCAATAATCAAAGTACAACCAAAACAAATACCATATCTCCTAGATATATAGGGAGAGCACAAATTCTAAAAGAACTCTAAAAGAAATAAATAGTCATAATGACAACTAAGTCCTTAAAAGGTAAAAGAAATTACTTAAAAGATAAATATCAAAAGTATCAAAATAACTATTATAATTAATCTCTAATATATATCAAATTCCTACACGATCCCCATCAGGTAGTCTAGAAGATGAATGTCAGCCGGTAAATAACAAGTATCAAATAGAATTCTAATCATATATGTTGCAACGTAAGCTAAATGGTTCAAAATTAGAAATCGACATCATCATCTCCACTTCGCTTATATGCACTATCTCTCCAACTTGCCCAAATTACCTCAAGTCGGTGAACAGTTGCCACATACTTCTTTGATATATCCGGAGATATAAAAGTAAACTCTAAATTGAGAATATTTCAAAAAATTTACCATTTTGGAATTGAAAATATAGAAAAGGGATTCTATTCAAAATGCTCATGAGGTTAACATATCCAAGATCAACAAACAATCATTGAAACTGATACATCCTATTCACTGAAGTGATAAAATGAAATATAAAAACATGAAGAAATTTGGAAAATACAGCAAAAGATATTGATTTTTACTTGCGCTAGGATAATCTAAAATCAGAATTGACCATCTAAATACATGCAAACTCATTTAATTCCATCGACAGTATTTGTAAAATAACCTTAATATCCATGATCAAACACGTTAGTTACTTTAACAGCCAAAATCAACCATATTTACAAAAAGACAAAAACCAGCTATAACCACTATCCAACAACCATAACCACCCCCATCCCAAGCTCACAAAATAATCCTGTCCCCAACCCCGACATACACCCTGTCCCCACCTACAACCAAAGCAGAAAGCCCCCACTCCCAACCACAGCAACCCCACTTCCCACCCTTGATAGAGAACCCCTATCTGTCCCCAACCTCAGCAACACCACCACCACCACCACCATTTCTCCAAGGTGACGGAGCGGCTAACCCTTCCTAACCCCAGCTAAGAAAACCCAACCCCAACCCCAGGTGGAAATCACCCACCTCCACCCACTCCTAGATCCACCCGCCACCTTCCCCCACCCTCTTCTCTTTCTTCCGCTTCTTCCATACCACCACAAATCAAACACGGTCAACCAGTACTCTATACCAACCACCAACCAACACCAAGGCCACCACCCATATACACACACGTGTGTGTATATATATATATATATTAACAGAGAGAGAGAGAGAGAGAGAGATCCATTTTTTGTTTCCTAGGAATATTTTGGTCTTTCTCTCGTGACAATTTTGGCAGCAAAATAGCTTCTCTTCAGATTACAGCGGCTGCAAAATAGCTTCTCTTCAATTTTGGCACCACTACACTGAATTGGTCCAACAGCACAGGAGTGTTATGCGGTTTCTTGGAACCAAAGGGGTGAAATGCAATGGAGCTAACACCACAATGGGTGATGCTATGTTTGTCATTTACTAACGAAAGAGTTTGATGATTTGTCTGAGATGCCTGAAGGATTTAATGATTGCTCTTAGATGTCTACTTATTTGGGCAACTGCTCTGGGATGTCCACAGACTACAAATGTTTTAGTTAGCATTGCATCGTAAAAAATATTCAAGGTAATTTTACTGGCATATAGACAGCGCGTGTAAATTGCCTAATTTACATGTGATATGAGGTATCAGATTATGCTGACTCAAGTACATTAAAATCACGAATGACATATCTTAAAATAGAAGCAACTGAAAGTAAGAGTTTGATTCTAACCTTGAAACAAAAATAACCGGTACAATTGCAGCATGGTATCCACTCAGTACATCTGAGGCCATTGATGAATAGCTTTTTAATAGAACCGCACATGAAATCTGAAGGTATCTATCACCAGTATGCAAAGCTGCAGTATCTTCAATTAACTTTTGGGCCTGAGAGGGAGTTGCATACTTAAAAACTATTGCACAAGCATTTGCAAAGGCACGTCTGCACATAGCACTTTTCTCCTCTTTAACAACTGGAAACAAAAGCTTCAGCAGCATGCCAGTGAATGGTTTGATGAGGACACCAACTTTTTGAACTAACAAACTAATAAAGTTGGCTAGACCCACCCTGTGGCAGCAACAATAAATCAAAGAAAACATTAGTCAGATGTGAATCAACTACAGACATCTAAAATCTGATGGAGGAACCATACCGGAAAATTCAGTACATCATTGTCTGAAATTTTAAAGACAACTATATATTGTGCAAATTTTAAACACAATTGCACATTTTTTCCCAATTTTGTTCTTTGACCTGCAAATATAAATACACAGCTAACACACTTTCTATTGTTAGTAAATTTTAGTAAAGTTTGCAGTAGATAGTAAGAAACTCTTGCTTATGGCGGTTGTTCAACTTAAAAAGTAATAATTTGATCCATCTGACCCAACAATGAAAGATATATCTCTCATAGTGTTTGTCAATGGTGCTATCATAAGCAATGAGCATCCGTACTTAATGCAAATAACATGTACCTCAATGATTCAAACAAATAAATTTTGATCTCAGATACTAAGTATATCATTCTCCTTACAGTTTTACAGTTTAGTCATAACTTTACAATTTACTATTGGGTTGATCCAAAGGTAATTAACTCATATCAATTCCACCCGTTGGCTAAGAGTAAGAACAAGAGCTTCAACTTCAATTTTTCATGGTAGTTAATTCGACAACAATTTTTCTTATAAGGAAGATGAAGAGACTGCAGTGATTATTCTGGTAAAATGAGGAATTTGAACAAGTACAGAAAAAATTCTCATAAAAATGAGGAGGGTCAACAGTGGCAAATAACAGACACTGCTCAACAGAAAGAAAGTCAAACAATAAGGGAACACGTAAAACAGTTGTATCTTCTAATATTTTTCTTTGTCCCGTGGTCAATGATGCTCTATGTAATAAATTGAATTCAAAAGGGGCATTTCGTCTATTTTGAATCTACAATGAAACAAAAGAATCAGATCAAGAGAGTTTATGTATAATTATCAAGGATCAAAATGTCGTGTCGACACGTCCGAAACGTTTCGGAATTTCAACACACCGACACGAAACATGGGTTGAATCCCAAAATTCCAAAGTTTCGGTCGAAACGTCACTGTGTCGGACCGTTTCG